>CM017898.1:3099017-3326846 GCA_008369825.1 Triplophysa tibetana
AAGTCTTGATTTAGGCTAAGCCTTATGAAAACGGGCCTATATTGATAAACGCATATCTTCATAGCCAGAAGCTACGAAATAGGCCTATATATAAAACTAAGAATAAAATACTCCATAATGGCAGCTAGATCTCTTAAATGTTGTATTTTCGCGCGTTTTGACTGTATTAATCATATATTCATTAAGGAATATTTGTACATCGGTCATTACACCGTATAAATAATTGGGGTGTTATTGCAGTGGTCTGGAAGACAGTGATGGCACGCGCTTGATATTGTATTTGGCTGAGTCCTAATCTCTCATCTATGAGGTCATAATGCCAAGAGCCCCACAGCCAATCAGAGAGAAGGAGTAAATGTCAACACTTGCATTATCTGCAAACGAGTTTGGACAAGATTGTGTATATTATATATAGCCTACATTAAAATATGAATATGAAAATATAAATAAAGATTTCGGTGACCCTAAATTATTACAATTTCATTATTTCGAATAGGCTTAGAAAACCTGTTAAACCTTAAGGCCTATATAATGAAATCATTTTAGTGTTATTGGAGAGGAAGTTTTACCAATAACTGTGGTATTTATAGCAAAACCTCCTTTGTTTCCCGGTGTTATTTTCTAAATTGTGGTGATGCAAAGAGTAATCTTTGCGTCGAAGATAAAGAAATAAAGTAAAACACGATTACTAACTTACTACATCATAACGTTTTAAAATGGCATCGTCAAACGAGAGATGTTTAAGAATCAAGCCACACTCCCCTTACACGCACGCAATGTCTCCAAAAAACAAGAAGGTATACGAGGTTTCAATAATGACATATTGAAAATGATTTTATTCGTTAATTTACATTCAATCGTTATAAACATGTTCAGCAAACAAAACAGCCGTTAAGAAGATCAAACATTTAAGAAATTTATATTGGTATAAGCACATACAGTAACTCAGAACATATCACAAACTGACCGAATGAGAACAAGTTAAGAATGCTTTATCTACACAAAACATCCTATGTAACAGCATATAACAAAGTCATACTTTACTTTTAAATGATAATTCCCCGTTGTTGTTTACCTTTGTCGGAACATGCAGTCAAGTTTCTTAATTCTTTTTGAGATATTTTCCTTTCTTTCCATCAACATCTTTCGTAAAACAGTTTGAACGATTTCTTCCATATTCATAATAATAAGAATAATACTAAAATGAGAGAGAGAGAGAAAACTTCATCCCAGAGTCCGCCATCCATCACACGCCTGGTTTCTCTGAGACCAAATGCAAACGTCTTGACACGGATATGAACGAATATAACGCAAATGGGCAGTTCATTTTCCGTCCCGGATGTTGAAATTTGCGCGTGGTTAAATATGCGAAAAGGTTAATAAATAAAATAAAATAAATAAATAAATATGAGGTATTAAAAATAAATAAAATACATTGACGTTTGCTAGTTTGAAAGGATGACATTTTTCAGCCTCTAATGCTTTAGATTTTATTTCCACCAGGTGCGCACAGTTCATGAACTTGTTTTCTAGAGGACAGTCGTATCCATTTAGACTTCCTTGTGCGTCACTGGAACGTTGGATCAGAAATGATGAGTGGACGAGGAACAATAGAAGAACATCACATCAAAGTATTAGGTGAAACTCATGGATACTGTATGCTCGAGCGCCTTGCGGCGCAGCGACGCGATGCTCGTCCCTCTCCAGACGTCAGTGTCCGGGGAGCTACAAAGCTGCGGAGAGCCGGTCACATTGGTTGGGCCAGACAGCGAAGCGGGCACCATACCGGGGAAGGTGGGTTGGTAGAGATGGGACTGAAGCCCGGAACCATTGGAGGACATGTTGGACAGGCTCATGGAGTTGTGTGGCGGTCCGGCGCCCAGGCTGCACTGGGAGAGAGACTGTGCCATGGCTTGTTGTCGGCCTAGAGAGGGCGGTAACTGCAGCTGGGAGACTCCTGGCATTCCAGCCGTGGCCCAGCGGGTGTCATTAGCGTGGAAGGAACACAAACTGTCGCCCATTGCTGCTGCGGCCGCCGCGGCGGAGGGGAACTGCGGTAGGCCGTGGTGAGTGGGCAGCAACGTGCCGGGGGAGCGGAACACGTTGGTGGTCTTCTTGCGCTTCTTCCACTTAGCGCGTCTGTTCTGAAACCACACCTGCAAGAATACAAAGGAGGCAATTAGTCTAAGGTCAATAAATGCAGTTTCAAGTGCACCATACACGCCCAAATACGCGCAAAATGTGTGAAATGTCTAATTATTATAATTATTATGGAGATGTGTGATATTTTTTTGTAATCAAAACAATGGGGCTAAACAAATGAGACAAAACAAATTTCTAAAATATTGCTTTTAAAAGATGCTATGAATCGCCACATAATAATAACAACAACCGCCTAGACATATGACTTTGGATATAAAAGTATTTTGAAATATAATAGGAATAGATTGTTTGCTGTATTGTGACATCCAAATTAAAGTTCCCACACGTAGGCTCGTATTTTCACTTCTTTACTTTTATCAAGATTGCTTTTGCTTCGTTCCCTGATAAATATGAAATCATCATAAAACGACGCTATAAATGGTTTGGGATCATAATATTTAGACTATCCATTATCACGTCCTCGACTTTACAACATCAGGGCATAAAAAGGCCGCTCGAGCCCTGTGCGGTAAATGGCGCGCGCGGTGTTTATTTCCTGGGGTCCTTCAGGTTTATAGAGATCTCAGCCGAGATCAAAATGATTAACGAGCAGATTTTGGCCTAACGAAAAAGAGGCGAAAAAATGTGGAGGGCTTGATATTAGATCCCCGAATCCCACTCCACGCAGCCATCCGTGAAATCCGACCTCAAATGCATTACACTTCACAGGATAAAAGAAAATGCAATTTCTCATACCATTAAAAAAGACAGAGAGCGCCGTGCTATTAAGATGTGCACACTGACAGTCCTATTTCACTGGAAAATATTCATGCAATGCACCAGCTACACAAGAAAAAGCACGGTGCGATATTTCGGATTAAAGCGGATCACTGCGCGGTCATCATTTCGTTAATTTAGTTTTTATGTAAATAAAATAGTTCAGGCAGAGTGTGCATCCTTGCTTAGACAGGCCTGCTAATTACGATGGTTATTATTTTACTCATAAGCGTGCCTTGCGCATCGAGCTTAATACGCCTGTTAAGTTATAAATAATGCTGAAATTGGTTGATAATAATGGTCTTGGTTTTATTGCACTATCAACTCGAAAAAGCTATACATATATAATGAACCGCCATACATCATAGGTTAAAGGAGAGAGAGCGCGCTGGAATGCCGCACGGCCACGTTGCATCCCACAATTATCTCACGGGTTCATTTACCGCGCGCAGCATTTGCTGCTGACCACCAATCACAGGAGCAACGCGAGCCATAATGTTAAAAAAGTGATTAAGATTTCTGTCTGCTCCGATGGCTGAGATAACAATAATGATGCTGTAAAATGAAGATGAGCCGAAGCTGTAAAATAATCATTGAGATTCGCCCTATGTTTTAAATTGGTGGACTTGTGCTTTAAATGTTGATTTTAGAAACATGACATAAAACCTAATATGAATCAAGCAAATACTAATCTAAAATGCAAAAAGAAAATTAACTTTTGTTACGGTCCATTAAGGAACTTTTATTGTGTACAATCATTGAATAAATCAAATTAGCGTAATTATCAATTTGATTGGAAATAATTTACGACGCACACTTCCGTGTTCATTTGAAACAGAAATAAATAAATATTCCATTATTATAAAATCTGAACCAGGTGTTAACATTTAATATAGAAATAAAATGTTAATACATACATGCTGTTTTTTGCGCTTTCATTTGCAGAATAAACCTTCGCTTACATTATATCTATAATAATATTTTCTTTCTGAATCATCAGAGCGCGTGTAGAGATTAATATTAAAACAAATTCTTCAGCTCTACAAAGAGCGATTTCTCTTCAAATAACAGCACATTTGTGCCTTTCTTTATTTTGTATTAATACATTTGATTAAATTATGAGTTCTACCTTATAAATTCTATTATAAAGTCTGTCTTGGGTCTGATCAATTAGAAAAGTTACACAACATTCCTATTTAAATTATAATTACAATACCTGCCGTCCCTAAAATTGTGTTATTATGCTTCAGTTTTTCCTATTATTTTATAACTTCAGGAATTTTCCAGTTTGAAATACATACAGTTTTTTCCTATAATTTCAACTCTAATTTAAACATAACATAGCAATTTATCCAATGAAATTGTCTAATGTAAAACAAACATCTTGAAAGGTAAAGAAAATGTACTTTATCACTTGCCACTTATAAGACAAAAATGCCAAATGACCTTTCCCAAAATGCAAATTCTACAATTTGTGTGGATTTTTTTGGTAATTTTAAAATGGTCTAAATATTGCATCATACAGTCACGCACCCATTTCTATACACTTAAACAGCAACAAATCGCCCAGTCATGACAATTTAACATGCATCTTTGAATCAACATTCGATGACAAGTTCCCACATAACTCACCTGCACGCGGGATTCTGTCAGACCGATCCGGAGCGCGAGTTCTTCGCGCATGAAGATGTCCGGGTAGTGGGTTTTGGCGAAGCTGCGTTCCAACTCGTTAAGCTGTGCCGGAGTAAACCGAGTCCGGTGGCGTTTCTGCTTTTGAGACTGCTGCGCGCTAGACTGGGTGGGATTCTGTTGCTGCTGCTGTTGCTTCTCTTGTTCCTTACTGTTCACCGCTACACCCTGCGGATTGGATCCAGCATTGTTGATATCGTCTCCGGGGAGAAGAGTGGTCCCCTCCACGGAATCGGAGCCCGGGGCAAGTTCTCCGGGGTGGCCCGAGTCAGCGCCACCGCCGCCCAGCCTGCACTTCAATGCCTCCCTGTGACCTAAAAGCTCCGCCGCCGCATCCTTCATCCCTGAAACGCAGAGATTGGGTACAACTGAGTGGGTTTGAAAGTAACGATAACCATTGCTGCTAAAGGGAAAAGTGTTAGCACAGAATAAACAAGCACATGCGGTATTTATTTTAGATACAAGACAAAAGCAAACACACAGGGAAATTACAAATTCTGTCTTTGTTACGTAGCATCCATTAACTGTTTAAAATGTTATCCCTGGCGTTCGGTAAACAGCAAAACACAACAGAATATCATCTTTAAAATACCCAATTCCATTTAATATCTTGGAAAAGGGCTAAATCAAATTACAGCGTAATATAATAATAATGATTACTTTTCCAATGAATTAGTTCGCTTAAATCAAATTAAGATAAAATAAGAGACAAATTGTCAATTTTCTCTGGTTGATTTAGATGAGAAGAGTACTCCAGCTTACAGTAGAGTTGCAGACCGGAGTTTGGCGTTGATAACTCACCGAGGCGAGCATCCAGCAGGTCGGCGTGCGAAAGCATCGCGCACCGCTCCAGGGCGAAATGCTTTTCCAAAAAAATCTCTACGACTTTAAACTATTTAAAAAATATATATGGCCTAAATGAAAGCAAATTCGGTTTGTGGTTAAAAAGGAGGTTCCTTGCATTATAATGTCCTTTAGAGGAACGGGGAGGCGCTTAATAGTTGAATGAACCCATGAGCTCCTTCAAATAAGAGCCAATCAGCGTTGAAGCCTAGGGGTGTCAGATGCGCGCAGCGTCAGATTCCAGCCATTCGACGGTGCCAGCTTTCTGCCCTCCCAAGTTCATTTCTCCTCGTTTTTTGATCCCGGCCCCCAAATTATAACCTTTAAAATGACCTGATTTAATACCAGTTGAAAAGCTCTTTCAGAAACTCCCTCAGAATTGGTTTAATTGAGCGTGCTCTCCGAATCATTGTGTGGTCTCCGATTATTTAGGCAGAAACTGTGAATTAAGCTATTGTTATATAAACATGTAATCCTTATCAAAGCCATATGGTTCGGTAATGGCTTCTCCAAGTTTATTACACGCGCCGAATGAGATTTGGTGATTAAACCCTTTATTACCATTATTATTTGATTACGCACGACCTAAATTGGTTAGTTTTTTATGGACTTCCATTTTGGCCAAAACCGTCTAACAAACTGCGAGCTTTTAAAAGACCCGATCGTGTCTTCAATTATAAAGTTTCCCCTTTGCAACGCACTAACAGCTTGGAGATTTTCCACTTTTGTCATTTAATCGTTAGTGATAACCGCGGATAATTTCACGTTTCCTCGTGAAAAGTTCCGGCCTTCGTGCCGCGGCATGTTCAACTCTCGCCTTTTAGGGACGAAGTGAACCTCTTCTAATGTTTCTGGTATCCCGGGGCACCCAACAACAAAGTTTAGATTAGCCATATATCTCAAACCAGAGTAATTTTCAACATCATTAGGCTTTTATGTAATTAGTGCCAAATCTATAAGCTTTTTATTACGATTATTAGCAGGATCAGTATAAATTAGGGCTGATTTAATAGTGTTTAGTCCAGACTGTCACGGCGGGAGGAACTTGGAGTAAATGATATGTGAGCAAATTAGGTGCATAATTCGGTGGAAAGTGAGATTCAGAAATGCGCTTCGCCAGGGCTGATGCGCGCAGACACGGGGATACCCCCACGCGAGGGGGAGTGAGAACAAACGCACCAAAATAGACACATTTACACTTTAAACACTCTACTCTGACAAATTGTATTCGTTGCATTGATTTTTCATCCAATTGCCCCAAATTAAGTTGATTTATTTCATGCAAAGTACACTGATCTGCTAGTGTAGCCCGGTAAATGAACCCGCATTTACACCAATTAACACGAATGCTTTTGTCACACACGCAGTCGATAAAAAATATAAAACATCCAGCGCAAACAGACTCTAGGCAGATGTCAGCGGGATGGTTTAAAGAACTCCTTTATTTGCAAGAGTGAATAGTGTCCTTTCATGGCGCACAAAGGACGCGTCCGAGCGAAAAACTTGGGCATTTTTTTAGTCTTTTTTGTGTGCGTCCTAGCCTCATCTTTCACAAGCCACCAATCTGTTAAGAACGAGAGCGCTCGCCTCCAGACGCCGGGTCAGACGCGACTCTTGACTCGCCGGGGAAATGTATACGGCTAGCTGAAAATGAGGATGGGAAGAGAATGTGGATTCAATTTGGAAACAATTGTTCTTCCGCTGCGTTTTGATATCTGAAATGTCAGAGAAGGCGAACGAAGCACAGGGCGCGTAATGGAAGATCTCGGGTTTGTGTTCATCTCGCACTTTATTTTTGGGTAGGAAATAGACTGTTCTGTGTATAGGCTTTTTGAGTTGGGCTTCCAAATACACGAATATAACCAGAACAAGATTATTTTATTTTGCACTTGCTGGAATTTGATCTACGCTATTGATGTTTAATATTTATAGAAATACGTGGACGTGCATAACCATAAATATTATGTTTGTTATCGATGCCTGCACTGTATGGTATTTTTACTCGCGGATTATGGGGACAGAAAATAGCAACAACACATGCATACTTTTGCGTTATGGCGACTCCAAACAATAACGATCATTTGAAATCATTACATTGTTTGGTCATAGTCGGTGACTGTGAAGCACAGTTAGCGCGTGATTGATAGCGCGCTTCATTTTACGACTTTTCAATAGCTCGATCCTTTTATAGCTGTACAAACAGAAGTGAATCACTCTTCAGGAGTCACACGGTCATATTTAACGGGCTAAAAGTGCGACAGACGCCTAACGACGCTTTCAGGGGACATATAAATGAAAGGTTGCCCTGCAGAGATGGTATGCTTCTACTTCGTGAAATATGGACAAATTCTGTCCAAGCTGTGACCCTCAATTAAAAGTCTTATATATTCCTATCGTTTGGCTTTGTCTTTATTCGGCAGGGGTTTGCTGCGCCTCGGATCAAGTGATTTTTTCCTAATAAATAAGTTTTAGATTGTTGCACACAAACGGAGAAACCTGTCTGGTTGAAAATACCGTGGCTTGCTCTAATGCAATTCATTTCGTCTGTTTACCTCGTACAAAATGTACAGATTGAATTTCTCTACACCAATACCCGGCCTGCGGCCAGCGAGGGGATTTCAAGCTTTATTTGTGAAACACGAAGCGAAGCAAAACATTTTATTAAATGCATTTGAGGGGGGATACACAACAGTTTCTTGACCTCGCCAGTAATGAAAAAGAAAAAAATCTTTCTGTTTTCTCAGGGCTGGAAGAAAAAGTGGAGATCACAACTAAACATCAAGAACGAAATATGCTATAAAAACAAAACAACACCTTACAAAAAAGAAAAAGCCATTCAACCATTATTAGATCAAAGATTAGTAATCTAGCAGCTAATAAGATATGCCTTGCGTTCTATTTAAAATGCAACGAATAATAATAAAATATAAAACAAATAATAGCCTACAATTAACAACAACTGTTTATTGTTAGTATTAGCCAAAATAACTATTGCAAATCTTCTGGAAATAAACAAACAGTATAAACAAACACACAAACAATTAAGGATACTGTTTAAAAAAAAATCCCCAAATTACATTTTTAGTCATTACCAATATTTATTTTATAATCAAAATATCCTGCGCTTAAAAACATTTATAGCAGAAGCTGTAGGTGCGTAACAGAAACATTTTTTTTAAGACAGGTAGACGCTTTATATAATAGATACAACTTGAAAATAAATGTCTTATTTTTAACAGTTAGGTCTACTAAAAAATAGTTTTAGATAAAAGAAGTAATGCACAAGTTATATTGTGTGTACACAATAAATATATAGAGAGCGAGAGCGAGAGAGATGCGGTAATTTGGGGGGTGATTCAGAAGGCAGATTTTCTCTCCCCCCCTCTTTCTCTCTCTCTCTCCACATAGCGGTAACAAGCTCGCATCAATCTTACACTGCATATAAATAAAAATAGACAAACAAACAAACTTGCGCCCTGCAAGTTAATGCGGCGCATCTGAGTGGAAAGTAGACATTTTCACGCGCTCTGGAGATGAGGAGTGACTTTTAATAAAATCACAAGAAAAACAAATGTAATTCTGAACGCGAGAGGATTCTGCTGCCTCACTCTCCATTGCTTAGTGATTTTACCAACCTGTCACCACCTCATGGCCTTCACATCCACCACGTTATCGGTCCCACATGGTACACTAAAGTTACATAGTGCGGGACAGATTACACAGCGGATAATTTTCCTTGACATTATCTCAGCCAGCCAATATACACAAACGTATGCACGTTTAGTCCCGCCATTAGAAAGCGTTTGGAGAGACCACATTTTGATTTGAAATAAAACAAACGTTAATGGCAAATCCCAACTAAATAATTTTGTTAGAAACATAACTGTTTTTCCTGAGGTTAATTTAACCGACCTAGATTTTCAGCAATTTGACTTCTAAATGTCATATGACATATTACGAATAACTCATTAACATTTACAATTCCACACAGTTCACTCTTAAATGGGCACTTCCATTGACTGCCATGGTTAATGACTGTTATTTTAACTATATCCTACTCGTTAAAATACATAATTATGGCAAATAAACATATGCAATTTATTTTTTCCCTAAAAATTAATAGAATGTGTCGGGTTCCTACAATTCGATCGCATTTAGTGTGTATAGATTAAAAAGATAAGCATACCTAATACAAATGGATAAATACTCTTCCATGAAATATTTTCCCTTGCAGTTGTCCCAAAATACCAGCCTATACTCGACATTTCAAAAACTTTGCCCCAACTGTGATTATGAGAAACAAAAAAAGGTGTCAGATCAGATTATTTTCAGATTGTTTTCATTCGAAACTAATATAATTTCATCCCCAATACACATAACCCACACAACACGTCTGAGATTGTAACCAAAAAAAGTATTAAAAGTTAGTCGTCTACGTTTCAGCATTTTTGTGAGTAGCCTATTTCTGACCTCACATGCATGCGCGCACACAGCGGAATGTGATCACGGGCCGTATATATTCACTCAATTAGAGATTTCTAAAGAGAAAATCGATCGTCCATCTGCAGAAATGCCAGTTTAACAAATTAGATTCTTGTTTCGTGCAGGTGATGCGGTGACAGTCGGGGGGATTAAAGGTAATAAGTTGTTGTGTTTTAGCTGTAAGGTGGGGGGGGGATGCTAGATGAAGAACTACCCCCCTTCCACTCCCCACATCTATCAGGCGCGCTGTTCCCCGGTCGCGCGGGCAGGTCGGTAGCGCGCGCCCACCGTCGCATCTCATGCTCCAATTAGAGGCGCTGCCCTCCGAACGGACTCGATTAGACCGTGATTTATCCGAAAGAAATATAATTATGGCTCCAAATAAAATAATCAGCATTGAAGAGCGATTTCCTTAACGAGATGGAGCGGTTGGGTGTCACGGAGTGGCGGCGCCTCATTAACGTTATAATGAGGCTTCGGGGTGAACCCGATAATTATCGAAATGTGTAGAATAAGGACCGAGCCGAATGGAAACCGAATTCATCTGCTTCTCTTAACCAAACTCCGAAACACGATTTTGAAACACCCGCTTCAACTTCAACAGGCCGGCCTGCAGAAAAGCCCGGATCACGTCCCGATGCGGGGTAAAAAATGAGATTCTTTCATAGACTTGACATGAAGCCGTTTAATTATTTATTACTGTGATTACGTGTTATTTAGATAAATTACTTTGAATTGAAAAACAGCAAACGTTATGGTAAACGTATTCTTTGCATTAATAATATCGAGGCCAGTGCATTTATGTTTATAATATTACAAAAACATGGCAACAAAGTAAGTTATAGCCTACATTTTACATTTAGCCTACTTTTTAATGACTTGGGTAATGTTAAGTCTACTACACCTGTGGTTATGCTTCTATAAGCCACTTGTGTGAAACAATTCATGGATCATTTGGTTTAGGTTTCAAAAGATGAAAAATGACTTTCTAAAGATCAGCAATTATTTGTTAGGTGCCACTTTCAAATACAATGATGGTCATATTTTCTTTAAGCATTTAAGTGCACTTTCAGGGTGTCATTGCAAATACAAAAGGGCCATATTTATGATGTTGTCAAATATATATTTCAGAATTGTCAAGACTAAGATGCATTTAAAAAGAAGGCAAAGCCCAACCATTGCTGTAAGATTTCAGTTATATGGCTTATTGTGATTGTTTAAGGCTTGCGTAAAAACTACTTCAGCTCTGTCAGAGGATCACAAAGGAGGTAAATCCAATTCATTAACTTTCGAAGAAAACAGTGTGAATTTGGACATGTTGCATTGCAAAATATGTGTTTAAAATGCAAGGCATCATGACAGCAGACAAGCCTCTTGCTTGCATGAGTGAATCTGGCCAGCGGAGGTCACTGTCTTTTAAGAAGAGTTGGAAATATTGTCATCACATATTAGCTTGTCCTCCTTTCCAGCTCTCCCCCTGCATGCAGCAAAGCAAACCCTGCTAGTATATAATAGAAATACAGATTCATATTTAACATTTATTGCAATGCCACTATGTAGTGCCCAAAGAATCTGACATACTAACGAAAATGCTGTCCGTTGCAGTAATTCCACTTTTTTTTTATTAGATTTCTTAAACATTCTGCATGCTTATAGACAAAATAAATTTAAAGAACTTAAAATCACAGATCTTTCCTAAATTCTGTGTTTCCAGCAGAATATTCTCGTATCTAATAATGACACATTTCGTAATAGACTGGAGTTTATCAATATAATTGATAAAAATCAATATTTGATTATAAAAATGAACATTCAGTATTAACAGTATGTACATATGTGTCAATAATGAAATCGAAGGGTTGTAATGGTAAAAAGAAACTTTATTTCACGGCTGTAAATTTGAACATGTAAGGCCAAAGAGATAGTGTTGCATTATTATGAATTCATACAAAAATGAGTAAAACACAGACCAGAGGCCACAGTAAACTCATCGCAGTACTGCACTTAACACTAAACAAGTGAGAATAACTGGAATGGACACTTGAGATGTCAGTGTGTGTTTATGCCTGGACATCACCCTTCTAGCTTGACTGAATCTAAAACAGTTCTGGCCTCCTTGTATTCTTCTGTTTCAGCAAATTCTTCCTCTGCTTCCTGAAAAAGAAAAGTAAAAAAAAAAAATCACAGACTGGACCCAATTGGGAGTTTATTGGAAAAATATATTGAGAAGCCACATTTAAGTTATTAAAGAAGTCAGGGGTTTGAAAATTCATTATTTCATTGAAAACGAAAATTCATATGCATTAATTACATTACACATAAGTTATATATAAAAAAATATATAATATTCATCTAAAAGAACAGATTATAATTAAACAATCTTTTTGATAAATATTACATGTTGGCTACTATGCTAAATCGCAAAATCTCAAAGAATTGTACTAAAATTAAAGTCCACATATCTCAAATTAAAGTCTATATATCTACATATATATATATATATATATATATATATACAAATACTGTAGATACATTTAAAGATATATATGGTCAGCCATATTATATAAATATAATAAAAATACTTTATAATTTTGTTATAATACGATGTGGACTGAATCAGCACTAAGAGTTCGCAATTTTTTCATTAGATCGAAAAATATCTGTGTGAACCCCCATTTAGGAGTTATTACTTTGAATCCCAGTAACACACAGATACACTAACTCCACCACCAAACAGCTAATTCACTCAGTGAACCTGTCAGATATTGCACACACAACCAGCACAGACAAACACACACTTAACACAGTGTGAAAATGGAGGCAGTGAGTGAAGTAGGTCGTATCAATGCTAATCGATCGACGACGGTTTCTATGGAGGCCATTGCCGTGACAACGTTTCTAATGAACTGGAATGAGTGCAGCACAGGACTGTGCGTGTGTGTGTGTGAAAGCTTTGCTGGTGCAAAGAACAACTAAAGGTTTTACAAATTATTTCTTTTAAACACACACTTGTGCACCTGCATGATCCAATGACATCCTTTTTCTCTTTTAAACAATGGATGTTTTCTGTTGATGTACATCACCTCTGTAATCCACCCATAATTCCTCTGAAGACCAGGAAACAGGGAGACGTCTCTCAGACAGCTTGCTTACAAACGCACCTTTTATGTCTAACGCTCACTCTTCCAAATACATAGAAAGATACTTTTGCAACATCATATCATGCAACGAAGTGTCATATTTGGACGAAAACGATAACTGATAATTCTTATACTTTGTAAGCCGATAACCTATATATTGGTCGATATACAGTCTATAAATATTACAGTTTCTGAGACTGAAAATACCGATACAGATATTGCTGATCATTTATCGTGCATCCCTTGTTTTATGTTTGCGGAGAGAAGCGCAATGTCATAATTTCCCGCAGTTTGATGTAGTGGTTACGAATGGGTTGCATTAAAACTAATGTGTGCGCGATATTCTCACCAACAGTTGCTGCAGGTCAGCATGGGCTATCGATAAGCGCCGGTGACAGTCAGGAACCATCATTTTTGCTTCCTGCAATACCTCCACCTGTTTAACACAGAAAAATGCTTTTACCGTACCCAGTAAAAAAACAGACTGAAATCTTGCATCACATCACAAAACCCATCAGTTCGAAAACACAACCACCCTCTGAGAATTTAAGAATTTCTGTTTGTGTGCGTAACCTCATTAAGCACTTGAAGGAAATTCTGTAAACTCTGTTCCCTTGTTGAGTGATTATTGAGTGCTTGCTTTAAAACAGAGCTGTACATATACCTGCGCTCCAGAGAGAAATACAGAGGGATGTAACAGAGAGAGAGAGAGAGCGAGAGAACATGGGCCACTACTCCTTGAGATCCTCTAAATTAGCAGCATGTGTTGTTAATTACAAAACTCCTCCAAAGTTACATAACGTCATTAATTTTGCATCAGCACATTAAAACTCATTAAAACTCTCGGCCTGATTTCACCCACAGCACTGCCACAGCGAATCAGCCACATCTCCTTCACCATTAACAAAGCTATTCGTGATAAAGGGCAGGACAAGCAACATATACCAGCAGTCCAGTATTCACACATAAACTAATAACTTTATTTAATGCCTTAGAAGGTCCTAAACCCAAAAATAAACAAATCTTGGCTTTGGTGAATGAACAAAATTTAATTAAACTTCATAACTTGCTTTTTATCATATAAATGAGACTTTCAACCTATCCATCACTATTTGTGACTTTTGAAAACTACACCAGAGTGCAATTTAACCAATTTTACATTCATCTGATAGATTGAAAATATGCAACAGCTAAATAATCCCAGTGTCGTAGGGTAATAAATAAACATATGGTGAGGAAATATTCTCAATTCACCCAGCAATGGCATTTGTGTGGGGCGAATGTTAATTTTTGGACCCAGTCTAAACCAATTTAACACATAAGTGCATAATGCTGTAGGTGACTAGAATCAGAGTTTGGGGAACATCGAATGATTTCTTAGGGTTTGGCCTTTGAATAAGGTACATTGAAGTGAGTTAAATGAGTAAGTCCCATCAGAGATCTCTGGAAGCCGACAGGACAGCTGTTGTTTTCGATGAGAGCCTTGAATATTTTTCTCACCTGTTTCTTGATTACATACTCGTCTTCTGCTTCGGCCTTCAGCCGCTCAACCTTCTCCTCCTGCTGCTTTGACTCTTTTATGTACATCATCTTCTCCTTGGCCAAACTGGAAGAGAGTGAGAACAAGATTGAGTTGGATAGTAGGGGTTTCTACTCCAGAAATGTTATACTTTTTCGTATTATCAGTGTTGTCAGGAATTTGTTTTCAACATGGTCAAGCAACTAACTAGAAGATCTTTAAATATATATATTATATTGGTAATAATGACAAATGTTAATTGTCTTCAGCTGTCATTATTTGAAAGCAAATAAATGTCACGTTATAAATAAAATGTACTGGGTATTATAATTTGCTCTGAATGAAACAACCATTTGTCAAAAAGTGATAATATCATAATCATAGTTCCAGCTCACAATTTTTTTGGGAAATCCCTATAACTGAAATTCACGTCACATTAAGGAGCTCAAATGCTTAGCAAACCTTGTGCCATGGTGAGATAACGACAAATAAGAAGGTCAAGAAAACACATTTGAATTTAACATTGTACACAAAATTGTCTATAACAGCATTGTACAGGTGACAGGTCAAAAATTAAACAATGAACCATGTGATGCACCACCAAAATAATCAAATAGTTATATGCAAATATAAATGTAACCATACATTTACTAACATAGAAATAATACATCTAGATGGAGACTTCAGTGTTTCTTTTTTTTTTAAGAAATAAATGCAAACAGATTTTTTTTTTATTTGAAATTTGTGAGAAATATTGTTAGCATTTCAAAGAATGAAACAAAAATGACTATTTGACATAACACATACCTTGAAATAGTAAATTTTATTATCAGAAAACCCGCTTTTGAAATGTTCTCTTATCATTTTTTCTGCGTCTGTATATATCCAACAGTAGACATGTTTTTCCCAGCATTTCCTGACTCCCTCTCCACACTCATTCTCGTCTTTTCTTCTTGTCCCTGATAATGTATCTACTATCAATCTCAGAATAGCCGCATGCTTGTTGGCCACAACGCTAAGCTGCATCAGCTACTTCCTGATCGCTACGCTAATCTGTCTTTTAACTCCATCTGTCTCTCTCTCTCTTACACACTCGCAAAGACACTGTACTGCCCCTTCTAGGATTAATTGATCATCAATTTAGTCCCTAATTTGGACCAAATCAGGTGGCAAATAGGCCACTTTTGCTTGATTGTTAGTGAAAACGGGGCGCGAGTACATTGATAAATTTTGATTATTTATCAATTATGGGCAAATGAACTAAATGCATTGAATAAATTCGAGGCCTGATTGCCGTAATGGAGTTTGAAAATATCACTATTGATAATGATTCTAGCTAATAGCCGTTTTCCGTCTGTGGCCTGCTCACTTGTCGGGACGACATGGCGTCGTGGAATTCATTTTTCATAAAATCAGGCGCATGTGTGTGTGTGTTAGACAGCGAGAGAGGGAGGGGCGAGAGCAGACGCTTCTCCATTAATCAAACGTTCTGCCAGCCTGGACCACGTGCCGCAAGAATCCTCTCCGACTCCGGCGCTCTGTCATATTTTATGTCAATTACGCGGGTTTTAACAGGCTTCAATCACAACGCCCGCGTGCAATTTTGAGCATATGCTCAAGGTAAGGATTTCTCAGATGCACACGCAAAAATCAGTCCACGGGAGGATGGGGGTGGAACTAAACTAGAGAGACACAAGCATGGAAGCCAGACGGGGGTGACAGGGTGGCGGGCGAGGGGTGGAGAGATCGCGTGTAGCATAATTCTAATAAAAGTGAGGGACAGGCTAATGAAAAAGTGTCATCCTGATGTTAATTTTTGGTTTCTGCAGGGTGATGTGGATGTAGCTTATAGCAGGGGCGGAGCTGGCCGTCTGTAAATGGGGCTGCCAGGACCGCTTCCTTCAGCTTAATGGAAAAAGCATCTCGCTGGAAAATCGAGAAAAGAATTAGACTCGACACACACATTCGCGCCCCTCTAATACTGTATTTTTGAGGCGCCAGGCCAGCGGAGAGACCTAGTGACAAAAGCAAATTACGTCTGTCATTTTATTAAGTGCATCCGTTGAGCTCGGCCAGAAAACGCACGCTGGAACACATCGCCAAAATAAAGAAGAGAAAGAAAGAACGGACCAGGTGAGGGAAAGAAAGAATGGCGTTGGCTGAGATGATAATGAGTATCCAAACTTGCTTGAATCTTTGAGAGAAGGTCTGAAATAAAACGAATGACACATGAATCTTCAACCCAACAAAGCAGTGAACACTACCGAGAAGGGAACATTTGGCCTCATAGATCTTGACCATTTCATAGGGAAGTCCAGTGGTCCTTGAGGCTTTCTGAATCTTGTAGTCCAGCGGATTGAGAGCTGCTTGATATAAAGATGATAATAAGCTGACATTAACAGAACCCGCAACCACATGCACGAGGTCCAAAACCTAATCCCATGAAACACTGACCCCTTCACCTTCTGAAAACACAGTAGACCGGACAGCTGTCAATACTGGAGTGGATCACAAAAAGTCAGCAGACTGTCAACGGTCTCAAGACTTTAAAGGGAAATTATACAAATGTAATATTATTCAGACTAAAAAATATCCCTCACACAGAGGTGAGACATGTAAAGAGAAAAACTACACTGAAATTCTTATGTATTGTTAGAATGTTTGCAAAAAAAAATCTACTGCCACCGAGTAACCCCTTAAAATAATGGCAGAGATTACTTTACAAACAACATTTCTGGACATAGCACAGATGTTGTAAGTTTTGTTGCTCAAGTATAACATGTCTACGACCATCTCTGAAAACAACATCGAGCACTTACACAGATATTACAAAATCCAAATCTTACCAAGAAACACAAATGTTTTCTTTATTTGCACAAAATTGCAGACTGCAAGTCAATGTTGTGTGTATAATATAGTTTTTCAGTATCAGTAGATATGTTTGTGTGATGAAATTGTAAATATTTATTTTGACCATGAACAACACACTGACACTTTAATGGAGTGGCGCAACAAATATAGACAACTTCCAGAACTGCAAATAAAAATCTGAAATCGTCCTGCAGCCCTACTCGAACGCCATTCGTTTCTATATAACAAGATTAGCTTTAGTTGAAAATTAACTGTCATAAAAACTACATACGGCATATGTCTTATGTTTATTTGGTGTATGTGGGAACACAACAGCATCAATCTCTCTTGCGCTGGCTAACAACACTAGGCCTGAATTGCAACGCGCGAGCAGAACAAACCTGTGCAAAATCTTCATAAATGTTTTTATGTACACAGGTTGACTGAGTGCAACTATTTAAGGTTTTACATACAGTTTAGACAGCAATCCGTTCTGCTGGTGTTTCACAAATAAGGCCCACTGACAGAGAGCTGATGAAAAAATTAGCTTATAGCGAGTGAAAACATACAAACAGGGCCAAAACGAGTAAACCATGTGCCCATCAAGCGGCCCACATGGGCCTGACAAATGAAGAAATGCAATTCAGCAATACAGCGTTCAAAGGTGGACAAAATCAATTATCTGACCTGGAGCTGAGAAGCCTCATTCTGAGTGAACCTCGCAGGCCTGTGCTCGTGGGGAGAGAAACACTGAGACAAATCTATACAACCTAAAGACTCATCTGAAAGAAAACAAAGCAACTTGCACTGCTCTAATCGATACAGAGGCCAGACTGTCCGCATAAAGAGACATAACAGACAGGAAAAATCTGTCTGTGAGATATGAACAATGTGTCTGTAGCAGGAAGAATTCCTCATAAAAAAACATCAGCTGACACCAAAAAAGGCAATGTTATAAGCACAATTTGCATAAATGAATTCAGACACCAACATCAGATTGGTCCCACATGTGAACATCACCCGGCTTCGACAGGTTGAACATTTGGTTCTTATCTTAGCAGGGCTCATTACAATGTTGTCTCCTCTGTTGGCACGGTGTGCGGCTTGTTTCCTAACCCTCTCTCGTTCTCATCCCCACTGAGAATCATTCCCTCACTTCCATTACCAGCCCTATCAAGCAGGCCCATCTCAATCAGAACCTCATATGGTCAATCAATGCAAACAGCACAGCAGTCAGGTGGGGATTGGAGGAGAGGGCGGAGAGAGGAAGGGTACAAAGAGGATGAGCCACAATCACAGACACCCGCAGAACACAAATGACCAACTTTTATACGGGTATAACATTCATTAAACTATTCTGACCAACTACGCTTCCTTCTTTCTGTCGTTTTACAAACAGAACATACATCATAGATAAGAGGAAACAGCAGGCATTACTAAAGTCAGCAGATTTGTATGCTGAAAGGAAAGGGATTCTTCGCCCAAAAATGAAATTCCGTCATCATTTACTTACCTTAGAGTTGTTCCAAATGTGTATAAATGTGTTTATTCTGATGAACACAAGGAAGGATTTTTTGAATAATGCTTATAACAAAACCGATATCAACTGACTACCGTAGTTGGAAAAAAAACAATGATAGTCAGAAGTGCCCCAGAACATTCTTCAAAACGTTTTCTTTTGTGTTCAAAATAATAATAAAGTAATTTATCCTACTGTGGGAGTCAATGGGTGTTGAGATCTGTTCGGTTACAAGCATTGTTGCAAACATCTTTCTCTGTTTTCACCAGAACAAAGAAATATTTACACATTTGGAACAACTTGAAGGCGAGTAAATTAGGACAGAATTTTCACTTTTGGGTGAAGTATTACATTAACACTAGTGTAATATCTCACTGTATATGGATAAAAAACTAATACACAATTGTATTAAACAATAAACAATGTGATGACCACCAAAATAATCATACGGTTATATGCAAATATAAATAAAAACATACATTAATTAGCTTAGAAATAATACAACTAGATGGACACTTCAGATGACATGTGGTATTCCTCTTTAGTCGAAATAAGCACATGCTTTACATCTAGTTATTACTGATTTCATAATTGCACATTTATTGAACAACGCCTCGAATTCATTTCTCATCTTGAGTTCAATGTTTATATTGCCATGTTTAACTAAACACATATAAGAGTTGTCACGAATATCTTTTAGAAGCTCCTAGACGTGTTCATTCACTTCATTCAATCGGATAGCTGACGTTGGGATGCTAACGTCACCGCTGCTATTAACGCACCGGACTAGATTTACAGCCTCAGCCGAATGATGGCACACATCTGCGGCGTGTGCTCAAAGAGGGGCACGGTCAATACGCGGCCTTAGCCTGCGGAGTTATCACACAGAAAAAATGCATTTTATTTAATCTTACCGTCTAACCACACCGGTCTTGATTTTTATTTGTCTTATTCTTGGGTCAGCCATTGTTCGTTCCTTCAGAAATAGTGCGAAAAGGAGAAAAGATTGATCAATACGTTTATAATTTCAGAAACTAGCAGCTGAGATTAGCCTGTTAGCCACTCGCAAGACAACGCAGCACAAAAACTCCGCTCATGCGCACAAGACGCCTCTAAGAGCGGTTCAAAGATCAACTGAGAAATCATGTCATCAAAAAGTAAGAGCAGACAGATTTGTTTTTACTCTTTAACATAAAAATATTTTATCTCGGTGTGAACTTATAGACATTTAAACGGCTAATAAAATTATTTTCATTATTTAGTTAAGCTTAGTATTTTTTTAGTTGCTCGTGCACGTGACAAACCGTAATGTACATAATTTCTTATCTTATTTGGTTTCTATCTATTGCGCACCTACTGTAAGAGTTTAATTTCTTTGTCAACTTTTCCCCTTATTTACAATATCAGTTTCTGGAATCAATTCCGCTTATATTATAGTAGACAGCCTACACTTTAAACATATAGTGTTAGTGTTAATAACGAGAATATGTATTTTATCAACAGGTAACGGATTGGAAAACACGGCAGTGATAGAATTTTTATTGGTCAAAATGATTCGACTGAGCTCGTGCTGTCGACTCCTGTTGGGCGTTGTATGATCTACTCACTGAAAGCATAGTGGACATCACAGACACCTCGATTGCCGGAGGTAATGTTTTAGACTGGAGCAGGTAAAGTGAGATATGTCACACATGTCAGGAGTTGTCAAACTGCAGACAACGCGCCGGGAATGATGAATGTCATCACTACCGGAGCCCACCGGTCCTCCGTCACCCTGGTAACCTAGAAAGACTGCACGCGAAGCAGTACTGTCCGGTGGAAGATTGAGACGCGGGTGATTCATGATCATATCTCCAAATCGACTCATTCATTGTTATTGATCATAAAAGAGGGTCAGGTGAAGCAAAGGCGAGGGTGTTATCAGGACAAAGCGTCCTTCCAGTGGTCTCCAGTCCATTGCAAACCATGGGAACCATATTTATACAACAGAAAACACCATTTTAAATGCAGTATATATATGTGAGTTTGTGCGTGATGAAGAAGCATGATGAACTAAACGTTTAGGCCTACACTAAGATCTAAGAGACATGGACATTTTTTTCTCTTT
The DNA here is from genome assembly GCA_008369825.1 of Triplophysa tibetana. Classification (NCBI taxonomy): domain Eukaryota; kingdom Metazoa; phylum Chordata; class Actinopteri; order Cypriniformes; family Nemacheilidae; genus Triplophysa; species Triplophysa tibetana. The sequence goes on from CM017898.1 coordinate 3,120,086, forward strand.
CCCACATTTATTTACTAAACTTTTGAAAATTGCAAAACACTGTTGTAACTATACTACAGTACTCATTTACTATGGTAAGGTTCAAATATACTAGGCCATCTAGGAATCTTACTGCAGTTTACTGTAGTAAATACTAAAGTATAATATGGGCATCTACAGGAATTACCATTTTCAGAATCTCTAAAGACATGAAAAGAAAGCCATAAAATAACTGCAAATATCATTTATTTGCAACTTGATGCTTGTGAGCAATATAAAAGGTGATTCGTGGTATAACATCACAATGGTTTAATTGAAGTAAGTTTTTATATGAATTAATAGGTTAGGTTACACCAACTACAGTAATTATGAAGATTTAGATTCTCTCTTTGTGATTATTCAAAAAAAATCACACTGAGCACATTCAATGCATATAATAAATGATAGTAGGCTAAATTCTTTGTCCATAGGTGAATGGAGAATTAACAGTCCAATACATAAGTTTTACAAAGCTCTTTGAAATCGAGCCATAGGCTACTCGCCATTGATATTGTTTACTGCAATAATCATTTACTCTGATTTCAGCATTTACATCATTTAGCCCCAAATGAACGTGCTTAATGAAAAATTAAACCACTGGACTCCTACATGCCCACTATATTATGTTTGCTTGCATCACTCGGACACTTTTACAAGAGAGCAGAGAAAAATAATTGCTGCTTTATTAGATGATTTCTCTTTAATGAAATAAATAAATAAAATAAACCGTCATTAACTCCAGTTCCAGAAGGTTAGAAGGAGAGAAAAAATACTTATCCATTCTCGCTGCCACCGGAACGACCTAATGATGTAGGATTTCAAATTTGTCACGCGTTAATGCGATTCATTATATCTAAAAGTGACTTCAAAAAGCCCACATATTACCTTGTCTAATACATTTTTCTTCCCTGCTGACACACTGATAAGGGGCCACCCGTGCACGGGTCCGAGATGACAGGCGCTATTACCGATGCGCACATTCCTAAAAGTGGCCCGCGTGAACCTATGAAGGTATTTCTTTTCAAGTAAAAGCAAAAGAGTAGCCCGTTTCTTTCTTCCACTCTCCTTTTCTCTCTCCCTCTTTGTCTGACTCGTTGATTATTGGTATTTTCCTAGTTTTCCAAACTAATAAGTGGCACTATCAAGCATTTGGAAGCGCCTGGAGACCCGCAGACAAGCTGCTGGGCTTAATTGATATTGAGCGAGTCGCGGGGAGGCTGAACGGGGCCACTGCTGGCTAATTTGCAGTTTAATCAGCGTCAGTAATGAGTGCGGCTTATTAGCGCTGCCTGGAAATAAAAGAGAGTTACAAGGAACGTCTGTCAGAGTCCGGTGATAATTCAGGACTAATTGTGGTGATTAGAGCAAACTGGATGACTTTGGAGTTTTCAAAAAAGCAATGTGTGTGTGTGCATGTGTGTGAAACGCACTGGCTTTCAACAAAGCCCCCCTTCCTAATATTCAATTAAACGTTTAATAATGTAAATCACTGTTCAAAAGCATGCACAATGTCTGTCATACCAGACACTATTTGATCACATAAACCCGATACTGGCAAATTCATTTGCTACTCATTCATTCGTATCTGTTCCTTGTGCTTGAATTTGAATGAGATGGAAAGCGTCTTGTCCGTTACGCGCTTTAATATAAAGGTACTAAAAGGGTTCTTTGAAGCCATGCCATAGAATAACCGTTCCTGGGACCCCAGGGAACATCTTGCACACTTCAGAAAACGTAGCATTTTTTATTTGTTGGAAAACAATAGCAAACTCCTAAATTTCAAATAGTTGCTATTTGGCACCAAAAGACCAAAATCCATGGCTAATGTTCATCATAAGGTTCCCCCCCTCTACAATAAATCATTGCAACAGAAAGGTTCTGGAGGTGCTTTGAGGAATCACACAGCCTGACAAAAGAACATGTTTGGAACCTTTATTTTTTAGAGGCATTTATTTATCGTGTGTCCAATACTCAAAATCCTTGCGTTCCAGTATTCTGAAAATACGTGTCAAAACATGTTGTTATATAGGTCTCCCTGTTTTCTTTAAATAAGTCTATTTTTTATTTACTGCTAAATATACACGGGTCGTGAAAATTGCTTATTTATGAAAAAACAAGACAGTGACGCTTTTTATTTTATTAGTCTGTGTGTGCGCCTGTGGCACAAACTGCCGCAAAAACGAGTCTGAATCTTGGAGGCCCTATTATGATACAAAGCTGCTAATTTATTTTTTTAAAGATCGTCGATGGCCTGCATGGAAAGTGAGAATGGTATGTATTTCTTGAGACGTGCCTGGTTACCCCTCCTGAATAGCAAATGTAAAATTAGTGGGAATGTGTGTATGAACGCTGTCGGTCAATTAGCGCTCGGGAGGCGGAAAGGGGGTGAAAGCAGCCGCCGGCACCTGCTGCCATTCATCCCGCGTTTCGCTCTCTCCCTCCCTCTCTCTCCACTTCAAAAGGAATAAAGTTGGAAATATGACAGATACATAACAGACATTTCTAATATCGACCTGCCATCTCAATTCCGCCCAGACCGGGTGTACTGGAGGAAAAAACAGCGCACAATGTGAATTTAGGTTTACATCTGTTTCAGCAAGGGGAGAGAACGTGCCAGCTTAAGTTGGATAAAGGAATATCCTCGTAAAATGTTTTTCCTATATTCCATACTAACCTTATGAATAAAAATATTATTCCTAGATTTCTGAGGCATACTGTTTTTCTCCCACTGCGCCCTTGGCTTTACTGGGTTATAGACTGCGCATGGATAGGGCTGCGTATGTCATGGCAGTGCGCTTTGGTTCATTGTTTTACTTAATAAACCCGACTGAAATGGTGTATATACCATGTATGTATTCTTATTGTCCCGAATGACCCCAAGTCTTTCATGCCTGCCTGTGTAAGCTTGCTGCCGTGTGGATCGATAATCCTCCCGGGGGTTATCCATACGTGGTATTCTAATGTCAGAGAGCAGCCCCCAATTGATAATGATAAATATTTTGCCGGAAGATTAGGTGAAAGGAGCGTGTCGTGCACGAGCTCTATATTCTAGCCTCTGTAACCTCTGGCTCAGCGCGTTGGATCGCGGCTCATCCATCCGGGTGTCAATGGCTGTCTTGTTGAGAGCATCAGTGAGTAAACACGGCGGACGGAGACAGCGCGCGAGCTCTCGACAGAGACCCCCAACGGACACCCCACCCCCTTTCCCCCCATCTTCCATCCTGCTGTTACCACTTTGTCCTCCATCAATCACCGCTATTGTGTCCTGGATGTTAGATAGAGTCACTTAATATCCTCTTCTTCATCTGTGCGCTCCACCAGCTCATCATGCGCCCGTGAGATACGAAGGACGTTGTGTACGGATGGGGGACTGGGAACAGGGATTGCCCCGAATGGTACCCTAACCGTATTTGTATGCGTTCAAGTCCACATGATTTAAACATACATAAGAGGCTATTCTTGCCATAGACATGTCTAGAAATCACCAAACAATTACGCATTAATTGTAAAAATGTTAAAAGAATGGTAGGTTTACATTTTTCTTTAAAATAATATTAGTTATAATTTGATCTGAAAAATAAAAATAATAAACATTATCACTGTATAGGTTTTTTAGAGTAAGCTTGTAATTGAAGCTGTACTGTTGTTTATCTGTTCTTTTAACATCAGGTTACGTTTAAAAAAAGAGCGATGCTTTTGCGGAATTTAAACATTTATTTTGGAGACCACCAAAATGTAACCCACAAGATTCAGGACCATGTCTTTCAAAACACATGCATGACACTAAAAACAGGCCTGTAAAATGTCATTAAGCAGGTAAATTAGCAAGGTAAATGCATTAATTTTCCAGTTAATAGGCAGAAATTATGTCAAACTGTCTTTTGGTTTCCTCCATAAATAAAAGATGTACAACGAACCGTCTCAATTAAAAAATCCAAAATAAATGTAAATAAAGAAATGATTCGCCTTTTGTGTAGGATTGCAGAACAGCTCTGACCCGAATGAGCTTCCCTGCTGCGCCTCAATATTGACTCTTACAATTAGCGTCAATATCAGAGCCATTAGTGACCATATTATTGTGGGATTGAAATTAAAGTGAATTCATAATGACTACAGCAAACAGCACGACACGGTTACAGGGCGGAGCGCTTTGAAAAATAGCCCTTTCATTTCATAAAGCCTTCTTAACAAATAATAAATTGACCCCTTAATAAATGGTGCAATGTTCAAACCTTGAGCAGCCGCTTAACTAATTAGGATTAAATTCCAGTATATTAGAAGTCGCTAATTTGTCAATTAAAAATACTTAGCGACCATGGCATTGAATTAAAGATTAGACATATCTGAGGACCTTCCCATTTTAACGTAAGCCTCTTATAATCACCCGAAATAAAATTTCTCCAAAATGAATGCTATATTTATGCGACCAAAATATTAATATGGTAACGCACACAAATAACCTGTATGTTTAAAACAATGGGCTACATTAAAAAAATCAATGCACCATTTTCCTAATGATTCCGGATGAAAAGGAGTAATGTCACATTACAAAAAGTCATCTATGTGATTTATGGCCTTAAATAGTCACGACTGAATGATGGTCTTTTGTGCGCCCTCAGAGTTTTAGCCTAATGCTTAAAATGGAGACATCACATATCCAGGCCCGGCCCAGATTTTATTTATGGAAGATTTTTTGACAAATAGGCAGCACTGCCACGCGTGGATGGCCGCCCTCATTCAGCTCACGGTCTGTTTACATAGAGCCGAGGCCATTTCCACGGATTAAACATATCACACACACAACGCGCGAACAGGTGCACAACATGAATGTGCTTCAGATGACCTTCTTGACCCTTACAGGTAACGCCAAGAGATTAAGGTGAACTACATTTTATTAGTCTTAGTTTGCGCGCATGCATTTTCACATCACGGTTTAAGGTTTTCCAACACATTACGGGCTAAATAAACAAGTAATTTATTTTTTGCAACGGACAAAGCAAATAGCTATTTGTATGCTGTTTAAAATGATGAACACCTCCTTTTTAACCCGATGCTACAGTTTTTGTGTTCATGTGGAGGTGACGATAACAATATCAATCTAAAAATAGAAAAAAGCAAACAAATTAAATATTTATGGTTAAATGTATTAAATATATATAGTTTTTTAACATAATAATTTATCATGATTAATATAAATGCCAGGGGTGTATCATACAGGCTTCGGTTATGTAGACATGCCGCTGTTTTATTCTCATATCTCCGTAAAATATGTACTGCATCCTCTATGATGAGCCTCTCTAAAGAGGGAAACGCATCCCATCAGCTTCTATCAGATTTCACGACAGTTAGAGCCGCAATTCATGACACATAATGTAATGGCGATGAAAGATTTCCTCTGAACTGAGGAAGCCTCTCGAAGTACGCCTAGATCAGGAAAATATTGTATAAATTTCGCTCTAATTTATTTCATCATTCCACATTACCGACATATGAATTGTTCAAATTCGATAACAAGTACTCAGTTCAGTTCATTATGTAAGATAAATTAGACTTGGATAAAAATGCAGCGGCGCGCAGTGGTTCCTTGAATGAAATGTAATTTGCGCGAGAATTTGTTTTATCTGTCACAAATATTCCCAATTAGCGGCCGTAATTATTTGATAGTTTCTGCAATTATGGTCTGAACTGGTGGATTTGGAACAGTGTGGGGCCGTAATTGGCTTAAATGCGATATTTTGCATATTTGCATAATGAGGAAATTGGTAGAAAATTGTGTTCACCCATTTGTGAAAAATCCTATGAATTTTATGAATTTGAGAGGTCTGTTCCTAGAGCCGATGACTTTGCCTGCTGCTCCCCGAGGAGGAACTGCAGTGAAGCGGGCAGAAAGCCAAGAAGAGAGGAAGAAAAGAGCAGGGGGAGAGAGAGATAGAGAGAGAGGCATGACTGAAAAAGTAGAGCTTCAGACCCTCACACAATACATAGTCAGCTAAAAGAATATCTTTAGGACATAAGAATGCCTCCAGATATAGGATTTACATTATTTAAACGTTAAATGTTCTTTAATAAGAGACAGACAGACAGCTAGAAAAAAATAAAGCAATAATGAAAAATAATTAAGAATCGTATTACAATATTGGAGCACATACATGATTATGCAGGTATGTAGAAAAAACCTTTCAAATACACATAAGCAAAATTTCGAGGATCGGTCAGAAATACCAACTGAGCCTTCGAACTTTCCGTAATATATGAATATGTAAATTAAAAATTATCCCTGTCTATAAAAAGCCACTTCCATTAACTCTTAACAGCGAAAGTGTAATTGCATGTATGATAATGATGGGCTTAGTTCAAAATAATTTGCAATATCTCATGGACGACGTTCCTGTTATTGTTATCATTGGATCCGCAGAAGCTGTTGTTAGAAAACAGTGATTATGCATCTGGGCTTGCAGTGTTGCCTGAGAGACGGATGCTGATGGCCCGTCATAACTGTGTGATGCTTTAATGCTGTTGCTCACACCAGCAGCGCTTGACGTGTGACAGGATTGCGCTTGTGTATTGATTCATCAGGTAAATTAATTTCTCATGACATGTACTTCATACCTCTGTCCCTGCATGTGATTCCTCTGCCATTTGATGGTTATCCTCTTCTTTGAGGACAGTTCTAATTATTAAAAGAAATAAACAATAGATAATAGTATCACACAATATTTCATTACAAATGCTCACAATTTAAATGTCATGTGTATACACTGTCATGTAATAGCTTCAAAAAGCCCCAATGGGCTTGTGATGCACGGATTTTAGTGAAACCCTTTAATCACAAAAATCTATATGTTCATATTTCCAAAGCTGATCTTAAGACCACCTAACGTTTGTTTGTGAATTATTAATAAAAGTGTTGCCCAAACGTGCCTTGTTCATGATGTGTGTGCATCACCGCTGGGGAAAGAACGAGCAAAGCACAGAGCATTTCTTCAATAATGGCCCGAAAGAGGGAGATAAAGCTCATATATACAGACCGAGATATAAAATATGGCTCAGCGTTGGCCCATCCACTCAGCGCAGCCCATAAAGCGCTTGCAGTAATGATCCCCGCCATTTCATGGGGTATTACACCATAATGATGATGGTGCTGCCATTTGCATCCGAACCATCAGCCACCTTCATCTTTACCTCGCGCCACCGAATTTATAGAGCCACGATATGGAAAAAAAGCAGCCTGGAATAATACAACTTGCGTTTAGTGTCACCGTGGGAGATTTATTTAAGAAAAAACACCTCACCGTCATAACCAAACACTGTGTGTGTGTGTCGTTTAGAGAGTGGAAGGTAATATAAACAAGAAAGCTCGTGCTGAAGACAGAAGGTACGAGAGAGAGAAAAAGGCACTGGGTGTGGTGTGTGTGCGCGTGTGTGTGTGTAGGGGGGTGAAGGAAATAGTTAGATGAAGATGTACACTAAAATCCTCGAATGACAGCCCGTAAAAGATGATAGAGGTTAGGATAGTGGGGGGTGTTGTTGAAAGGTTGGGCGAACGTAGAAAATGTCCCTCAAAAGCAACTCGCGTGCACACACACACAGTCCATGAAAGTGTTCCTCGGCAAATAATTTGCAACAAGCAACCTGTGCAAACACAGAACGAGCACAAACACAAACAGGCACACGACGCTCTCTTCCTCCCTCGCACACGAGCTCGCGCGCAAACCCTCAGTGTATTTTACCATGGGAGTTAATGGGAATGAAATACCTCAGTGGATGAGTGCAGATGTGTTTGATACAAATAGTCATTTTCCTATTTGCTGGCTCATTGACTTTGATGAATGATGGGAGTTTGGGAGGACGCATGATGAATGGCAGCACCTTGGCTCCATTGCATGGCCTATTGATTCTCTTTCTTTATTACTGCTGCAACCCAGCTGCCTGATCCTGCTATCTCTCTCTCTCTCTCTCTCTCTCTCTCTCTCTCTCTCTCTCTCTCTCTCTCTCGCTCTCTCTCGCTCTCTCTCTCTCTGGAAGAGAGGGGAGATGGGAGGTTTGGCTTTCTGTAGGGAGTGAGGGAGGCCAGAGGTTGTGTGTGTGTGATATAGAGGAGGTGTTCAAGCAGGTACTGTGGTAAGATGTTTAAGGAGGCTGATTGTGAGCAGGGCTAGAGTTGAATTATGATGCTGGAGAGTCGCAGTGGGTTGCAGGTTTGTTTGTTTGTGGATTTTATGTTCATAAATCGTGGGATAATCTTTCCTGATATGTCCTGCTTCTGTTCGTAAATGCATCTTATTGCATTGATGCTTGAAAGATGGTAAAGCAATATCATACGAGCAACCGTGCCATTATGATTTTATATCAGAACAGCCATCCTTAGGAAAATGAACCATAGTTTAACTTCAAATAAAACTATAGTTAAACTGTGGATCCCACAAGTTTACTTGGTTCAACCGTGCTGTTTGCAGTAAAATTGTGGTTTGACAAATACTAATCAACCACGTATTGATAGTTACTACATTAACTATAATAAAATCATGGTTAACTTTCATGAGGGGTGATACAGGTGTAGACAAACAGCCACACTCATATACAGTCATCTCGACTGCTTTTATACAACAGTTCAATACACAACAAAAACTATCTTAATAAGCAATGGAAAAAAACATGGATTGTCCCTAACACCCTATTTAAAATGACAAAGCGACGTGCTGGTGTTTTATTACCTGTATCTGCAATGAAGAAATTTTGTTGAAGAAATCAATAATTTTGTCATTTTGTTTTGCTTTTGTCCAGTGCTGATCTGATCCAATATCAGCACTCTTGTAATATCTCATCCAATCCGAATTTGCTGCATAAAAAGAAACAAAATAACAATGTCATTATTAAATGTTAATGGTCAACAAAAAAAGGTCAATGTTTGTAATCAGTTGCCAAATTTTACTACAACGTTGAAACTTTGTCTTGTTTTTTTTTAAATTGACATTAAATCCAATTTTGACCATCAACTGTGCAAATTTTCTTAGCGTTGACATGTTTGTATGATATCACCAGTCAAACCTTTCCCCGTTAAATGAAACACAGCATTAATGAAATGGCTGGGTTAAATGCTATAGCATGTGGAAGGATTTTTAAGCCAACATGCACATTTTTCCTATTTTCATTTCTTAATACACGTTTCTGTTTAATGTTAACAAACAGCCATTTATGCTAATATATTCAGGGATTTTTTTCTGCTTTAAATTAATGCAATAAAGGTTACGGCTGAAATATTTAATACTAGCCCTGAAAATGAAGTATTACACCAGTGGGATATGTTGAGATGCTCTCAAGGGTGAACTTGACCTTCAGTCTTCACGTCTTACTCTAAAAGCCTCCTGAGAAGTGGGTGCTGGTGGTGTTTACACAATCCACTGCATTGACTGCAAACTCACATCTGGCTTAATTTTGGTATAGACGCCAACCTAAATGTACATCCAACCTGTAAATCAACAAACACGCTGGATTTAGATTTATACCAAAAAATAACCACATGCACACGAGATAATCACAAACTTACTTTTGATACAAAACAACAAATTAAACATTTAAGTTACGTTCCAGATGAAATAAATATTACAAAATCAGAAGGTTACAGGTTTATGACATTTCTATCATGTGCAGGTGCAACCACACGCGTTTGGTCATGATTCTCAGACTGAGATTTTCAGTGATGTATTTTGAGTGAAGTGAATAAGAGGTGAGACTTTACACGTGTATGTGTGGGAGAGATGGCTGAACTCTTTGATGGACAGCAAGTTTGAAAACAGTCACAGTTTGCGTGAAGAGGTGGTGAAAAAATGTAATTACTCGTTTTAGTGCAGTTATTAAATTATTTTTCAAAATGTCAACATGTGTGTGTTAATTTAATTGTTTCTGAAATAGAAACGCATTAATTATACAACAGAAGGGGGCACCTGGTGACTTACCTTTTGTTCACATCATCTAGATCTATTCGAGTAGGATATTGCGATATCAGTCAATATAAACCAATCCAGAGACACTGTTTAACAATACAAGAAAACATCTCATCTGAAATAATCCTTAAAACAGCCAACAGAAGATACCAATGAGCACAACAGAGCTTAAATACAGGGAAGGAAAATCTCGAATCATTTAAAGATGTGCAATGTGCTATTACTTTTATAATCACATTACTTTTATAATCACATTTAAAAGACTTAGATGAAATAATGATTGTCGTTGCAAAAAATCACGATAATTGCAAAACCATGATAACTGTGCGATAACTAAATGAGGTCAAACTCATCTTAAATTTCATTTATTTTATGTTTTCTCTTCTTTGGCCAATGAATCACATTCAAAATACAAGTTCAGGGAGGCAGTTTGTAACTTCAATTTCAGGCAAAATGTTCAATGGGTGCAAAATCGCCATCTACTATGTTGGAGTGTCAACCACTTGAACCAAGTTATTTAGATAGTATCCAGTGTATTAACAAAAACATGAATAACACTAGTTCTTAATATCACAGTTATTGTCAATACCAATATATTGCAATGGCTCCAAGAACACCCAATCAACCATATAGCAACAGGCTAAAACACTAAGCATCACACACCATACTAGCCTATGTATGTGCTTGTGTGGGCAGACTTTATGAAAGAATGAATTGAATATGTGTGTGACAGTATGTTTATGGCCGTACATCTGTGATCGAGTGAATGACTGTACGCGTGGAGTCCCGGCGGCCCAAGTCTGACGGGACTCAACACAAACTCTCTGTCACACACCTTGCTTGGGTCACTGCCATTGCCCGCAGCAACCACAGGAGGAAAAATACACCCGCCACTGTCAAGCAGTCACATCTGAAATCCAAGAGGTAGACAGAATAACAGACCTATTCCATAGCTCAGTGCCTTCACACACACACATAGTCTTCTCTTTCTGTCTCAGATCTGTAGCTTGTTGCGTATGATGTTATTACCGAACAAACACTGAAACAAACGGCACATAGCATGGACATTGAATTACTGTATCTACTCTTGGGATTGTATTTATATGCATATTAGATTTCAGAATTCACAATTCAGGATTTGTGGTTCTGTTAAACTACTTACTTTCTGCATAAACGAATAGTTCACCCAAAAAGAATCATAAATTGTCATTCTAGACCTGTATATGACTCTTTTTCTGTTGAACACAAAAGAGGATATTTTGAGAAATGTCTCAGTTGTTTTGTGTCCATACAATTAAAGCCAATGGGATCCATTGTTGTCTTTGTTCTTTAATATATCTTCTTTTGTGTTTTGCAGATGTTAAACAGGTTTTGGAATGGGGTTGCGTATATGATGAACAATTTTATCTTTTGGGAGGAACAATCCCTTTACCATAGTTCGAGACTTAATGAAAAAAGGAACCGAATCATATGTATTAACCTACTGAATACGACAAACAACACCAACAAATCCCCCAAAAAGAACGGACGCCATGGACGGGTAAGCAACCCAATAACAATGTTTTTAAAACCACAAAAATCACCAAGGCAATAGCATATCAACAACCTGGAAACCATCCACAAAACCGTGGAATTGAGGTATTTTGCAACGTAGAAACATCATTTAGAAATAAAATATTCTGTTTACAATCTTAATAATGCAAGTAGCATTGTAAAGAAAATTCTTAAAAATTGGCGTAAAATATACATACTTAACTTATTCTATGACAATAAATTATAAAAAAAAATTCACTTAACATAACTATGGTTTAGCTTTCCTGTAGCTCAGTGGTAAGAGCATTGCGTTAAAAACGCAAGGTTGTGGGTTCGATGTCAGGGGATTGCAAATACCTATGTAAAATGTATAGGATAAAACAATGTAAGTCGCTTTGGATAAAAGCGTCTGCCAAATGCATAAATGTAAATGTAAAATACTAAAATAATCCTACATGCAATAAAAATGCTATGACTACACACAGAACACAACCGCATTAAGTTCTAGTTGGTTTGAAAAGTTACAAAACGTGAGGTCCTAAAGTCAGGCCAATTGACTCCAGAACACCGTCCATTTTCCAGACACCTGCCGGTTGACGTGGCTGTCAATCACTCGCTGACCTCCAGGTGTGGCTAACAGCAGGCGAGAGCCGGGATCGATGGCATCGGCTGATACAGAGTAATTAGCTAAATCACTGGGATCAAAATGACTATTGAACCACTGTGATATCTGCCTGAAGACAAAAAAGTGCTTTAACACAACTCGTACTTGGAGACAGACTTACAGATTTACATTTCTTTTTGATTTATTAACACCGTTACTAAGAAGTCAAAGAACTGCCTGAATAATCAGTTAAAGGCCTCAGTTTGTTGTCGGTCTAATGAGCCGTGCTTGAATTCTGACAAATTCATCCCATCTGATCTACTCTTTACAGCTGCTTGTTTAACATACTTAATATGTCCTGTGTCTACATATTTATCCTTCATAAATAAATGTACCCTATTTAGATCACACCACTATGTTAGTGTATCTCAACCTGGTTTTTCTTTAGGAGCCTTACTTTACAACGGTAATGTATTATATTTGATATACATACACGCACGCATGCACACATATAATATACTTGCAATATATATATAGATATATGTTCTGGTTGATAAAATCGATATATACATTACAGGGTATAAACAAAAAATATATTTATTTAAACGTATATGAAGTACATGCTATTTCTTTATTTATTTTAAGATATATACATCATATACTTATAATATATGTGAGTATATGTGTGTCTGTGTATTTTCCCTGAATTGTATATATATAATCAGAACAGAGATGTATATATGGAATATCTTATACTGTAATATACGTTTTCTTCACACCCTATATTGATTCATCCTACACGACTTACACTGAATATTACTTATTTTCTTCTGTCTACTGGTGCAGTTAACTTATACAGAGAGGCCGTGTGTAGCCAGCCATCTCCTTTTAACAAAAAAAGAACACACACACCCTCTATCTTTACATCCCCTGCGTACGCCATCTCTACACCACAGCAGCAGCATCCAGCAGTAATGAGGCGGCGTGTCATGTGGAGATGTAATTACCTCACTCTCCTACTGGGTGTGCACTTCCCGGGTGAGAAGAAAGATGAATCGCCAAAGTGGGAAAGCGCTGAACCCTCAAAAGTTTAATTCAGCCAGCGAAGCTCGCATCCCCCCCTCCTCCCTCTCTACTGGGGGGGAAATGGTTCGGGCAGCATTTAGCCAGCTGATAAATGATGAGTGTAGTTTTTGGTGCTCAGAGTCGGGGAGATGTGTTTGTTCTGTACCCCCTCCCTAAACGGCACACGGGGAGGGTTATTGAGTCACCAGCACATGGCATGAAACAAACGGGGGGTGGGATTTGGATAAAGAGAGGAGGAAGTCAAAGTAGAGCAGGAAAGAGAAAAAGTAAAGAACGTGAAGTAAGGAAAACGCAGAGTTCTTATTGAAGGGATTAAAATACGATTCATGATATTAGCCTACATTGAGAGCGTTTATAATAAAACTGTCTTTGATGGAATGCTATGAAGTTATCATTAGTATTTTATTGAAAATGATGCATGTGTAAAACATGAATAGTTTTAAAATAAGTTTAAAACAGAGGGCAGGTGTGTGTGTGAGCGTCTGCGTGTTTGTGTGTGTCTATGTGTGTGTGTAAAGATGGGGTTTGGTATTGGTTAGCTAGCCGGTGGGTGGAGATCAATTTCCCAACATCAGTCAGACGCCTTGAACCTTTTTTCTGCTGATTGCACACTTTCAGTTCAAGTCAAGCCATTTCCAAGTTTCAAGTGTGTGCACACGTGCACATGTGTGTGTGTTTGCTGGGCACTCATAAGCCCAGGTTTGGAGAGAGAGAGAGAGGACCTGTCACAGCGCTTTATTTCCTGAGATGTTTGCGAAAGCTCTAAGCCAAGAAAGGCGACACAGAAGGAGAGAAAAGGAGCTCGCAGGTGAGGGTAGTCCGCTCTCCTGTCGCTCGCTCCGGGGAGGTGGCGGGAAGCCTGTTGTGTCAATGCATTATGCATTAGAGTGTGTGCTCGACTGACAGCCCCGCTGCCGCCCTCAGCTCGAACAGAGCCGCCACTAATCAAAGACGACACATCCGAATGTCCAGACACACACACACAGAAATTTACTAATCAAAAAGTGTATTTCCTAGAGGCTGTCTCCCAGGAGAAATCCGGCGGGGAGAAATTGGAATAATTTATTAGCTTACAAGTTTTGGTTGACAGTTAGCCCGGGGCTATTTATCTCAGTAATGGAGAACGTCTCCAATGTGGCAAAATTGACCAAATCAAACAGCTTTGATCAGAAAATGAATCTGGCAAGGCTGTCTGTCTCCCCGCAACCCTTGAGAAAAGCGGGAAACAAACAAATCCAAAGGAAAAAAACGAGAGAAAGGTAAATTGAAGGAAAGAGAGGGGCTTTATTAAACAGATTTTCTACACAAACACTGTCACATAGCTTTAAATATGGTAAATGCTGTCTGAGAAAACAGGATGGTGCCGTGACCCGGGTTATATTTACTTCATCTAGTCATTTAGTGCAATTAAACCATTTGTAGTCAACGGCTCTTACACAGAGTTTGTCTCGTCAAAGGGCAAAGTTGCTTGTTAAAATCTTTACATTGAATTAGTGAATTTAATGGAAATATTGTAAATGTTGTCATCAGAAAGTACTGGAATCCGGCTATATCATTAGCCGGATTGCAGTTCTGATGATATCATTTATTTTTATTGTCATTTTTGTTTTGTACAAAACCGCATTCAGTTAAGTAGCAACTGTTTTAGAAATATTGTAGCTTAAATATTGTTTGAAATATTACTTCAAACAAGCTGTAGTATAGTGTGTCAAAATGCAAAGAAGTTTGGAAATTGTATACATAATCTAATTCAAAATATTTCAAAAATGATACAAATGTTTATATTTAAAGAAGCTGAATTATAGTAGTTTATACAACAGCCAAGACATTTTCCAAACGTTTGCCTATAATGAAATAATTTGGAATAACTCAAATACTTGTGAAGACATTAAATAGATCAAACGTAATCTGTGATGTTTTTCCTGAGAAAAAGAGACAGAAATCTCACAAATGTCTCCATTAGTTTCAGAAGAGATCTCAATAATGATTTGTCAAGTCTGAAATCGTAAGTCAATATTATTGAAGATCTCAGTATGAACTCAAACATTTTTCATCAATTGACCCAAATCCAGATAATCTATACAACTGCTTTTATATACAGCTCATCATTTTCATATATCTTCTAAGCAGTTTAAGGAGAAACATCTAAGACTTAGTTGATACTGAAACAACTGTTTCCAAACCTCTTGAGCTATGTCAGATCATCCTTTGGGCATTAAAGCTTTACCCTATATTGTTGATTTAAATTACGTGTTCAAAGAATCTTTCCCATCACTGGAGTTTTAATATCCTGCGTGCAGTCGGAATGATAAAGGGTTTCAAAAGAATCTTCAGTCGACTGCAATCACAAGAAAGTTAAGTTGAGCATAAATATGAACACAGCCAGGCTCTTTAAGGATGTCCGTGAACTGTTTGTACAGAAAACAGCATGTGACAACCTTCAGACACGCACCACAAGCTTCAGCAGTGAGGGACACATGGAGCAAAGGGGAACAAATTCGGGTCGAGCACCACAACAATCCGCCATGGCAACGCTTTTGACAACATCACATCCAGCCTGTGTACACGAGAGACAGACACGCTCATTTGCGCGGGAGATTGACGGTTCAAAGGGTCTCGATTTTGACACTGAAAAGGAACAAATATTCTCACATGTTGATGTAGTTTAATTACAGCGACGTGCTTTGATGCGTGCGTGTCATGGGCTGCTTGATGTCGCATCAAGTGAAGTTAAATGCATCTCGCTCAACATGACCACGCTCGCATCGCAAAGAAAATACTTTTGCGTAGACCAAACCCAAAAGCACTGATGTGCAAACGCCAGTGAGAGAGGCTTAAACTGATGCAAAGTCTGCTGTTCACTCCGAAAAAGGATTTCTCACGACCATTTTTTCCCTGTATAGAGTTCATATAATCCATGGTTCCCTGGAGAAGGAAAGAAATGAATCTAAGGTTCATTTCCAGTCATCACTAGTCAAAGCACATAAAGCATTTGACAGGTAGGCTATCATCACATATGCGTGGAGCCGATGTACGGGTGCAGTTCATTACAGGCCCCTCACGTGCCGCCAGCATGCTGAGATTTTTCACCTCGTGCAGACTGCTTTTTAAACTGCATTTGGACTCATGCCGACAATTACCTCCTCAAAGTCTCTAAAGTACCAAAGCTGGGCCTAATTAGTATGCATTATCAATTAACGGCTCTAATAGGCGGCAGATTGATCACATCCCCGTTTCAGAGGCTGGACAGAGGCGAAAGCAAGAATAAAAACATGCTCGCCCAGTCTCGCTCACTAAAAGCTGCAGCAATCTCTCTGATAAAAGACAACTCAAGCGCTGCTGCGAACAACACTGCCACACATGATGGAGAACAAAAGTACCCTGGAAAAAAAGGGATGAACTCAACCGTCGAGTTAAATTGAACACTGAAAATGGTTTGTATTTGACCCAAACCATGAATTAAAACAATTTAGCTTTTTGGGTTGAGATATCCCAGCATAGGTTCATTTACAATTTTAACAATTTATCCCTTATTGATCCTTGATGGATTAAAAACAACCCAGTTAAATATGCACAAACCCAACTCTTGGTTTACACTAACATAGAAAATGTAGATTTTTGACTCAACCATAGGAGAAGCCACATAGAATTTTGGGTGATGAATGGGCGGTTGGGTTTGTCCATATTTTACCCAACCACATGAAACAATTCCAAAAAAAATGTAACTAAACAATATTAACAAAACCTCTTTTTCTATTATTATCGGTTTACTTGTTTTCGCTGATTTTCACTGGTCTGGTTTTATGGTTTAAAGGGGTTTGTGGTTCTGTTAGCAGGTCAGACTGCAAAACCATCAGGAAGATCAGATAAACTACCGTTTGGCTCTATCGTTACTATAGTCGCCTAAATTATTGTTAATAAGTGGCGGTTTGTAGTCTCAACATTAGGTAGACTGAGCAACAAACAAATAAATAAATGGTTTGTGAAGGTGTGAAATTCGATCTTAAAACTTCAATGAGAGCAATATTAAAAGCACACTCGACTAAAATCACAGTGAGCCAAAGTGTGGCCATTCATCAGCCAAATGAGCCTCATGTTTCCAGCACGCATTCATTCTCAGGACATTGTTTAATTGCGCTGTTTTACATAAAAGTCGCTGAGTGGAGAAAGAGAGTGTGATTTTCACTTACTCTCACCAAACTGTGTCCTCGTTCATCACTCCAACTCATCACAACTCTCATGGAGAGGCGTTTTCATTAAAAGAAACACAAAAATCCAGCTGCTGATGCCATGTGGGCTTGTGAAGATTGATTGACTGATGTGTTGATGTGGAGAAGATCTGAAATGCCATCTAAGAGCAAAAAGAATAGACGAATTAATATCCTGAAATGAATGAACGAAAAAGTCTAGGTAAATACAAGGCCTATAAATACATGAACTGACTTCATGCTTCTGGAAAAAATCCCACTGTTGGGCAAAGCGTGGCAAAGCAAGTTAATTTATTCAGTACATATGCCTACACAAAGGTAATTCAAAGTGCTTAACAAAGAAAAGATTTATGTATGTGTGTGTATATATATTTATACTGTATATAAATAAATAAAGTCAACAAATAAGTTATCCAAATAATAACACTGAAGCATTATTTATAAAAAAATTCTATAAAACATTTAGATTATAATAAAGGACTCTCTTCTAATCTTCTGGATTGTCATCATAACATCCTTACGTTCCTTACAAACTATAAACTTTCCTTTAAAGTTGAATTCCCTTCGTTAACCCTATTGGGTTGAAATATTCCACGGTGCCCAAACGTACACCAGACTTGTACGCATAACGCAACAGCCTTGTTTGGTCTCGCAAAGTTTTAATCTGTATAAATTAATGCATTAAATTGTTTGTGTATTTGAATAAACACCGATACAAATCATTAGATGAATTACTTGGCCTGCTGATTACAACTTATGCATCAAAATGCACTTAATTTTCATTAGGAGGTATAAAATTAGATGATTATTATATTAATTAAGATGATTACAAACAATTATCCTTCCCAAGCACCCGCGGTCTTGCAAACTAGGTCAGTTTTGTGATGTATTATTTTTGTACGCAGACGTTTTCTCCTGCATTTGTTTCAGCATGAAAATGCGTAATAAAAGCCTGCTGCACACTGCACGAGCAAACAAATCGACGGTCAAATCTTTTCTTTGTTGTTCAAGAACACTCTTTCTGTTGTCGCAGGGCCATTGCTGTTGGGCTGTTTCCAAACACGAGAACAGGGTGCTAAATCCATTATGTGGCTGGGGCCAAAGACACGCGTCTGATGTCCGAGCAGTTCACGGCGCGTAATACACCGGGCACAATGTGCTGAGAATTCGGGGAAACTGTGGAATTGAAGAGTCACAAATAATAAGCGTCACCGGGACAGTGACCGGAGAGAATGGCCTACTGCGCTTTATGTGTGTCCGGGAGCGCGCAATCCAGCTCCAGAGAAAAGAATACAACTGCGTCCACTGGACACTGCAAATGACAAATAAGCATGGAAATTAGAAGAGGCGCTTATATAACGCTGGTATTTAAACAAAACACAAATGTTTCAAAAGGTTGGTCTGCTGTGGAGAGCTGGAATGCTAAAAGAGCTACACTTGAAGAAACTATTAAATCTGTTTTCAACATTTAAAGGCCTATAGAGTGGGATGCGTCCCAAAAGTAACCAAGGACATTAAGCACAGATTTGTTAGTTGTACTTGTATACAAGAACGCAGAAACCATCCCAGCAAATATAGTTTAACCATAATATATGTAGGTAAAGTAGGCTGGCAATACATTTTCCAAATGCACTTAATAGTGGACTTCTTTCTACATCAATCCATGGGTAATTGTATACTGTAAGGACAGCCAAAATAATCAATTTAACATGTTTCATGTATTATTTTTGTAGTAGAAATAATTTTGCCATCGCATGGCGGAAACCAGGTTACCATGACAAGTTTTTGTAAAGAGACCAAATCTGACTTGACAAATTCTTTGTCAAATGTTTATCTAAACGTATACTGATGTTTCAAGAAAAACAGACACCCGACCAACCCCACACCTATGCGCGGGCTCGAGCCCACAGCGCAGTGCTCCGAGCGTGTTTTCGGGCGCTGATGTATATTTCATTGTCCACGGCTTAATTTTGATTTATCGTCCGTCCATAAATTAGAAAAATATGTTTTAGGATTCCATCTTGCGGAAAAGCTGCGCGTGATGCCGGGGGATTGGACGATATTTAAGATGTCAGAGATACATATTGGATTAGCGCGCTTTGTTCGCACGCCATAGCAGGTGTTTAATCACGGCTGATGCGCGCGCTGAAATGCGTTAGGACAGGCCCGGCCCGGACCGGGAGCGGCGTTCACTGGGACTGCGATAAATCACAGACGAAAGCAACTAACATGCCCCCCTCCCCACCAACCCAAACACAACATACATACAGAAAAAGACATACGCCTTCCAAAAGCATGCAAGCCACCATAAATAGATGGTTTCTTGAACGTTTTCACGGTTGCGCACAGCGTAAAGGAGAGGGTAATGCATAAAATCAACACAACAATAAGGGAATTTCATAATGATATTACCTTACACGTGCATTTGAAATATTATCTGAATCAAACTAAAGAATCCACGTTATATCAGGTGAAGGAACATTCCTTAACAGTAATGCCTTAGGCCTAGCCAACATTTATCAGCATTTGATAACATTTATTTAATACATATGAACTAATACGAATAATGTTAACAGATGTCGCGTTGGATTTGAAACATTCAATAAAAAATATGTTAAACTTTACATCAAGTTTAATAGATGCTGGAGAAGTAAGCTTTTGTTTATTCTGAATCAATGTTAACTATTGTAGTAAATGTTAACAAACGGAACCTTTTTATAAAGTGTTGTAAAATTACGTTATTTATCAGGTTATAAAAAAATAAGATGCACGATGTCTTAAAACAGCAACTCATCTACAAAAGCCTATTTTTCTTGAATCGATTCATTTGAAAATTACCCAGACATTGACCGACAAAATCCTTTTCTCTCCTGCACCAAAAGAACGTGAAGCATAACCATGAGGGTTTCACAAACTTGAAGAACTTTTACCTTTGAGACAAGCGCTGTTTATGTGACAGCAGAAGCACATAAGTTCATTTATTTTAGTATAGAGAAAGATATACATGTCATTGATTATATATTTTGCATAAATGCTATAATTTACACTCTCATCAGAGGACAAATCCTTTTGTAAATGTAATTTAATCTACCTAGAATATCAAAAACATTATGTTATGATATTTAACGTATGCAGCATTAGTAAAGCTAATTAACAAATTCTTCGGTTTGTTTATCAGCAATATCAAAAATTGTCTGGATGCCAAACTAATCTATGAATATATTTTAAAAAGTCATTTTTATATAGCCCACAATTAACGCATCTCATCATTTATACTCTTGTTTACTTGTCTTAGTGCGTAGTTGTGTATAGCAAAATAAGCTGTTCATTTCCCCAGCTTTGCTGAAATAGATGGAAATCCGCGAGGGGGAACGAGATAGAGAGAGAGAGCGAGAGATAGAGAGAGAGCGAGAGAGGGAGAGAGAGAGAGAGAGAGAGAGAGAGAGAGAGAAAGAGACGACGACATAGGAGAGCAAACATTTTCAAGGTCATCCGGTGAACTGGAACGAGCTCGGAGAGATGCATGGCGAAAACTGCGCGTTTTGACACGAGCTCGAGGTTTGATTAAAAGGTAAAGTAATGGATTTAAACACACGCCACGCGCGCGCCTCGGCAGACTCTGTTGGCTTTTCGCAAATTACTTAACGGTGCAGTGATGGAAATAAGATTGTAATGTTTGGTAATGGAAAAGAAAGCCCCATATTCTCTTTTTTCTGGCCTTCTTGTTTTCTGACATACACAAAATAAATTACCCAGGCTAATAGGCATGGCGCGTGGAATTTTCCCCCGCACCTTCAGAGGGAATTCAAACGTGTTCCTCGCGGTTTCATTTTACATTCGTTATCTCACGCAATATTGGTTGAAATGATGAAACATCAAACAGCTAATGTAACATTAACAGTCCTGACTGCTGAGACAAATAGCTCACAGAAAATTCCCCAAAATAGCTCAACCTTGAACGTGGAGCCTCGGCTGCCTGCATGCGCCAGGCCTTAAATGTGCCTAATAGGAAAGACCAGAGGCAAACAAACAGCCATCTCAGAGTTTAACAAACGGGGAACCGAAAAACACAAACAATGATGATTTAAAGATACCCGTTGTGGAGCAAAAACACGTTCTTATTAGTTAACGCAAACCATAACTAACCATGCGTCTTTACGCATGGGAACCTCGGGGTCCGGCATGCATGTAAATGACAACTTCAGACTCTGTCAGAGATGTGAAAAAATATTAAAAAGGCAATGTTTCCGGCCTAATGGAATTACATTTTTTAACCTTAAAAGCACTGACCACAAAAACATTTTCTAGAGTTTTTATTTAAAACAAAACAGAAGATGACTTCTTGAGACAACGTGCCCCAAAAACTCTTATAGGTCACCAAACCAGCGACCAGTGATAATCTGCAAGTGTCTTCCCACAATCCAAAAGCGCTTTAATGGTGCTGGCGAAAGTGATAGTACCATTAAAGTGCGATGAGAATACAGCAATTAAACTGACATTACGCGCGCCCGGCGCTGTCCATAGGTGTCCAGCATTTATCCGGGAACCACCTTCTCTTAATTGCCTCCTAATTCCACGTGTCAGATCTGTGTTTCCCCGCTGTCCCGCCCGGTGGTCGTGTGTGTCTTACCGTTCTTAACTCCTTGGCGTTACTCAACTCAATGACACAAGGCAAATTGCGTTTAATAAATGAGCTTAATGGATCACGCGATTGGATTGTGAGCGCAATGCTTCCTCTAGTTAGGCAAAACATTTATATCCACTTCTCTTCCCGCGCATTCGTGTGGCGTGCAGACCGTGCAGAATGGTTGTCTCTCTCACCTGCTATTTAAACTCATTATTTAGCAGGTGAAACTAATAAAGCAGCATGAAAACTGATTTGGGGAAATCAGAAGAACGACAGTGTCTGTTTAATATGGGTTCAGTCAAACCAATCTCACCCATTTTCTGAGAAATCGAATCTGTTCGTACTATACTGGTCTACAGGAATGCATTTATCTATGTGCATTCAAGATGTACAGTATAATATAAACATAAAGAGATAGCTTTCTGTTTTTAAAGGCTTTAAAAGGATAAAAATAATTTAAAATTTAAAATTCAAGATAAAATATGAATACATTTATAATTAAATTATTTTACAATGGAGAAATTGGGCTGCCCACATGAAAAATACTAGCTAATTTGAGCATTTAATATATAGTAAGGTTCAAAACAAGCTCATTATAACAAATGCTCTATAAAATTTCACGTAAAGAAATAGCTAACAAAGTGACCAAAGCTCTTGGGAATTTTCTTTCATTCTTTTGTGACTTAAACTTTCTGACTTTATTATTAACATTTTCCACAGTTTTGAACCTTAAGATTGAAAAGCTGCAGTGTAAACACTTTACTATACTTCGTGATTATACATTACTTAACAATATTTAATAAACTAAACTGCAATATACTGTAGTGTACTATAGTAAACACTTTAAAAAAAGTTCAGGTATGGCATCGAACAACCCTTATGTAGCAGGCTCTTTTTAGTAGAAGAAAAGTTCTAAGACTGTGGTCTTAGGTTGAAGAACCTTTGACTGAAAGATTGTTGGAACCAGAAACAAATCTTCTATGGCATTTAAGATAAAATACATTAAGACCATTTTCCTCTGTTGATTGCCATATGGGACAGAGTCACCGTCAAACGCCCTGATGTGGCCACGTGGACAATCTCTAATCTTGCATGCCCACGTAATCGGAAATGCGAGTAAAATGTCAAAGAGATAGAGGCCTAACTGATGACACCTTCACTCTCTCCCTCTTTTATGGGCACGGCATGTTTGGCTGCGCAAAACAATCTCATCGGACATTATTGATGTTACAGATGTTGTAGTAATCAAATTATCGGTCTGTGAAGGGCCCCCCTCAGTCACCGGCGCGCCCGGTGATGAATTACGGTAAAGGTCATCACGCGGCTCCCTTTTATTGGAAGTTTATATGGTAACGCTTAGATGAACGTCTGCACAGGCGCTTGCAATTCGCAGGGACTCTTGTCGGTGTGTTTTTTACCGACAAGTTTTATCAAACTTTTTATTTTAAGAAGAAAATTATGTAGTTCAGTAGTGTGTCACAGATGTTAACATTTTTATTCATAAATGTATTTTTTCGATATTTTGTATTTTATCACATGTCCATGCATTCATTTCTAAACTTCAATTGAGAGGTAAATGAAATGGAGATTGTCTTGTTCTAAGGTATCTCGCTAGTTCTTGGGATCTTGTATATAAATATCGTATGTGAGCTCTATGTGGTGTATTGTATTTCAGTCCACAACAATATAGCAGAAATAATGCAACACAAAAAAGTAATTTTATGGAAAATAAAACAAACGTATTTAAGTCAGAGAGACCGTTTTCACTCCAACGAGTCATTCGATGACAAAGCAAGTAGAACAAATTACGCACCAAACAACCTTTTATACTATTTCCACCTAAACTTCCATCAACAATGCACGCTGGGCCCATTGGGACTAATCACACCAGTTAAACGACTATATGATAGAGACATTACCAAATAATTCATATTTCAGACAATAAGACAAACTATCCCTCAGTGGGGTGCCTACAATCCCTAAAGGGATAACAACAGATATAATCAAGCCTTTATAGGATTATCACGGATTACGCAACATTAAGGACCCACGTGGCCCGACACCAAACGCCCGGCTCCTCATCCATTGTGCGCCACCAGTCGCCCGCGTTGACACCCGGGGTTATTTGTTGTCACTCCGCGCACATTAATCCCGCCACAATTAGGTGTCAGCTCGAGCTGCTCTCTGTTTGATGATAGCCTTGGGCGGCTGCCGCGCTCGAACCCTAATCAGCAGAGTAAACTCGCGCTATATTTCAATTTGGGGAGGCGCTCTTCCGCGCGGAGGGCCCCAGCACGGCAATAAATAAAGCGCCTATTTACGCCACCATCACACAGAGACATCCAAATGCACTTACCACCGGCCCTCTCATCATGGCCCGCATTCAACAACGGCCATAAATCAAGGCTTTTCAAACGCAGTCATTAGTGAAGCTATTCACACACACATTGGCCTACTCACGGCTCAAAAACTTAATATATACACACCGAGCCATCTTGAGTTATAAACAAATGGACTCGCTTGTTTCAAGAGGTCTGTGCAGTAAAACAAAAAGAAAAGCAGAGGTGAATATAAACTGCTCGCTTTGTTGGGAGTGTCATGAAAAACAGAAATGTTTTTTTTTCATTTCAGGTTTCTGTGTGATTGAATTACAAAAATGCATACATGCATATTGACAATGACTAGTTTTTTTGTTAATTGAGAAATATAAAAGAACGTTGTAGTATTATTATTGTCTATCATATTAACTGATTCCAGCTTTGTGCATGTGAAGTAATATACTCTTCAAACTTTGCGAGACATATGGGTTTCATCGGAGGTATGCGCCTGGCCCGAAGATAACTTCCGGTCCGTGTTTTGATATCGGTCTGGCTAGTGGCTTTTAGAATAACAAATTATTTTATATCAATATTTTCATGCAGTGTACATTAATTGTATTAAATTACAATAAAACTAATTAACAGTTATAGATTATTTGCGTGGTTCCCCCGGAAGTTATGTTTGGGCCACACGTTGTTACCGCTGAAACATGTATACCACTTCGGAAGAAGTAAGCAATGCTGATCCAATGCTGATCCAACGCTGGTTCCAGAAGAACATTCTGTTAAAGTTTTTAAACACTACACAAACATTTGAAGAAAATACAACCAAAATTGCATTTATAACTGTTAAGGATTTATTTATTTATGTAAGATTTAAAAATAAAATCAATAATATGACTGTAGCAAAAATAAATGAACGTGAAGAAAGTGCAATGAAATAGTTACTGTTAACGTAGAATAGCATACACAATATGACTTATCCGATATATTGCACAATATGCCAATAGGTGATAAAAAGCATCTTTATGACAGATACATGAACTTTTAAACATTCAGTTAACCTTAACACTAAAGGGATAGTTCATCCAAAAAATCTGTCATCACTTTCTCATATTCAAAAACCTGTATAAATGTATTTGTTCTGCTAAACATAGAGGAAGATATTTGAAAGCATGTCAGTAACCAAACACATCTCATCCCCCATTGACTCCCATTTATTTAACAGTAAAAGGAGGGTGGTTAATGTTTGGTTGTTATGCTGTCATATAACATTAAAATTATATTTTTCTAAATATCTTCCTTTATGTTTAGCAGAACAAATACATTTATACAGGTTTTTGAGGGTTAATGATGACAGAATTTACATTTTTGGGTGAACTATCCCTTAAGGTTCTATTTGACAAAGATAAAAAACTTGTAAAAATCTTACAGCCATAACCGTGTTTGCCTAAAACATTTAACATCAAAGTTTTAACATAGAACATAAGAGAGATTTCACAGTCTACACGCCTGAAACTAAGAGACTGTTTTTGAAATTTACCGAACAAAAAGTGCCAAGTCAACAACTCAGGCATAATTTGATCCAATTAAACTTCTCATTTCACCAGGAGCATTCACGTGCTGGAGCCTCCCACTTCACAAGGATTACAAATATCTGTTCTTATGACTAATCTAGCATTAGTTTTATGAGACACGAGATGGGACTACAGAGATGTTAAGCAGTGCGTTCTGTCTCTTGTTGGAGTGTTAATTGGGTAAGTGTAGTCCATTTGTGTAATCCCTCAGTTTCTGCTGATCTCTCTCGCTCTAAACAGGAGTGGATCTGTGTGAAGTGCTGCCCGTAATCTCTATTCAAATATCTCCATATGACAACTGCCCGCAATTAGAGCTCCATCACTCTCTATTTGTGTCTTTCATACGAGATCCGTCAGGGGAGCGCGTGAGGGCCAAACACAGACACCGTTTAAGGCGGTTTATTTTAAACGTGCCCATGAGCTCCCTCTCGATGTATTAATCCCTCACGCCGGATGTACGAGAGGATTAGGACTCTGTCCACTGGCAGCTGTGTTCTACTGTCGGGTCCATTTCGTGTTTCACAGAATTAATTGAGCTTCTTATTTAAAACAGATGACAGTTAGTTGGAAACATGGAATATCACAAAAGCTCTCGCATTTAAAAGAACCAGAAAGTCAGACGTTCCAACATACTCAAATAACAATGATGAGTGCATGGTTTGGTAAATTATTGACATTTTATAGGGTTATTGAAATAATCAGTTGGGTCAGATGGTTTGTTTTACCTAACAGTGGGTTGAAACTCCTGAAGATTTTTTTAAACTATTGTAGGCCTTTAATCTTAATTTAGGCATTTTTTTCTTAAAGGGACAGTTCACCCAAAAATGAAAATTCTTGCATTATTTACTCACCCTTATGTCATTTTAAACCTGTCCGTCTTTCTTATTGTGCAGAACACAAAAGAAGATATTTTGGGAAATGTCTCGGTGGTCAATGGGGTTCAATGTTTTTTGATTTTCAACATTTCTCAAAATATGCATTTCTGCAGATGAAAGAAAGTCAAACAGGTTTGAAATGACATTAATTTATATTTTTAGGTGAACTATCCATTTAAACATTATGCAGAAGCGAGGTTACCTGTGATGTTTTGTTGTCACTCACAACAAAGCTAAATATTCATTTATTTTGGTGTTATGAGTGTTGGCATGGAAACAAAAACATATGATTTTGGGGATGTAAACTGGCTTCCATTTAATTAGAAGTAGAATAAATTAAAAGTTAAAATTAATTACAAGTAGGTCTATATAATCAACATTTCTGGGTAGAAATAATTAGATTTTTAAAGTGTAGCTTATCCAGCCATCTTGAATACATTTTGCCCCGAGCTGTACATTCCATTCAGGAAGGCCTTCTATAAGCAGCTCACTATGTTTTGGAACAGAGCCTAGATGTCAGATAAGGAGAGGGGGGGTGGGAATAAAAGTACCCTCTCTTAACAAAAGTGTCCAGAGCAGCCAGTTGAGAAATGAGATGCGCATTTAAAAATCCCAGCCTCACCGCAGAGGGGTACCTGCTCGCCCCGGGTTAATTAATTGGGGTTGAATGAACGTGGGCGAGGAGCGGCATGGCGGACCCGGTGACACTCCGCATCTGTGCGCTCAAGTTGCCCGTGCGTTTTGTCCCGTTTCCCCGCAAAAAGTCCATTGAGGAGTGCGGCGCGGGGGAGGATTCTTAAAAGGTAAATTAGCATTCTGATGAGAGCGCGCTGGGCCCCCGGGAGAGCGAGGAAAAAGAGAGGGTGGCATTAATGACACCGCGCGCACTCCCGTGACATAATTTTCCACCGCGACCGCTGGCCCCTCTCTCTTTCTCATCCCATCATCCCCACACGGTGCTAAAAGTACCCCGCTATAGACCCTCCGTCCCGAGGGAATATGTGCCCTCTGTGCCTCGGGCCTCCAAAGAGTCTCAATACAAATAGCCAATTTGTAATACATATTGTGAGGAGGAGGCCGGTCTGCTTTTGTAAAGCGGTCCGGCAGCGGGATCTCATTTCCAACACTTCTCTCATGCTGTTCGGCTAGATTCACCTATCAATGGCGGTAGCCGCTCGCACCTGCTCGCGAATTTGCTTTTAATTCGTTTTTCTGAGGGAAATGACTGGACTTTTAAGAGACCAATCAGACGCGCTGCTGTTTTAGGGGCCTGCGTCTAAACTCTCGTTTTTAAAAACGCAGCGAAACGCGTAAAACGCCGCGAGGCCCTTTATTATGAGCTTAATTTCAAATGCATTTATGTGTTAGGTGACTCTTTTTCGCGAGATGTACTATTGCATTTATTAGACAAGAAAGGCGCATTTGGGCTGCATTATGGCGAAGCAGACCACGTCTCTCCATTTGAAATATCTCATAAGTCAGGCTTTTAGAGAGGCGCTCTTGATTTACAGGTTGATGGGGCATTCTGATTGTTTGTAAAATAGGAATTCATTTAAAAAGCCAAACCGAGGGTACAACCTAAATGGGCATTTCCACGAAGAGAGGCAGGAGTGCTTTCTTTCTCGGAGAGACGTATCGGGGCGGATTTTAAGAGGCTGAGAAGAGCAAAGCTCCCTCTCTCTCATAAGAGGGTGGCGGTGCGCGAGTCTTTATTAGGCTTAGTGTGGAGGGCCGCATGCTGTTTAATAAGAAGTACTCAGGGTCTTTGTGGACCTTTTGTGTCTCTAATGCTCCTCTGCTTTGTCTGGAGGTGAATTTAGCAGGACCTTTATAGAGTAAAATTACTGCTGAATAGACCAGTCAACCCACCGCCCCCCCAGCCCCCCTTCTGTCAACGACTCATTCATTCATATTAAATGACTCCAGCTCTCATACTCGCTGCAAAAACTATATACATCCATATGTATTTATCTGTTTATCTCGTTTTAACAAACTCGAGCTGTATTGGTGATTAACACACTGGATTGATTTTTTTTCCGATGTTTTCTATCGGACCTGTTAATGCACTGAGTGTTTTTTTATGGCTAATTCGGGCACTTGAGGGCTTTCACGGAGCAATCGGCGATAATTAAGACACTATGGGCTTCACACTGAGCAATTCTCATTACTTCTCCAGCTTTTTGCCGCATGCACGCTAAATCACGGGGCGAGCGGATGCGCGCGCGTGCGTTTTGTTATCTCGAATTCAGGAAACACCTGCAAAGAGGGTACTTAAACCTTAACGCAGCGCCGCAATAAAAGGGATGTTGGCTTTCAATAATATGAAATGAAAACAGCCGCCTTTATGACAACACATCCTATAAAACCCATTATCCAGCAATTACGCAAACCTCCTCCTTCACTGAGCAAACGGGAGCTGAATCAAGCTGTCAGTCGACATGCCTGACGAAGAGGATCGGGCATTTTGTTTTAGTAAAAATTATTAGATTTCATTAAACATTCAGAATGTGTCATAACAGCGTTTTTATCGTATATTAAATCAGAAGAGATGACATGCGTAATTGCAGTCTTATGGTCTGATCACACCAGAAGGCGAGGCGGGGTTCTTGTTTTCCGTTTAATTCGATATTTTCTTTAATTTTAACTAATGTGTTGCCTCCACTATAGGTAATGGGAAACAAATATTTTAAATTGTAAAATTACTGTTTAGATTACTAAGCAGTGGTATCAGCTCTGCAAAACTCCCATGATGCATCTGAATCGGATGCCATGGGCATTGCAATGTAGTTGCGACACTCAAAAATAAAGGTTCATAAAAAGCTCTTAGACAAGCTGTATGCTTTTATAAAGAACCTTTAAAACAGACGGAACTTTTCGATTGAAAAGAAACAGAACGCTAAAGGTTTCTTGTGGAAACATAAAGCCAGAAATGGTTCACCCAAAGCATGATCTAGCCCATTTAAATCACTGATATTACCTTCTGATGTGTATGGCTCAAGTTCCTTCATTTCTTTTCTCTCTTCCGTTACTATAAAGCAAAAACCATTAGTCCAATCATAATGTAACACCAAAGCTCAATATTTTTGAGGTTTCATTCATGTCCATGGCTTAAACAATAAAGTTATGTGCCAAAATTAGAGGTTTGAAAAGATTGGACAATATAGGAATGAATTATTTGTGTATTTATTGTCTTTTTCTGCTAATATTCTCATTACCGTTACGCGTCATGAGAGTATTATATGTTGTAATTTAAACTGAGCAAACAAAAACATTCTGCAAAAAAACTAATGGATTAATTTACTTTTTTTTTTAATTTACAAAAAGTAACAGAATAATCATGCATAATAAAAATGAAGAAAGAAGTGTTCATGACTGAAATTCTCATCCTCCACAACATTTTCAAGACTGTTTTAACACACACAAATATTTATTTACATTAACTTTGATTTTATGTGAAGAAACAGATCTATCAGTAGTTAAGAGCAAGTTAAGAGATAACTTAGTATTTTTAGTTGAAAACGTATTATTCTCTTCCACGTGGTGTGCACAACTTTTTTCATTCTCATTACCGTTACAGGGAGTATATTCACATTTAAAAAATCATACATGTATCATGTACATTAAAATACATTAAAATATAACTAATAAATATATTATTTCGTATGATTAATAAAACTAGCTTATGCATGACTTCGATTTTTCATGCTATGGGATTGAAGTTTTAAATGGATACGGTATTGAGATTTTTTAAGGCCTTTTTTTGTAAAAAAATATTTTGGGAAATCGTGTTAAACTGTCATCAAAAGTTTTGATATGAATGCCTTTAAACATGTCATACATTGATTTAAATGAATATAAAGGAAATTTGTTGATTCAAGAAAATCATGTCTGGCATCTTGAAACAAAGATTTTGTGAAAATCACCCAAGTAAGAGCATCAGTAAAACAGACTAATACTTGCCCATAGAAGGAGGATTTAGTTGCTTAAGAGGCACAATGGAGATGAGAATTGAAGAATTGAGAACTTTCCAGTGTCCAGATTACATCTTTAACCATCAGGCTACATCACTCCAATGTCCAGCAGGATACAGAAGATTACAGAATAAGTGTGCTTTAGCTCAACTGGTCATGGGTTAGACACACAGGTGCTAATAAAAGTATGTGAATAAAACACCTGCAAAATACATAACCATAAAATAAAGGAGATATGCAGGTTATGATTGACAATGAAACCCCTTCACTTATTTATTTGTCAAGATAAAAGTGCATTCATGTATTTTGCAAAGCATTTGGCAGAACATGTTGAAAATATTCTATCAAATTGCGTGTTCGCTGGGAATCAAACCCACTCCCATTGAAGCACCATTCTGCATTTGCTTTTTTGATCCATGTAAAACATAACATTTTTAATTAGATACATATTACGAAAACAGAATAAAGAGTCAGTTAAGGTCCAGCTAAAAGCAAAATCATTTGGCATCACCGTGGGTGTGCACGTTTCCAAAACCCATTTCTCTTCCTCTAATGATCACAAACGTACAAATAACGATTCTTTGTTTCCTTCCACAGACAAATCGTCTCAGATGAACCACGGGAAGATGAAAACAGGAGAGATGACGATGAAGAGCAAGCGAGAGCGGGAAACAAATCTGCCGAAAATCAGAAAAGATGAATCTGTCTTTCTCCTCTAATGAGTGTCTGATTGAATACTTCAGAAGAAGAACATGCAGTCATTTAAGTTCTGCTCTTCAAAGACACCCCCAAAAAAAATCTAATTACAATAAAACAGACATAACATAACTGTGAAGCAGCCACTTACGGCTAATCATATCAATTACCGCGCCCGAGGCTCCTCTGAGACGCACCGTGATTGTTTGAAGTGAAAAATTGTATTTGGTGAGCCCGAGATCTTCACTCACTGTAAACCATCCATTACTGTCCATTCACTCTCGTCCGCCTCTGGAATACATGTGGATGACACAAACACATGCGTAAGAGTAATCACAGGGTTAAATGTAAAGGTTGTCGCTTGAGTTTATGCTGTCAGGGTATTTAAATGTGTCATAACTTGTCAATTGAATGTTAAATGATGAGAAACTCGAGAATGAAAAACAAAATTTTGTCAACCATTGATCAGATGATGAACATGAATCAAACTTAAAGGGATATTTCACTCAAATATCATTTTCTTTCATCATTTACTCATGTCATTCCAAAGTTGTATGACTTCGTTTCTTCTGCAGAATACAAAAGAAGATATTTTGAAGAATGTTGTTAACCATACAACATTAGCCCCCATTTCAGCACCAAAAGTGGTTCTTGGCTGAAAACCATAGGGGAACCACTTTAAGTGCTATATAGAACCATATTCTTGGTGCTTAAGGAGTTCTTCAGAGGTTCCTCTGTGGTTCTTTAGGATGACTGAGGTGCTATATAGAATCCCTGAAGAACCATACAATCCTTATAAAGAACCTGTTACACTCCTGTAAAAAAATGTAACTTCCGTGTCTATTTCCTCACTACTGAATCACAATTCTCTCTCTGTCCAGTTGTTTATGATTGGCAAAAAATCAAACCTGTCCATTCACCAGGAGTCATTAATCTGACGTGAGAGTATCAATGTTATTCATTATATGACATAATTGACTATAATTTTCTTACCAGTAACCGTGTGGGATTGTAGCTTCACGAATAATTGCATTCAAGGTACATATAATTCATACTTACATAAACATTTATTAACATTTCAATGTTAGTGGGACCAAAAGTCTTTACATATCAATCAAAAGAATGAGTAGGAAAATATAAAATAAGAACTGTTACATTACATTTCGAACCTGCTTTGAGTTCAAAAAGAGTGCTTAAAAAAGAAGAAATATATCATAGAAACTAGCTGTACTTCAAAAATACAAAGAAACTATTTGAAGATGGCAAAAATACTAACAGATTGTGGTTCTTTTATTTATAACATTGTAAACACTTATTTATGTAAATGAAATTTTGCAGTTTTGAGATGAGGAACTGGATTTTATGTTTGGTGTATAGTGAGACAGGTTGAGACTAATTGTTGATAATTTTTGGACTGTCACAATATTAGATTGAATTCAGTAAGTCTGAGTTACTCTGATATATAGTATTGCATTAAAAAATCAAAACTGTTTTAGTTGCATGCAAATCGTCTTTGAGCTTTTGATGACCGTGGATATTTTTCTTAATTGATCAGAAGAACACAAGCTTATTCAATCGCATTTATTTCATAAAGAAAAGATCAAATATTGAGAGTATTTTGCTTGTGGATCTTTCATGCTGGCATTGAACAGAATACACAACTCAACAGCAGCTCTCTCCTTCAGACAGTCTTATATTTTCTCCTGTCTTAGAGCTTTGAACATCCACAATAAATGACTAAACAATAGCTCAGGTCTTCTATGCCCTCCCTCTCGCTGTTAAGTGTCTTTGTTAGGGCACAACAGATGCATCTGTAAACGCCTGCGGCAGTTTTAACCACACAATTCATCAACAGCCCTGAGTTTTCTTTGTGTTTTTATCGTTTCTTGTTTTCTTTTGTTACAATATCCGCTGTCACAGAGCACTCAGCCTATTTCACCGGCTGAAATCCCCCAGGCCTCGCTCAGCAGAACCAGGTCTCCTTTCATCCGACTGCTACTTGCACTTTACTGCAGTTTAAGATCACTGTAAATTATACAGCGTGACACTTTTTCTGTTAGAAAGAACGCCACATACGGTTCTGAAATACACACTGTGCTTTGCCTTTATATATGTATATATATATATCATATAGCAATGCTGGATATTATGCTTTTAAGCCAGTTAGTTATGCTCCAAAGTATACATTTAACCCTTGAATAGTGTTATGTAAACATAATTGGTTAATTTCACAATTAAATCCAATATAATAATGTACCAAATATTCTAGGTTATGGGTGATAATCTTACAATGTCCGAGTTTAAAAGAACGATTATACATCACATTCTTTTTTCCAAAGCATTGCGATCCACACAACACACAAGGGTTAAAGAAATAATTGACTTGAAAATAAAAACTCCCCCTTACGTTATTCCAACCCTGTTTCATTTATTCTTCTATGAAACAAAAACAGGTATTTAGCAGAATGTTAATCCCATCCAAAGTCTTAAAAATATGACCAACAGCAAATCAAAATGGATTACAGTATCAAAACAGGCATTTTACACCTTCAGCATGAAAACAGTATATTGTAACTACTGTAAAATACGTAAATATATAATAAACAGTACAATATGTTAATGCTGTACAACCTTTAACTACAGTACTATAAGTACTGTAAAAATATTCTGTAAGAAAACGTTTTTCTTGTAATTTTGCTGTAATTTTCTATTCTTTTACCGTGTTTCAAAAGAAGTAAAAAATATATATATACCGTAAAATGATAGTACTTCTCAAAAATGTGCAGTCTTTTTCTGTAATTTGACGGTTTTTCACCGTAGTTGAGGAATTCTGATCAGTTACTACTATAAGTTCCCAGATCTAGATTAAAACAGAAGGGCGATGGCGCCATTTCGGTAGCGGATCTAAAAATGTGGAACCTGGAACATTAGATCAGCTCCGTTTATTTCTAGTTTTAAATTCTTGTTAAAAACGTATCTATTAACTCAGGCATTTAATAATTCTGGAGGTTGAGACATGCATTGGATGTATATTTTGGATGGGTAGCAGAGACATGTTGGTTGTGTATTTTTGTATATCTTTTTATCTTTGTAAAGCACATTGGACGACAACAGTTGTATTAAATAAATAAAAGAAAGGAAGATTTAAAATTACGTTTTAAAAACTGTATGATTCTTTGGACTGGACAAATCTGTGACAATGACTGTAAAATTTGAATTTATATAATGCAGTTAAACGACTGCGTAGTTACAATATAAAAAGTGTATATTACATTGTAAATCAAAACTGCATTGTTTATGTCTGTCCGTGACTTATGAACTTCACTGACAAAAATGCTGAACCACATATAAACAAAGCATACAAAAGAAAAGTAAAGAGCAAGAACAGAGATAAAGTGGAAAAAGACCATATAATGTCAGTTTTATCAGAGCATGTCAGCATACGAGTGTGTGTGTGTGTGTATTTGTGACGCTGTCAGCAGATAGGAGACACGCTTGATAAGTCTCTGTCTAATAGGAGCTGCTCCCCATGGTCAGGTCAGACAGCCGTTTCCAAAAGCTAGGACTCTCTCTCTCGGGCCCTGACAGACACCATGAAACGCTCAGATTAAGAAGCCCGTCATGTCGCCCCGAGGTGCCCACTGAGAGACCAGAAAATCAAGCTGTCAGAGCAGAGAGAGAGCAAGTAAGAGAAGACAGTGATACAGAATAAGAGTGTGTGTGTGTTACCTGTACAGCTGAATCTAAATGTAAAACACCATTGAGACTCTATTTACCTGTCGCTGACATGAAATAGTTTGAGAAAGCCGATGTGTCCAAAGATGTGGCAATGTTCTGCTTTATCTCTGTCA
The DNA here is from genome assembly GCA_008369825.1 of Triplophysa tibetana. NCBI lineage: Eukaryota > Metazoa > Chordata > Actinopteri > Cypriniformes > Nemacheilidae > Triplophysa > Triplophysa tibetana. Next base: position 3,155,394 of record CM017898.1, read on the forward strand.
AACAGAGCACAAAAGTCGGTTGCCATGGTGTTAGCAAAATTATTAGAGTTGTTCACATCATCTCCTTCACACATTATAGGATGCTTTGAGACGCTTTTATATGAGTTTTTATCTAAACAATATTTACAGAAGTCATTCCTTTCCTAAAGAAATTTCTAACATGACTCCTGCTGGTAGTCCCGTTGATACAGTGATGTTAAACAATACTGTTGACTTCAATGCAGACGATAAAGATGTTGGGACATGAAGAACATTTCTGGGTCACCTGACAATCCTTTTGTTCATAGCAAAGGATTTAGCCTATATCACAGTTCGCTAATCTGATTGTATTGTTTTTGATTGTAAGACTAGATGTTCTTGTGATTAAATTTCTTACTTGGATTATAAAGGTTTCATGCATTCCATGTACTGCACATTACTTGAACTAATCATTTTAATACTTGGTCCACTTCAAATGAACGTGCCTCAAAATGCAATCCAACTCGGCCTTTGAGGTCCGTACCCATCAAGCATTAAAAAAAGCAGCCCGCCATTACAAGGCCCACGCAGAATATCCACTCTAGTGGTTACCACGGCAACACACGTACAACCGCGCCAACCGGGCAACCTGCAACATCTCCAGGTTTAATTGAAACCGCGGTATTTACATTACCTTAATTGAAGTCGAATCACGTCGCAACAGAGTTTAAAAATAATGACTGAAGGCCTTTAAATCCTCCCGTTTTTAACCTTAATAAATCCCCTTTATTGAGGATGAACAGCACGCCTCGCTTTTGGACCGAATGCAATGAAAAACAGTATTTTAAAGGCCACACGCTCTGTAGCTTCTGTACAGGGTAAAGGGAAGAGATACGGCTTCTCAAATACATTCCTTGGACATCTTTTAATTGTCATTGAGCCTCATGTTTAAGGGCAATTAAAAGAATGCGAAAGTGTCTGTGATGGCCAAAAACGTTGTCTTGAATATTATACCGCCTAGTTTGGTCATTTCATTATCAACAATATGATTCAATGGTATACAGCACAAGGCCAATACACTCTTAAACGTGTTATTTCAACACAGCTTTGGGTCAAAACTCAACCGTTGGGTTAAAAATGTATCTAGGGTAGTTTCAACCCAAAATACTGGGTCATTTTAACTCATTGTTGGGTCGAATATAAACATTTGGGTTCATTTAAGCCAACAGTTGGATTTCTCCCTTTTCAACCCAACGCTTGGTTCAAATAGTTTCATTGACCAGAAAATCATGAAGAGGTGCTGTTGATCTCTCAAGTTGGTGTGACATCACTAAAAGCTCCAGCAACCCTTATAACCATTTAGAACACTTAAGTAAGTACATAGCAACGGCTTGACAACCACCTGCAACACCATAGCATCATGGTGTTTCATTATGCCATCTCACACTATACTGCATATGAAACAGCTAGACACGCATGTGTGTGCACTGAGTTTTTTCTGCAGAAGGAGATTAAAGTGCATTTTAAAGGCCTACAATGACAGAAAATGATGGTCTGGATTTTCACTCTCCATTTTATGTGTCCGTTCTATTTCTCAACGGTACATAAAAACACTGATGATAAAGGACGAGTGTCATAATGTTCAACGAAGACCAAGAAACGCCTGATGCTGTCCATACAAATCCGCTAGTAAAAAAAGTCTTATTGAAATGCTTCAATTTGCATTTGTCTACTTAGGAATCTTTATAATAACTTAAAGGGATACTTCAGCTCAAAATGTCATCCTTTATTCACTCTCATGTTGTTCAAATGATTTAAAAGAAGATATTTTGAGAAATGTCTCCGTGGTTTTGTGGGCAAACAATGGAGGTCAACGTCATTCAATATTGTTCGCTTACCAATGTTCTTCAAAATGTCGTCTTTTGTGTTCTGCAGAAGAACATCATACAGGTTTGGAATGTAATGAGGATGAACCCATTTTTATGGGGGGGGGGTGAACTATCACTTTAACGATTGCATAACAGTTTGGGGTCCAATTCATTTTTACATCATAACTCATGTTTCAAAATCCCAAAGCTTTTTAGGTTGATTCCTAGAAATAAGATGGTGAATCCTATTTTTTTCACAGCCCATCCTCACATTCCCTCAAACACACACACATCAGCAGGGGCCGGTTAGGCCTCTATAGTCATGAATGAGTGCATTCAAGAGCGCTTATGGGAGTGTGTCCTCTGTGACATTAACATTATGATTAATGTGCAAGCTATAGCTGACAGATGATCACACAGCTGTTTAACACACATCTAGACAAACATGCACACACACAAACACATCGAAATGAGCTTTTCTTGCCTCAAATGCTCCAATCTAAAAAAAACTACCTTGGTTGGACATTAGTCACACTTCTCAATTTATATCATCATCTCGAAAATTTCACCATGGCCTTCAGTTTCTTGAGAGCTACCAACCTGGACTGATGCCCACTTCACAAATATACACAGAACACTTCATTGGAGTGACCGTTTCATTCAACTCATTTTTTGCCATTGGTGACAGCAGCAACATATACAGTACCATTCAAATCTGAAGAAAACATGTGATCACGCAACATTACACTTCAGGATTGAGCATCTCTTACCACTTCTGATCTTCTCTACATCAGAGTCAAATCCTCACTTTCAAGTTTGGTGGCAGGATTGAGAAAATCCAGTGTTTTTAAACGTCTTGTGCGTTGGTTTTAGGTGACCTGCAATTCATCACAACACCCCCCAAGAAACACAAGTATTTCTCTCAAACCTGCTGGACGTATCACATGCCCATTTGTCAGTCATGTCTTCTCAATCTTCGGAAGCTACTGACAACATCTCCTAAAAAACCTTGATGAAAACATTTTTAAAGGGACAGTGCACACAAATATTCCAAATATACTTAAGTTCAGTCGCCATCATATTGTTCCAATCTTGTTCTTCAAATCTTCAAATATACGTGAGTGCTTTTTGTCTCGTAGGACTTGTCCCGGAAATTCTACTATACAATGTTGACCCAAAACAAAAAACACAGGGTCAATGCTGTCCGTCTTCACTTTTTGCAGTTAAAATGAAGCAAGAAAGTGGTTCAAAAACAGTTTTGCAGTTTGCATTCTGACAGACACAAATAAACAAGACCGCTTCCTAGTTTCCAAAGGTTTTTTTTATTCTTGAAGTTGGCAACCGTGAGAGAACTGTGACTTACTAGGAGAGTAGGTTGGGCACTTTGGTTCATAAAGGCACTTCACATACTGTAAATAATCAGTAAAACAAATGTTTTGAATAAGAGAAGATATTCCAGACAGACACCAGCATATAGGCAGAAAATTTGGCAACTTTTTACTGTATTTGCTTTTGACAATATGACTATAAATATACTGTCAGAATGTGTTTGAAAATTTCCGGAAAATGTAAAGTATTACAGTTTAGCAGCACAGCGATCTGTCCCTACAAGAGAAGAAAATGAGGGCAAATTAGATGGAGGAATTCTCAGGGACGGTAAAATTAAAACTGTCCAACTCAAGAATATCTTCCCAAGACACAAATCCAAATCATGGCAAACTGTAAAGCGTCATTCTAACCCAAAAGGAGCACGCTGCATCTATATTATGGCATTTATCTGTGTCTGAACCCTCAGTGTTTGAGGACTGTTGAGGTTTAAGACCTCTAGCTCTCTGCGCTGTGAGTTTCTAGGTGGCGCTGTTTGTCAGGGCTGTTTTTAACTGTCGCAGTAACATTGAAGCGATGACGGTTTTCTCCGTGTTAATCGTGACGAGAGCATCTGAATCCCGCAGGGTGACCGAAACCAGCACCAGAGAACCTGAACTCACTGTCTTGCCAGCAAACCTGTAAAAAAAACCATGATGTACAAATATTAGTTTGAATACGAGACAACATGAAACATTAGTCCACTTACTATTGTGCAAAAACTTTTTCACTTTTAATATCTTTAGTCAAGTTGATTAAAACAGTTTTTATGCGAACCAAAGATACAGGTCAGGCAAGATTTTGACCAAAACGTTTAATATATTTTACTGGACATTCGTAGCATTCTTTTGCGATATAGTCAATTCAAATCAATTTAATTATGAAATTTAAATCTTTTAGATATTTTACATTTACAATACATTTAACATACATTTGGCAGACGCTTTTATCCACAGGGACTTTCAATGCATTAAACTATACATTTGTATCTGAGTACTGTATGAACAATCCCTGGGATCGAACCCATGAGCTTGGGGTTGCTAGAACATGCTCTGACCATTGTTTACCTCATTTGTAAGTCGCTTTGGAATAAAGCATCTGCTAATTGACTAAATGTCAATGTAAATATATACTGCCGCGGAAAAGATTAAGAGACAGTTTTTCTGATTTTACTATTCTTAGATGTGTGTGATAGGTTAAATGATCATTTTGGTTTCATTGTGTCAAATACAAACAGCATTTCCTCCAAATTGCAAATAAAAAGATTGTTTTTTATTTGCACTTATTTTCAGAAAATGAAAACTGGAGAAACAGGTGAAAATAACAGAAAAGATTTGTATTTTTTCAGACCTCAAATACTACAATGACAATAAGTTCATATTGATTAGCAATAAAACAGTTATATTTCTACATGTATTAAGGAAAAGTTCAAATACTATTTTGGATAAGATAACCTGGATTTTTATCATATTTCTCATGTGTCTTGTCATGCTGTCAGTTTCACATCGCTGTTGGATGACTTTATGTCACTCCTGAGGTTTGATTTTATTGAAATTTAACGGACACTGAACTGGAATGACACAATACATCCAGAAATGCTGATTTAATGAAGATTTGGAATGGTCTCTTAATTCTTTCACAGCTGTAAATATAGACTGGCAACTTATGATAAGTGAGACAGTTTGTAATCTGTAACATAAACTAAATGCCAATAAAATGTAGAATTAAAAAAAAACGTTTGTGAAAAGATGTAGATTCATAAAAATAAAGTTGGGAATGGCACCGAAGATTAATTTTACCATTATAGCAGGTTGTTAAGCCTCAAACTTAAAATTGTACAAAGTAAATAAGTATTAAGTTTCCAATGATGTAAATAACAATAAAAAGATTTATTAAAAAAAGGACATGAACATCAAAGGAAATAGCTAAGACGAATGGCATTATTGTAATCCTCATTATTCTAACTCAATTTGGATAAAAGCCTCAGCTAAATGCCTAAACGTAAATATGTGTATCCAAATGTGAGGGTGAGAGACTGAAAGGGTTTGTGTGTGTGCGTGTGTGGTGAAGAGGCATGGCAGTCTATTATCTGGTCTGGTTAAGAAGCTATTAAGGGGCTAAGGGACGGACCCGTGTCAATCATAGAGGAACCCTGCAGCCTCCCACAGACACAGCAGAGGGTCGGGCGGGGGCACGGGACACAACCATCAGTAATACAGCAAAATATATTCGGAGAAATTACAGGTTTAATTTCAGTTTCAGTGGAGATATTGTTTCTCAATTCACATGCGCTGTGAACGTATGTGTCTGTGTTGAGAATGTGTGTGTGGTCCTTGCTGTTAAATCCCATCCACAATGAGTCAAAAAACTGAAAATAAAGAAAATTAAAGTATACAAGAGAAAGTGTAAAAAAACACTATAGTTTACGAAAATATTTACTATAGTAAAATGTAGTAAATCGTAGGAGTGCATTATAGAAATTATACTATAGTGTAGAATATTTAAAAAACTGTAGTATACTATAATATTGTGTGGGATTAACAATAGTAAATAGAAAAGTGTAGATAATATTTTGTAAAAACACTGTAGTATGTTTAGTTTACGATAGTTAATAGTATAATACACTATATCATTTTTAAATATGGGGTAAGATTTATGTAAATCTACAACTTTTCTTCAGTAAACGCCTTTAACTTTTGTAAATCTCAAAACTCTTTCGAGTGAGATTAGAAGCGCAAAACTAACTCTTAAACAACATAAAAAATGAACTAAACAACAAAAAGGATAAGACCGTGTGCAAGTAATGAACAAAAAAAATCCGCTCAGTGGGAGAATTCTCAGCGCCCAGTAACCGTGGAAACGTCACAGACTGGAAACACTGGCGAACGCGCACACCGCTTCACTGACAGCGCCGAGACACGACCCCGCGTGACCTCTACGCCCTCGTCCCTCCTTACTGTCTGTCTACCAGTCTCTCTCAGCCACAGGGACCCACGTGCCTGACACACGGCCCATCTGCCTCCCATTTACACACACTATTTTACAACAATGAACCGTTTAGCACAAAACCTCACAAGCGGGGACCCCATTTAGCGGTGAGAGGCATACACCCCCCCCGACCCACCAGCTCGGGGCCCCTTCTTTTACGTCCCAACTCTCACTCACTCACACAAACACACACACACACATACACACACACACAATGGCCACCATTTAGACACAGCAGCATGACACACAAGAGCCATGCTGCTAACCAACTGGAGAGGGGAGTCACATCTGACGATCAGCACACACACACTTTAAAGACAGATGACCTTAATTATCAACATCAGATTAGCTATATAGATTAGATAGATAGATAGATAGATAGATCTATGGATAGATAGTGTGTGTGTGTGTGTGTGGTTCAGGCTGTAAATGGGTCATTGGTATTCTATGCTGTCGTTCACTGGGCCTCTGAACTGGATTAATTGAGGCTGTGGGAAGAAAAGCAAAGCAAAACCCAAATGCTGGCCAGCCGGACCGCCATCGATCCACACACACGCTAACTCTTGCTCCTAATCAGAGAGAGAGAGAGAGAGAGAGCGCCTCTATTCATAGAGATATGTGGATCTTCTCACAACACTTCTGTTTACACACAACAGTTATAATTCACATTACCAGATCACAAGTCGACCTAAATCATGACAGATATATCCCGCCGTTAGATCTATCGGCCAATGTTTGGCCATTTTGAGACGAACAACATTGGCAGATCACATCAGCATTTGTTGCAAGCTTTTCCTAGTATTTTTCGTATTTTTTATATTTTGGCGAGTAAATGTTGGGAGCATGTCTGGGTCATACATCACCAAGAACCAAAAGAAATTTGGCTTACAGTTCAGTATAGGGGGTAATTCTACCTATTAACTAGTTGTTATTAGCATGCCTATTATTGGCATATTGGCTGTTTATTAGTACTTGTTAAGCACATAGTCTACATCACTGATCCTCCCCAATCCCTAAACCTTATAACTCTCTTACTAACTATTAATAAACGATTCACTTTGCAAACATGGATATGGTCAACTAGGAATCACAAACACTGATAAAACATACATTTATTCATTCAGCATTCTGCATACATCAAAGCATTTAACATTTTGTCAAAAATGCATAGTTTGTATGCAATATGTTGTTTTGGATAAAGCGTCTGCCAAATTCACAAATGTAAATGTGCCACGGTGAATCCTCTTGTTTTCTCTTTTCCTTAATCTGTCCTCGTGTCTGCAGAGACGGTGTGTGTCATCAATATCCGAGCGTTCCTGCCAGGTGGGTTTACGTACGAGTGTGTGCTAAGAGTCTTCTGTTCTAATAGAGGTTAATCTGACCAGATGACCAGATGTCCCTCTAAAAAATGAAGGAGACGCCTCCCCGATCTTCTCTCCACACACACAGCTGGTAACTAACGCACACAATCCACATTTCATGGAATCTAAACAAGAATGCACATTCAATACATTACACGACCAAACGTATGTGGACACTCCCATCAATTAATCATGTTTGACCAGTTCGGTGCGTTACATATAGACGACATATAGTGAATTTGGTGCTTTTAACTTTGACTCTTTATCCGTGTATATTCAGATCTTCAAATAATTTTATGGCTGCAGTTTCATAGGACGGATGAATAAAATGAAATTTACAGGGGTTTAGATGTGCAGACAGTCTCAGTAATACAAGTTATTGCTACAACAGTTTGATAAAACCCTTCAGGAGATCTGTTTCTAAATTCAGCCTCTTTTAATCGTGGCTCAACAATAAATGCAAACTGTTACATCCCTTCCCCTGCTGTAAGCAATCTATTATAAATAATCTGCACATCTCTATTTGTGTCAGCATTAAAATGAAGTGAAATAAAAACAACCTTTATTTGTCAAGGATGAGTTGGAGCTGTCAGAGTCTAAATGCTAGTCTTCCTAAAGTAAGAAACACATCTGTACCCGATAGACATCCCCATAAACTAGTCCTCGAGAAAATGACTTCACTAATTGTTTACATAACCCACCGATTAGACAATACTGGAAACAAACAAAAGTCCCTTTCAACCAAAATCACAGATCAGAAGGATAAAGAGAATCCTATATGTTTAAGGACTGTAATTGCTGCAATTTAACTGAATTGAAAAGGGAAGAATAGCTTCATGCTCTTGCTGATATGGTGTTTGACAAAAGCAGTGCTGCCCCCTGCTGCTGCGCAGAGGAACTGCAACTCACAAGAAAACTCAATCCACGAAAAAAAAGGGTCAGTTAACTCTGATCAGGCCAGCAGGTGACTGTGATGGACACATGCTTGATATACAAGCCAAACACATGACATAAAGGTGTCCAAGTTGGAAGACCGTGTATTGAAACTGTATTGAGTGGGGCACTAGAGAAAAGCAAAGCCTTGAAAAGTGCTTTCTGGGTAGAGAAGGAATTTCGAAATTGTTAAAACTCCATTTAAACACCATTGAAGACGGGCACTAACAAAACCAGAGCTAATCTTAAAAAAAATGATAGTCAGCGTCGTATAAGTATGAGTGTAAGAGTGCCTTACGGTTTGTGGAGGACGGTTAAAGTTTTTCTTCTGGTATGTCTTTTGAGAAACAGGCGGTGATTGATGACACGGTCTCATTTGCACGATTGCGTATTCCCAATGAAATATAGACCTTTTCCACAGACCTGCGGCCATTGATTTCCACTTAGTCAGTGTGTCCTTGTAAGGAAGATTCTAATGCTTCTCAAGGTGCTTTCAAATTCTCTCATATTTTATAATTAAATTAGGGCATTATGTGCCTTCAGACTGCAGAAAGTCCCGAACAAACATCTCCGTGTTTGTGTGTGTATGTGAGAGAGGACAAAGTGTGTCGGCGAGATGTATGTTTGCGTGTGTACATAGGACAGTTCCATTTTAAAGTCCTCTACAAAGTCACAAAGAGAGCAAATATTTGTGCAGCACAAAGGTTTAAATCCTAGGGAACACATATTGATAAAAAATGAATGGCTGTAGATAAAAACCCTGTCTTAATGTATATATAAACAATTCTATCAACTGGAGCTCTGTGTAAAACTCAAAATATAAACTTTTCCAAAATTGTTGAGTTTTAAGAAAGTTTGTTAAATAAAACTTTTAGGCTCGTTTAAATTTAGCCAATTCTGGAGATATTTTTAGCAAATCTGCCCATGCAATATGCAGTAATATTTTTTTAAAAGCCCCTAAAGATATAAAGCCAATAAAACATTTATTACCCGCCATTTTCCTTAAAACTTACCTGTGTATGGTGTCCTGATCAGACGTTAGCACGCCAAGGTTGGCAACAGACACCACCTTCCTGTTTATTGACTGGCTTGAGACGTTGTCTGGCGCCATGGAGATGGTTGCCGATGACTCATTCATGCCCACCAGCTTACCTGGGTGACACGGAAAAATTTAAGCGAAACTGTTAGAACAGATGCGGATAATAAACAGCTGATTTTGTTTACACTTCGCAAAAATGTGTTTTATTCTTTGTTGTTTTTGCCCATTTTGATGGATTGCGAACAGATGTGAGACAGCAAAAAATGTTGTAGGAGAAAAAGAAAGAGACAGAATTTGGAAATGACTCAAAGCAGGATGAAACCGATGAGGGTCAAACAAGCGCTGCGGCTCAATGAGCTGGTTTGCGGAGTTGAAATATTACATTTAACTGAAACTAAATAAGACCGTGAAGGTTCACCCAAAAATGAAAAATTCTTTACAATTTTTTTTATTATAATTTAAGCACTTGGTAACCAAGCCACATAAAAATAATGAAGTACACTTTAGTATTTACTATAATAAACTATGGAAAATGCAAGTATTCTGTAGTATTTTAATACTACACTTTGTTAATCCAAACTAATTCATTCTGTAGTATTAACAGTCACAGACAATCGGTAATAAATAGTTACATATAAATTGTATACATTAAATTTATTGCAAGGTTTAAAATCATTATGGTATATAACTTAAAGTATAGTTCAGTGTTTTTATGAGGGATGATCATTAGAAGTCTTACAAAAAACAATCTTTGCACTTTTTCCATATTGTGACCAAGCCACCTAAAAATACTGTTGTACACTTTAGTATTTACTATAGTAACCTGGAAATGTTCGGCAAGTTTACTGTAGCTTACAAATTAGTACACTTTGTAAATATACACTAAAGTATTCTGCATTTTTAACTGTCTTGAAATATAGTTCACCGTTTTAATATGGGAAGGACACGAAGCTTTACCAAACGAAAGAAATGTTGCACTTTTTTGCATATAATTAAAGCATAAAGTGATTATCCCAAATGAAAATTCATGTTGTATACTTTACTATAGTAACTAGAGTACAATGACCTGCCGTAGACTGTAGTGTAGTAAAAATTGATAGCACAGAATACTAGAGTCTACATTAAGAAATAGATGCAAATACTTTAATCCACTACAATATACTTTATATAACTAAGGTAAATACTAAAGTATACAGTCAAATGTGCAGGTACTGCTTTACAAGTTTGAGATGTAATTTGAACAAAGTTGAGAGCTTTCCCTTCCAGATTCAGTTCATATTGAACCTTCCGAACATAAAACTTAAAGGAACTTTATCTACAGGTAAGACATCCAGAAATGATGATTTTTTTATTAAACACGTCTGAGATGTGCACACTTTCATATTTTCCATTTGACGAGCGCAGAATGAAGAGGACGGAAGGTTGAAATATTTTGGGCCGTCAGAGAGCGCGTGATATTTTCAGGGTGCGTTGGAACACTACACTTGATTAAGCCTAACACAAGCCGAGAACACCACGGCCATGCAGAACATTAGCTAGAGGCGCGTGAATGAGTCTCGTCAAGCGGCGACGAGCGCATAAAAGCAGCGCTCGGCTGTTCCCTAACAAGCGTCTGCGGAAAAACACACACACACAATGTTGCTTAATGCGCCCAAACTAGACTAAATGAAAATGTTGTGTTTCCACTTAAAAAAAGAAAAAACACAGACAGACCCGGAGCTTTTCAGTCTGAAAGGCACAAACGACGGCCCACTTCAGCTTGGCTTTCATACGGCAAGAATGTGAGAGCGCGCGCTAATATGTACACACACACACACGGGTTCGGGGGGTGAGGTTTCTGAGAGTGCTCATTTAAAGTCTTAAATCTGTCCATTAGGGTCCATTGTAGAGAAAATGTGGAGTAAATGAATATAGCGCGGCTTATGCTAAAAGCCTTTGCCACGGCAACCAATTAAGAATAAATGATTGGCTATAAAAAGCGCCTCACTTCCTGTTCCCCGTCTGTAAATAGTGAGGCGGGAGGCACTCTCTCCGCTCATTAAAATGTGTTTGCGAGTGTGTTGTCCTGAGTAAAGGTATAGGTGCTCTCTAAAAAGACAAGGCAGGAATCCATTGAGCGCAAATGAAAAATCAAACCCGCTGTTTCTTTCGTCGAGCGCCTGCTTCATTATGTCGGCCTAATGTTGGGCCAGAAAGCAGAAAGGGGCATTCGAACGAGCCAGGTGTGTGTGTGTGCTTCGATCCCCAAAGGCGTGCCGAGCGCTAAACCAAGTTTGTGTGTTTTGTTTTATTAGCTGGAACGCTTTGTAGCATCAATGATAAAGGGAACGATTTGATTAGAACCCGTTTGGTTTCTGTGTTGCTAAAAAATAATGCTGTGTTCCAAACACTTAAGCTTGTCGGACAAACCGAGATCCCACCCAAAACTACCAGCGCGCCATTAGCAAACGCGAAAGGCCTGAGAACAGATGCAGATTAGCAACACAAAGGTCACGGGTTCCATTCCCGGGGAACACACGTACTCATAAAACGTACGGCTTGAATGCACTGTAAGTGGCTTTGGATAGAAGGGTCTGCCAAATGCATAAATTGTCAAACTGTGTTATTTCCCGCTTAACCGCTTAGCTTCCAGCTCTCTGAAGGACCCCCGGGTCGCTGCGGTGAGCAGGTCGAGAAGGCCCGGTCCAGATCTCCACGGACAACTTGTCGCAGCTTTCAGAGTGGATGCCGGCGTGTGAAGTGCGTGCGCGTCAGATTCGCCTGTCAGCTCTTTCTGCATCGCCGGTTACATTCAGAGGGACGGTATTACAGCAGAGATTGCGTGTTTAAATAAACAGATTTAAAAATATAGAGGCGCTTTATTTGGAGCTTTTCTGTACCGCACGCCTGCCACCAGCATTCAGACTGTTCATCAACAAAAGCAGGCGGATAGAGATGTGCGCCGGTCTCTGGAGGGAGTCGGGACTGTATTAACGGAGCAATATATCAAATATTAACAATATGTGACATATGTTGGATTAAGGGTGTGTTCACACTTGGCAGGTTTGGTTCAATTAAAATAAATTCTGATGAAATTGCTGCATTTAGTGTTGTTCTGTTATCAAAATTTTGGTGTGCTCCAGACAAACAGACCGAGACCATTTCTTGAGCTGTTTTGATTCAATTTTAACACCTATGAGCTCTTTGTGAGATCTCGGCTGGTGTGATGTCATGTATGTATATGTTTACCATGAATGTTCAAGCTTAGCATCGTTTTGGATGCTGTATAACTTCCACCAGTGTGCCAGTGTGAACACAAACCCGGGGTAAATGTATCATTTTCTTTTTGTTCCGGTACAAAAGCACCAAGAGAACCAGACACGGAATGTGAGCATAGCCTAAAAGGATTACATTTATCAGGATGTGTTCCCTGAAAACTGAAAGCACGACTTTAATTTAAATTAAATGAACAAATACAATTAATAATGATAATAATAATAAATATATATATATATATATATATATATATAACTAACTAACTAACTAACTAAATAAATAAATTAATGAATGAATTAAAAAAAATAAAAATAAGAAATATATATATATATTTGAAAAATATTTAGCCATATCACCAAGACAACTTTTGGACAGTTCTGTTTTGTCAAGGTCAATAAGTGTGTTTGCATTACTTTGCTCTTTGGTGAAGTCTGGTTCACTCATGGTGACGGGCAGCAGTAGTTCTCCCACCGCAGGCTGGATGGACACACTAAATTCATCTTCTTTTGTACTGCAGAGGTGAAAGAACACAACCATCAGGTCCCAACATTACAGCTTATATCTGTCCATCTCCCTTTCCTGCATTACTTTATATATTAAAAGTGGCTTTTGTAAATTCCCAAAACACAAGTGTAAAATAACAATAGTATTCCCTGCCTTGTCTCCCATTGTTCAGACAAACAGATAAACTCGTCGTATCTGCTTGATTGCAAACAAGCAACATTTTCATGCAAAAAACAGCCATTTTAAGGCAATAACAATCATACAAACATTATTTTACATTGCTCAATAATTCAAATGTTATTTTAATCTCATGCATATTTAACAATAAAGCAATAAAACAATGCACGGAAATTGTAACATTGTTTTACAGTTTTTAAACAAGTAACAACAACTGTGTGAAAGACTGGAACCTGATCTGTTTTTTCTCTTTTTTTGGTCCCCCTCTCCTCCCAAAAGAGTGAAAGAATCAAGTTATCGATTGTCAGGTTTGCCAATTTAACTTTGTAACTAACCAATTAGTTGAGAAACAGAAGCGTTATTACTATCCCACCGGATCAATCATTACTGATCCCGAGGTAGACGGGGATAAAAGAAAGAGGGAGAGAGTAAAGATGAAAAGATAATAAAGTCATTTCTATTTTCATATTCGTATTGATTAGCATCATCACTGTTTTTGTTCGGCTGCGTGCCATAGGAAAGAAGGCTGATAAGACAGAAATCTAACATTAGTCCCTTCATGAAGAAGGGCAGGCCGGGAAATAGGAAGCCAATAGGGAGCGGGAGTACAGGGTCGCCACGGAGATCAGGTGATGAGGGGAAACGGGCGTGAAAAGATACAGAGAACGAATAATAGCAGGCGAGGGATCACGGCCTAAAGTAAATCCAGGTATTTCTTCCTAATGCGGCGTAATCTTTTGATGCCGTGGAATTCAGAGGGACCGAATCCCTCCTTAAAGCAACTCCCCGAGCAGGCCTGACCCGCGCCCACGCGTCCCCATGTCATTGAACTCACATTGGCTCCATTAGCGCACATAATCTAGCGGTCGGTCGCTCGTCCCTTGCTCGGCTGTTTATGGTGATGTTATTCACGCCCGGCTATTTCACTGTATCGATCACATAAGCCTCCGGCGTAATCGAAAAAAGAAAAAACAATTACAAGCTTTGTGGAGAAGCGTAATCGCTCCAAATTAGATTATTTAAAAAAATGTAATGCATATTATTACTAACCACGCTATTCGGTAATAATTTATTTTTAAGGGACGCATTGGAGAGGGGAGCGATTCGTTTGGTCTTCTTTTTGCATGTGTAAGGATAATGAATAAACGCTAATTTAATCTGTATAATGACATGCCAACCCCATCACGATGTGATAGCGGTGCGAGAACTAATGCTTTTGCTCTTGTCCTGTTTTTTTTTAATAGAAAACAGATTGTTTGGGCCGTCAGATATACCGGATTTGAGGGTGTGTTGAAAAAATTGACTAAAGGAATAGTTCACCCCGAATCGACAATTCTTTCATTATTCAATCATTCGCATGTCGTGTCAAACCTCACGTCTTCTGCAGAACACAAAAAAGCTATTTTGAAGAATGTCGGTTACCAAACCACATCAGACCCCATTGACTTCCACTGTAGGACACAAAACCACCGAGACATTCCTCTAAATATCTTCTTTTGTGTTCCACAGAAGAACCTGTCACTTACAGGTTTTAAGCAACATGAAGGTAAAATAATGATGACAAAATTTGTATTTGTAGGTAAACTATCTATTTAAAGGGTGTTGTTCATATTCTCACCAGAGCTGGAAGTTCGCTGCCTGTGTGGAATCATTGAAGTCCGCGCCCATGGACACAGTTACGGATGCCTGCGGCTCCAAACGCTCTGGAGAGATAGAGAAAACGTCTAAAGAAGCGAGATATGACACTTACATTTATATATCTATCAATCTAAATCCAAAGGGAGAAGAGCAGGAGAGAAGGAAAATGGATGAACAGATGCATGAATGTCAAAGCGTAGAGTTTTACATCATTGTAGATCTGAAAAAACAAGAGATGTGCTTCTCAACCTGTGAAGGTTTAAAAAAACGTGATACATCAATTATATTTATAATCATCGTTGGACAAAAAGCACCAACACTGAATTATTTAACGAACTCAAATTAATCATTTGAAACGTATCGGCTTTGTATCAGTGTACAAAACTGTAGTCCAGAAAAATGAAAGATCAGTGTTTAAAGACGGGATCAACAAAAGGAAAACAAATGAGACTTTTTGGTGACAGTAGTGCTGAAGGACTGTAAAAATGTTAAAGAACCTGAAAAATTTGAGAAGCACGGGTATGGAGAAAGAGCGTGAATGTATTCCTCTCCTTCCCCGGCCATGAAATGAATCATTGTGATGCTTTATCAACACGAGCATGGGTCAATTTCACGTTATAAAACCCTGATATGTGAATGACGAAGAGCTGCTTTGTATCTTCGGAGGTGGCAAAAAAATTGAGAAACACAGAAAACATTCAGAATGTGTGTGCGTGTCTGATGAGAGGAGCTCTACTAATCGATACACAGGCTGAAATCGGATAGATTATTATGTGCTTCGAAAGAAAGAGAGAGAGAGAGAAAGAGAGAAAGAAAGAAAGAAAGAGAAAAAGAGAGAGAGAAAGAGAGAGTAAAAGAGAGAGTAAAAGAGAGAAAGAGAGAGCGAGTAAAAGAGAGAAAGAGAGAGAGAGAGAGAGAGAGACAGAGAGAGAGAGAAAAAGAGAGAAATAGAAAGAGTAAAAGAGAGAGAGAAATAGAGAAAGAGAAAGAGAGAGAGAAAGAGAGAAAGAGAAAGAGAAAGAGAGAGAGAGAGAGAGAGAGAGAGAGAAAGGGAGAGAAAGAAAGAAAGAGAGAGAGAGAGAGAAAGGGAGAGAAAGAAAGAAAGAAAGAAAGAGAGAGAGAGAGAGGTCAAAGACTGCTTGCTAAAGACATCTTGGTAATTTTGTCTCTGCCTCTTAACTTTCACTAAATACATTTACAAATGCAAATTTATTTATTTCTAATCACTTAAAAATGTCATGTTTTCAATTAAATTCTCTAATGATGTTGCCATTTGACCAATACAGTTAATAATGTCGTTTTCTATGCTCACATTCTCTCAACCGCCCATTTTCGTTACTGCATCTTTAAGGCTTGAGGATGTAAATGACCTCTCTATCGATCAACTGACCCCGAAAACAGATACCGACAGCCAAAACTCTCCAGTTCCAAAAGCGCAAGGAAATGTTCTCCTTTCATTACGCATTCAGAAGCCCTGGATTTATTGACCCTCTCACCGATCGTGTTAAAGCGATGGATGTCCTGTCCGGTGGAACTCCGCTCTGAGATGTGGATGTTCTCCAGGGCTTGGTCACTACTGTTGCTTAGCGTCAGCTGCAGGGATACCATGTTGTTGCCATAGATACAAGGCTGCCGAGTGAAGCGGTACTGGGCGGACAGACCTTTACCCGTCATCCTGTGGAGGAGCTCATGGGAGGTTTCCGGCACAAACACGGGAGAACTGGCCTGGAGGGAAACAAACGCACGCCGTCAAACTGACAGGCAGGAAAATACACAAGGATGAAAAAGACACCTGTGTTTGCTGAACATGTAACACAGGCGTATAAAAACAATATTAGTTATTATGAACCGTCGTAGTGCCTTCTGGGTAATCTGTTAAAGGTCAACTGTGTAGTTTTCATTAGTAAAACATTCTACTATCTCACATTAAAGCTGTTTTTTGTTGTTAAAAATAAAAAAGATTTGAGAAAGTAGTTGGTCAGCCAATGATGTGAGTTTGGAGCGTGACAATCAAGTTTGTCCGACCAATAGCAATCAGACTAATGTTTAAAAATGAAACATGGTTTTGCTACAAATAAAACTACAAAAAATAACTAAAGTTAAACCGTGGTATTTGTAGTAAAAGTCTGGTTATACAAAAAAACGTACTATAGATGGTCGTACGAGCCTGGCTAGTTAAATTCCGGTCTGTGTTTGATTATAATAAATATAAGGATTTATTTTATGTGTGAAATTAGGATTAACACGTCATTTAAAAGCTGAATAAATAAGCTTTCTATTGATGTATGGTTTGTTAGGATAGACCAATATTTGGTCAAGATGTGAGTATTTAAAACTCCGGAATCTGAGGGTGTAAATAAAATCTAAATATTGAGAAAATGGCCTTTAAGTTTGTTAATCAGAGGCGCTGTAGCAAGCTGTTGATTGGAATTTTTTTAAGCTTCATCCACTCACAAAAATAACGTTTTGATATATTTTACGGGAACGATGATCTTTCATTAATGCGCTAGTTGGCTCCGGTGAGCTTTTGGGACGCCAGGGTCGGCAGACTTATTTCCGGTCGTATAACACTGTTTGGGACTAGGGGTTTTTTGGCAGGCAAATATGGGTGTTTTCTAGATAAAGAAGAAGAAATGAACATATCAGCAATATGACAGTCCTCTGTACATTATTGAGCACTTCGTTAAGCCAAAACAACTCTATGGTGTTATATGACCGGAAATCCGTTTGTCGACCTCATCGGCGCCATCATGACAACTAGCCCATATGCTAATGATGCTAATGCTTTTTTTTGACCCATTCAAAGTTTTGTCGACTTTTGCCACAAATATTACCATTCCTCTTATGACTGGTTTGGTGATCCAGGGTCACATACTTAATATTTTATATTATATTAAATTAAATTTAAACTACTCAACAGTAATGGATTCTTTAAGTTTGGGCCCCAAACATTTGTTAATACCATTGCCATTAAAACAGTCATTAAGAAAAGAGCATGAAGATATTTATATTTTTGTAAACGTTGTAAGTCAACACACAGCAGAGACACAGAAATGACAGAATATTCTTCACCTATACACCCTAAAACATTATGTTCACATGAAAGACACATTATCGCTCCCAAGCACACACAAAAATTAAATCCTGCATTTGCCCATTTTGTCCTATTAAACCTCCTTTTTAACTTTTCATCTTAATGTAAAATCTCTTTCACACAGAAGACATGGCGAGAGAGAGTTATGGCTATTTTCATTATGAGAATATCAGTAAAGCATTAAAGCAACCTTAGTTAAATGCATATATAACATTAGAGAAATAATTCTGGATTCATCTTAATGCTGTAAGAAGGGAAAATAGGAATGGAAAATCTTAAGTTTGAAATGAAGTTAAAACACAAGAGGATTTTGAGTCTGGAGGCTTGTGTCGTAATGCATCCCAGTGGTCTAAGCTAGAATATGTCAGCCCCAAATCTTACACATCCCTGGTGACGATAACAAGTCTGGTTAGAAAATTGCACATGTTGTTCTCTACAAGCCCAAAAACTTGAGGTATCATTCATGTCCCTGGCACACACATACACCTACTAAAAGTTAAATTCCTCGTGAACCGGACGTTGCGATCATTTTGACTTGCATATTTTGGCTCATTTCCGAGTGAAATGGATTTTTTTACGACAAATAGTGGGCTTGGCTTTCATCTTTCTCTGCAATGGGATTGGATGTATAAAGACAGCGATTTCATTATGAAATGCAACTGGCAGGAGACTGACAATTAAAGGGGAGGAGTTAACGGATGCTCCGCCCAAGCCGTCTAATTTACGTAATCTAAAGTGGATAGTCATTACAGGGCCGAAGTGCATTTTCAGATTTTTACTTTAGATTATGAGGGCACACTATTTTAAAAAAAGAGAATGACCCACATTGATCAACTATTAACAATAAACGCTCTAAAAGTGTATGTAGAAATGTAATTTAATTCTTTCACTGGGACTTTAAGGATTTAAACAAAGCCTAAAGCACCATCAATGTGTGCATTTGTGCATATAATATTATTTATCCAGATAATAACTCCAGAATATCGTCCATCGATGGACCAGACTGTCCATAACAAAAATTATCCTCTATCGCAGACGTACATTATCGTATGTCCCTGATCAAAATGATCCCCGCTTTCTCACTTCGCCTCGAGAAAATCAGTGTATTGGGCCCCAAAAAAGCAAAGGGAAGCGTCACGGCTGAATAGCGCCCTGTCTGCCGGTGATATGACGAGTGTGGAAGGACCTCTGACGTCTCAATGCATTAGCTCTGAATCTCTGGATTCTCTCTACCCTCCTGTGACAGCAGAACAGATCGCCGGCTGATGGCAGTTTTCTGGCTCTACACGGCGTCGCCGAACACCTGGACAGCAATGACATTTCAGCCTGCTATTTATTTATTGGCTCTGGCTTTGTCTTCTACACCAGCAAATCCCTCCGAGCTATAGAGTCCAACTGCATTCGCCATAAGAGTCCAAATATTGCACGGAGAATAAAATCAAAATACACAATTAGATATTGCATTGTTTTTCCTTTTGCTGTAAAATCTGACGATGCGTAAAATGTGTTTAAGGAAAAGTTCACACAAAAATAATAATTGGTCATCTTTTATTAACCCTCATGTTGTTCGAAACCTAGATTTGACTTTCGAACACGAAAGAAGATATTTTGAGAAATGTTTCGGACAATGGAAGTCAATGGTGGTTGCTTCGTTTGTGTTCTGCAGAAGAATGAAAGTCATACAGGTCTGAAATGACATGAGGCTGAGTAAATGATGAAAATCATTCAGCAAATAAATAGTGAATAAACCAAATTATACCACGGTCTGTTTGAATTCTGGATTCTGATTGGCTGGAAGGTGTGCAATAAAAGCCTTTAACGCACGGGTAGCTCTAGTCAGTTTTACATTTAAAATTGACAGACAAAATAACTTGTCTAACTTGAAAGTAATTTTCACCTGTTTGATCTAAAATGACACTGTAAACATCAATCGAAGCTTTAACTTGGCAAATAACCATGGTATAAGCGGGATAATCCACGCTCTTTGCCTCGACGTCGTGCATTACAATTCCTTAATGCAGAGGTAGGCGTGGATCACTAAAAACATGCAAGAGGCGAAAATGTATCCAGAACCTTGTGAGTGGAGTTGTGTTTTATTTGCAAATTAAACAAAACTGACACCAATAGCTTCAATTGAAATCCAAACAGGATCACTTAAAAGGGGTAAACGTGAATCAGAAATCTGATAAAGACTTTCAGGATATATCAAAATCCTTTATAACATTCAAACACCATCACGGACAGCAAAACTAAATCTAGACAAACCAAATTCAAACTGATTTAAAACACCAATCCGGTACTTTGTTTATCTGAAACTGGTACTATATAAACAGCGGTTGTGTGCGGCGAAGACAAGCGCTGGACGAGTCACATCCGGTTAAAAGCACTCTAAAAACAAACTCACACATGGTGCGTGAATTTATCGCTGTGCTTTAGAGATGTCAAACCAGTCTGTGTTGATAAAAGTAGCCGTAATGTTTATGGCATCTCCAACAGTTAGATTTACACACACACAGGTTGTATCCACCATTGCACCATAACCATTCCCATCTATGTACTCAAGGACTGGACAAGCCAATATACAACACAACATCGCTTATGATCACCAATATAACACACACACACACTTTGTGTCCTATAAAGCGCTCAACTCCGCTGGGCAGTCTAAGAGTAAATAACATACAGAGAGGAGTAACCTTGACCGAGCCATATCACACACACGCAGGGAAACGTCTCTCCGGTGTGAAGGGGAGTCTGATTGAGGGGCTCTATTATGGATGAGCTTAACGGAAACCTCGGTGATGGATGACAACCCGATCTAGTCACCTTCACATCCCAGTATCTCCCAGCATCCTCTCTGTCCAGTCGCCGCCCCAAACCCGCTGACAGATGCAAAACGCATGGGCCAGCCGGGATGGAGCGAGAAAGAGAGAGAGCGTAAAGGGAAAGAATGAAAGGATATCCAGAGGACAGCAGGACGTGTAGCAGACGGAATTAAAAATCTATTTTCTATTTCTCTTTGAAATCTAATGCGTTTGTTTATAAAACACATACAGTAAGTGCACGCTGTCTGTCTGGCGTCTCCAGAGAAAAATGTCAAACAGAGCAATGGTGTTTGTGCGTTGCATTGATTCTGTCAGATGTTAAAAGTTACCGTGATTTATGGATAAGGTTTCAAAATAATCGTAATGGGTTTCTATGAAATTTTGCATTAATGCCACTTCGTACTGCATGTAAAGTGTATACTTAAAAATGTACAATCTTTCTTGTAATAAAAGTCCCTGGTTATGTAGTGCACGATTCATCAGTACACAGTTTTCTAAGAGAAGTTTGTTTGTTTACATATTGTCGCTGTCCTTCCAATCCTAGAATGATTCAATTTGCTATTTTTCGGGAAACGGAAAAACACTATTTTTAAATACAGTGAACTATTTTACTTATTTATTGGTTTGATATTTGCAAAACCAGTTGACAAACATAAAGGGTGACTATAAATAATGATTTATGGCAAAAAAAATAAAATGACGAAATACAAGGTTTCAGAAGGACAACAGCAATAATCCTTCTTCCACAGGTAATAGCTTTTCTTTTAACACAACCGTGGCGAAATAAAATCTCATTAACCAGCTGCAATTTACAGTAACGAAATCCTTGAGGAAAACGTCATGTGCCATGCAAAACCAGTTAGGATGCTGCCAGTGGTTGCCAGGGCAACACCACGCAGGTGCCAAAAACTCTTCCGAGTGGCTTTTAGCACCTTGCTAGGCTCAGGTCCGGTAGTAAATGATTTTTACATCGCACAAATGAGTCCATTCTCCTAGAAAAGTGGAAGCACGTACAGTTCCAGACAAGCCACAAAATTTGAGTAATAACATACAGGTCTATGGCACACATGGTGCGAAAAACAATACAGATATGGAAGTCAAATGCAAATCTCAATTCATTCATATTAAAAACGTCCAATTCATTACACAAAAAAATCTTTTTAAAAACAGGTAAAACACAACCATGCAATGGTTAGTCAACCAAAGCAGCAAAATACTGCGCATGCACGCTTTAGTTGCCCAAACTTAACTTCAGGTTGAAATCGGCAAAGAACAGTCCATGCAGAGTATTTCTAATAAAAAGTAAAAGAAATAACAAGTAAACTACAATAGCTAGCAAGATAAACTATGTCTAGCCAGTATTATTATGGGTCACCAGCAGATGAACTGTTCCCTGGCTAAATCTAAACGCGACAAAGTTACCCGACCCATTCGACAAATTGTTTATTTAATAAAATGAGCATTAAACAAATTTCAACAAATTGTTATTTAATACAATTATAATACAATATAGTAATATGGAAGTTAAGTTTGGGCCAGGCGCTTGCTTCCAATGAAACCGTCTATAGAAAAGCAAAGTGATATGCAAGAAGCAATATGCTAAATCTCACTCAAAATTACATTAAAATATATTTAAAAGTAAAATGTATTCAAATGGACATAAACATCCATCTCTCTCTTTCTCTCTTTCTCTCTTCAGTCTCTCTGATATCTGCATCGACGTAAAACTTACACTATTCACAACTTCTTGAGGTGTTAAAATAAGTCTGTTACTGCAATCCATTGCGACAAACATAATGGAATATGCAAACATGCAATGTTTTGATCATTTCGATATATCTTTCAGCCTCAACACACACAAAAACAAAATGTCAATCAATCACCACAGGAGAACAAACAGAAATACACAAACTAAAGGCAAATTAAGCTCAGACACATTGTGAAATGACCACACTTTGTATGTGGCCAGCATTGAACGCGTGTTTGATTGACAGCACGAGTCAGCGTCTCCGCGTGAGTTTCTACCTTGCTGCTGAGTCATAATGAGGACGGCACTGAGCGTGCTCCGAGAAGAACGAGGTCACCGCGGCAACGCCGACCGGCTGATGGGCACCAAATGAACAAATTATGACGCGGCCCTCGGATTGTGATGGGGTCAAACGCCCCCCACCCCGCGCTCAGCCCGCTCTCGCCCTCGTTCGCCCCCCGCTCGCCCTACACTGACAGTTCAATTTCCCTCTAACGCCCCACGTACGCCCCCCATTCGCCCCGCACTAATTATGAATGAAAAGTTATCAGGCGGCTCCCCCGAGCGCACGCTTAAACAGTATTTCAGAGCAGATCCGCACGTCAAAATGTTATTAGAGACGGGAGAAGGCGAGGAAGATAGCTCGCACGCTGACCCCGGATCAGCTAAATACCACTGCTAACCGTCCCAGAATGCATTGGAGTGTCTCTCTATTTCACACACAGTTATTTCATCTGTATCCGTGCCCGCACACACATACACACACACGGTCATGTCGTATGAATATATTTTCGTATATCTGCATGCACACACACACACAAACACGCAGACGGCTAAAAAAGGCCAGACGTGTGACGCGACACGTAATAAAGGACAACGTTTGAATGCATGTATGTGCGCGAGGGTGAGAGATGAGGTTTATCCACCGTGACTAAGATTATAGCGGCCTGTAATGTATTTATGCATAGCATTGACTTTAAATAAGCTTCTTTTCTCTGCCTCAATCTCACCCTTTATTTCAACTCTGATTAGCTGGCCCGCTGAGGCTCGTGGGTAGTATTCTAATGACCTGTGCCTAACAGCTTCAGCCTGCGCAGCGGGCCGGTCCTGACTAACCTGTCAATCAAAGCCGCCAGGCTGACACCAACCCATCCCACCATCAGGCCCCCAACGCGGCGATACAGGTCACAGGGGCGACCCCGGAATGATGGACAGCTGGAAAATAGGAATTCTGACAGATGGAGGTTGAATACTATAAAAAGTTGCAAAGTTTTCGCAGACTTCAGGAAATCGAGGATTGTGCAGTAATTAGAATCAGAGGTTAACTAAGGATAATTTAGTATTTCTTTTGATATATTGTTAATTAAACAAACAAAAATGAATGTGTGATGTTGCATAAAAGACACTATGTTGGCAGTGTTTAAGAGATTATTTATTCACCTTAACGTCTTTTCAAACTTGTACTGTATATGACTCTTTGTGGAATACAAAAGAAGATATTTTGAGAAATGTCTAGGTGGTTTTGTGTCCTTATAATGGAAGTTAATGGGGTTCAATATTGTTTGGTTACCAACATTCTTCGAAATATCTTCTTTTGTGTTCTGCTAAAGAAAGAGAGTCATACAGATGTGGAATGACACGACGGTGAGTAATTGATGAATTATTGTCATTATTGGGCAAACTATACTGTATGTAAGTGACAAAATCGTAAAAATCCCCTTTAAGCATACACTATTTCTCTATTAGATAATTAAAATTTAATTTCTGAATCTTCTAAACTGCAATGAACCAAGGTCAACATCTCACCAAGGATTAGGGATGAAATGACATCAGTGAAGGTCTACAGACACGCGTATGTGTGTGTGTGCTTGTGTGTGTGTGTGTGTGTGTGTGGGCCGCTGGGAAATTACAGTTCATGTGTCAATCCTTAAAGCAGAAAGACACAGATAGTATTTGAGAAGAAATGACCACACATGCTTCATTCATCTTTCACAGACGTCTCTAGCTCTCCTCTCGTAACATCCCTATCCAATGCGGGATCCTCACGGGAGAAAAGGGGCCGTCATACCGCAAAAGGTCAACAATCACAAACGATGACAACACACACACGTAGACTGAGAGAAAGAAAAAAAGAAAAAATCTATACTACATCAAGACAAAGAACATATGAGTGTGGGTGTGTAGTAATGCAACCTACACAACAAACATCCATATGGACACAAAAGATGACTCTAGAGGAAATGATGTCAGCACAGAAGGTCACAGGTGAGGACACACACACACCTGTAAAGCGGATCCAGAGGTTGCGATGGAGAGACCCTGGAGGTCAGACAGTAAGCTTGGAGAGAGAATGGAGCGCTTGGGTGTGGTCAACGGTGCAGGAGAAACTGTAAACACAACCACAACAACACAATTAAACAACATGACACCGTCATTAACGCGTGTTTAAAAACGATTAATAAGAGAGACTCACAGTCGTCCAGATCGAGGAGAGAAACCTCCTTCTTCTGATCAACCTGCAGACACAGACAGAAAAATATATAACACTGAGGCAAAAAGATTCATGATATCAGATGATATTTTACATTAGTAGTTAAGTCAATGTATCATGAAGTGCAATAATAAAAGGTCACAGGTCATTCGCAAGAGGTCCTAGTGTAGTATGTGTTTGTCTATACGTGTCTTACCTTTGAAACTGGTTTGGATTTGACAGGCTTGTGTTTTGCTTTCGTCTTCTGATCGGTTCCCGAGTCTGAATCTGAGTCCGGTTCTGACCCTGATCCAGATTCAGAGGAGTTCTCTGACAAAGAACTCTCCGAACCGGATTCACTTCCTGATTTGGTATCCACCTTTACAGCACTTCCGTTCTTCTGCTTCCTGTTGAGGTCATACACACAAACAAATGGAGAACATCAAAACCGACTGCTTTACCAAATGTTACCTTCTGAGGAAAACTTGAGCGGCTCTTGATCTTGTAAAACTCGTTGGCATAATTCTATAATGTTGTGGGTGGTTGCCAAGGTGTTTCTAAGTGAACGGTATCATAAGGGGTGGTTTCTATCCGGGCGTTGGGGTGTTTCACTGGAAACTACTGCAAAATTTCTCGATGTTCAATGAGAGATAGAGAGAAAGAAAGAGAGAGAGAAAGAAAGAGAGAGAAGAGAGAGAGAGAAAGAGAGAATGAGAGAGAGAGAGAGAAGAGAGAGAGTATGAGGGAAAGAGAGAAGTGGGAGAGAGAGAGAAGGAGAGGAAGGGAGAGGGAGAGAGAGAATTAGAGAGGAAGAAGAGGAGGGGAGGAGGGGGGAGGAGAGAGGAGAGAGAGAAAGAGAGAGGAGAGAAGAGAGAGAAGAGAGAGAGAGAGTGAGAGAGAGAGAGAAGGGAGGAGAGAGAGGAGGAGAGAGGAGAAGAGAAGAGGAGAGAGAGGAGAGAGAGAGAGAGCAGTGAGAAGACAGAGAGAGAGAACAGAGGAGGAGAAGAGAGGAGAGAGAGATGAGAGAGAGAGAGAGAGAGAGAGAGAGAGAGAGAGAGAGAGAGAGAGAGAGAGATAGGGAGAGAGAGAGAGAGAGAGAGAGAGAGAGATAGAGAGAGAGAGAAGAGAGAGAAGAGAGAGAGAGAGAGAGAGAGAGGAGAGAGAGAGAGAGAGAGAAGAGAGAAGAGAGAGAGAGAATGAGAGAAAGAAAGAAGGAAAGAGAGAGAAAGAAAGAGAGAGAAAGAAAGATAGAGAGAGAGATAGATAGAGGCTAAATGAGTAGTAGCGTCTGTTTAATTGTGAGATGATTAAATGGATTCATTTGGCCTTTGGATTTCATTTAGTGTGTATAACCTCGCACACACTTGCACACACAAAACATCCAGAAATACACACAAATAGCACACAGAACAGAAACACGCACAACTCGCAGGCAGCGTTAAAGCATCCGTGTGTGTTAATGAGAGAATTTCACGGTGGATGAGGATGTGTTTAGTGCTTTAAATGACACAATGATAAGAGGACAGCAAACAAAGAAAGAGATTATCATATTCTGTTGGTGTGTGTGTGTGTGTGTCATTCGCATAAACTGTCAAAATTACAGCAACAGGGTCAACAACAGAAATGCTACACAACACAACACAACAAAAAAAACAGACTGTGACTGTCTTTTAAAACCTAGCGAGTGACCTCACTGTCTACACAGACAGCTCTTTTCTAAGGCAGTATCCTAACACAGATGAAACCCTGACAGTATGTAGGATACGAGTGTTTTGAAATGAATCACAACTTATTTCTAGTGAGCTTGTGTGCAAGAGAGAGAGAGTGTTTAGTCATAATTGTGTGTGTAAGGCAACACCAAAAAAACGATTTCATGTGTGTATTTTCTTCAAAAGCTTTTGAAGTCTAAATTATTGGCATTCTGTGCCAGTGCGTGTGTGAGAAAGAGAGAATGAGCGTGCACGTGTAAAACGCACAGTGTGTGTGTGTGTGTAGATGAACAGATGGCCGGTGAGATTATTGATGCCACATTTTATTAGTCACGTTTTATGCTGCGGCATACACACATACAAAAACACACACAAGCGCACAATCTCACACTATTTACTTCCACCAGATATATAAAAGCTAGTTTGATACATGCACAGCCACTATACACTCTTATAGGGTGAACTATGAAAAACTGAATTGACAAACATACAATCAGGATTTATGGTTGTGCACGTGAAATCCACATAAAACGCACATTTTAAAATCCAAATGAGAATGTTATTTTACAATACAGTGCTTGATTTAAATGCAGTTATTTTGTGTTGGAGTGTTTTGAAAACACAATTGACCCTGATTGAGTGTTTATATGCAAAGTGATGCATCTATGAGGGCAAGAAAGAACAATTTTCATTTCTGCGCGGTTTATTCATCTACACTGTATGATTAAAAGTGAAGTCTGAAGGACGAACGAGTGTTTGGTATTATTAAAGACAAAATGACGTGGAAGTTTGTTGCTGGATTAGCATCACTGGCTGCACAAGACTCTAACTGGCCAACAGGTGACGGATCAAGGCTGTGATTGGTTCATTTTGGTCACATGGATGGTAAAGAGAGAGATACCTGTCGTTGCTTGCCGACTTCTGCTGTTGTAGCTTTTTGTTTCGCTGTGTTTTCTTCTTCTTGTCGGAATCTGATGAATCGCTGGAGCTGTTCTCTGATTGGCTGGAGCTCTTCTTGGATTCTTGGCTGTCCTCCTCGCTCTCGGATTCACTTCCTGATTCTACGAGTGTACACACCATACTTAATATCTCTAGATTCATTTCAGTTTCGCTAAATCCGTTTAACTAAAACTGTGAATGAAATTGTAGAACATGAATTGTTTGTGTACAACTGAATACAGGAGAACGTACTGTATAATTGGGATGGCATGAAAGTGAGCCATTTGCATAAAAAAAACAATTTGTTTGCTATATTTTTACTTAAAAGGCCTTGATTTCCCCAAACTCCCACATAAATGTGAATCAAGTCCGACAAAACCCGTCTCAGACCTTCGCTGCTGCTGCTGCTGCTGCTGTCCTCACTATTGCTGCCTTCCTCCTGTTCTGAATCAGAATAAAACTTCTTTTCTGACTTGGCAGGTTTGGATTTACCGAGTGCCAGTGCTCCGGTTTCCTTCACCTGCCCCAGGGAAACAAGAACAGGAAATGATGTCATAATCATCCGCCACGTCATTGGCTATGAAACATCTCAATTCGAAGGCTGCGCACTCCGGAGGTTGCATTCGTCGATGAGGTTTATTATTGCAGGTTTGATTTCAGAAAAGCAACCATTACATTTCAAGCTAAAAATTAAACATGATTATATCTTAGAAACAAATGTTAATTTAATCTTAATGTTTTTTTAGCTAATGGAGGCAACCTTGATGACCCATGTGCCCGACGAATTATGCCCATGAACTACGAATAAAAAACAACAAAAAAAGTATTTGAAATAGGCTCACCGGTTCCACCACCTCTACATTTCTTACTGATTGGTCGGGAGCAACAGCCGGCCAATCAGAGAGCTCCAGATACCCAGTGGCGGTAGCATTGAGAGTATGAGACAGCGTGCCGAGCTGAAAACGGTCCCGATCTGTCAAACACAAAAAAATGAGCACGTTAAAAAAAAAAAGAAAATGATCTGTTTTATTGATCCGGGGCCAGATTCACCAAACGGTTCTTTAGACAAACTATAAGATTGTTCTTAAGGTATATTATAGGAAGTTCGTAAAAATGTTCCTAAGTGCAATTCTCAAACATTTCTTAAACCGTTCTCAAATATTTTCTTCCGAACATCTTATATGAGTACACCCGATAAACTGAGTTTATCTTATATGAGATAAACACTGTTTATCTACATAATAAACTTTTTGTGAGTAACAAGCACGTCACATAAAAAATCGCATGTTAGCTAATATTTAAGCAAGCGTAAAAAAATGTGCTTATTATAATATTTTTCGTGTGTAACTACTGCATAATATTTGTGACGCTCTCCGTTTCGAGTCACGTTGACCCAGAATCATGTAAAAAGCACTTAAAAAAAATAAAAATATAGAAAACTTACATAAGAGAACTAGACCGTATCATTATTATATCAATATAAATATTCCTATTGGAAAGTAAACGTCAAAATGATGATTCTGGTTCAATAAAATACACGTCACATGTGAAACAACCGAATGCTTGTCTTAAAAATCTTACCTTGTGAGATAAACGTGAGGCGGTCTTAATTTTAAGATGATATTTACGACAGCTTTTTTTTGAAGAATTTGGCTTCTTCTTAATTTCTTTAACTTATTTCTCAAATTGAATTGAATTAAAAACATGGCGGATAAGAAGAATTTTCTTCTCTTTCTTTCTTCTTTGTGAATCCTGCCACTGAATCTTACCACTCGGTAATCAGATACAGTACACCATGTTGGTCGAAAACCCTCACAGTTTCCTCAACAAAACATCTGCTTTCCAAACCAATCTGAAGGTCTCTGTGAGACTAATAAACCGAAGGTTTGAGTTGATTTCAGACACTCTGGACTTCTTTGTCATAATAAACAAAAAAGCAATAAGTGTCCTCGCCGGCATTCAGAAGCGGCTGAGTAATTGACATTAAACTGGCAGAAATGCCATGGCATTCAGGTCAGCCCTTCTCGCATTACACTGGGTACATCCCATAATAACCTGTATAAATGCGTAATCGCTCCGACTCCGAGATCTGCTCTGCAGAATATAATAATGAGCAAAAAAAACTCTGCCGATATTAGAAATGACAGGTGCGGTTAAATGTCTCATAAATGTTAAAGGGGAAATTTATGCTGCATTAATGAAACACGCTCGCTTGTTTGTTTCAGTATAGTCATTTCTTTGAGGTTACCACGGCGACGATTGCCAAATCACTGAATTGGATCAAAAGTCTGGAAAGAATTAAAGATGGATAGTTTGAAAATGTTTTCATTTCTTCACCTTCAACATAGAGATCAGGTTATAAGTCGCACCTTGCATCACTAAGTGCCTCCCAAAACACACAAAGACGTGTCGCTTCCAG
The DNA here is from genome assembly GCA_008369825.1 of Triplophysa tibetana. Classification (NCBI taxonomy): domain Eukaryota; kingdom Metazoa; phylum Chordata; class Actinopteri; order Cypriniformes; family Nemacheilidae; genus Triplophysa; species Triplophysa tibetana. The sequence goes on from CM017898.1 coordinate 3,185,683, forward strand.
TTCCATCACGGAGGTACATAATCAGCCTCTACAAACTTTATTACCTCCTATTAAGAGCAAGACACGCTTTACCAAGCACCGAGAACGATACTCAGCACAACAAAAATTACCCTCCACGACAGCCGGCTATCAATCACGTGAAGCACATCCTCTGCGCAATCCATCCATCCATCCATGAACCTACAGGAGCAAATGAGCGACACCCTTTTCCTGCTTGCGAGCGTAATTACTCCCGTTTAATGGCAGGTGAGGCCCGTGAACGCCGAGGAGGCGTAGTCGAGGGTCCGCCTGGGCGTGTGCGGGCGGACGGGGCTCCCGGATTCGACTCGCATCAGATTGCCGATATCAAATTAGCTCAAATCCAACAATTCAATTCCGCGCGGCAACAGAAGGCACAGCCTCTAGATTTACGCTTAAAATGACACTAAACTAAGTTGAGTTTGGTGGGAAAACTGGTTTTTAAAGAGCGTTTCTGCGTGCAGGATTGATGTTTACGGGTTAACGCCGCTGTCATGGGTGGCGGGTAAGAAATCCCATGACGGTGTTGTGTTTTTCAGCTTATAATGCGAGTTGTGATGCGCTGCTGGAATGTTACCACGGACTGGAGTAGAGAAGCGAGGAAGACGAGTTAAGGAGATCAATGTCGGCAGGATTGACGCAGCTGATGTGCCCGTGTCATTCAGTATCAGGGTGCTGCGGCGTGCTGATTCTATAGGATTTAGTTCACTGCGCCAACTGTGTCATCATTCACAAAAGATGGTTTGTGTAAGAGATGTGGCCTAGATGTTACCACCAAAGGTTGCGAAGGTTTGAACCTTGCTTGGGTTTCTCGCACCTTTTAATTCACGAATGATGTTTTGATCGATGACTTTCGTGATCAAATCAAGAAAATTTTAAAGGAGTAGTTCGCTTTAGGGCTGTCACGATTATTAAATAATCGTTTCATTGCGATCGTTTGACCTCATAGTGATGGTTTCAGATCAGTGCAATTATTGCACATCTCTATAGAAGACACAAGGGGGTGCTGTAGTGACTGCGTGTTTCATTTATATATTGTAACTAATGTATGGTAATATTAGTCAAATGTACCACCACAACACCATCACAGCAGTGCGAGCCACGTATTTATGTTGAAAGAAAATAAACGGAAATTCAGGCGTTAACTAACAGCCCCCAGTTTAATTGCATTGTATGGATAAGAAGCCTGGAAGCTCTCCTCGTAAGCCTCAATTTGTTTCCGACAGAAGAAATAAACACACAGACGGCTTGTGTGACATGTGGGTGAGTGAATTATCAGGAAAATTGAAAAAATGCTTTTCCAAAATTTCTACCGGATATATTCACTTTAATATATTATTGCAGACATTGTTCAGGTCTTAAAAAGAAATCACAGTTTGTAGTTTGCACCTGTAAGCAAAACACTTTATCTTCCTACAATACATAAATACTTTGATAAAAAAAACAGCACAGACTGAGCTTTGGAGAAAAGTAAATCTCAAATGGGTTTGTGTGATCTGGTTTTACCTTTGAATGCCGACTGTAGGACGGGAGCCGGTTTGGACGCCATCAGTATGCGGCGAGCGTATTTGCTCAAGGCTCCGCTCTTCTCGTTGGGAACGATCAGCTGACGAATGAAACGTGTTCGGTCTCTGATGTCATAATTCTGATCATACTTGCCCAAGTTTAAAATGTACTGAGTCAACAACTTAGTCTGTGTGAGAGAGAGGAAAGGCCTGTTCACATCAACTAGCAGGTTGAGATTTTATTCAGCTGATTAATGATCTAGACAGCCAATCAGAATGCCTTTACATTAAAAGCGCTCGCATAAACAAACAATCACTCAAGTGTCGACATCACCTGTTTGGAGTTGGTCAGGTACAGTTTAGCAGCTAAATTGACCGTCTGGAGTTTGACAATGTCCTCCTCGCTGGTGAAGTTCTTGGCCATCTTTCTCAAGACGTCGGGGGCGATTTTAGGCACATTTTCGCAGTATTCCCCCATCAGCCACAGAATGCTGGCTCTCGCCATGGGGACCTGTGCAAGAAAAAAACAGACCACAAATACACAATATTGGTAAAACTGCATACAGCTGAACTGGGTTTTCGCACATTAGACAGACGCAAAAGCCTCAAACCATAATTAAAAATACAATAAATTCCGACAATGTAAAAAATGGTCAAACTCAAGTTGCACGCTCAAAGAAAAACGTTACTTACGGTGATGTTGTCGAAAAGTTTGGCCATGTGCTTGATGATGTCACTGTGCTGCGACGGCTGAGTCTGCAGGAGTTTCTTGATCACCACGACACTCTCTGCGACCACGGTTTCTACAGTAATGCACAGATATACTAAACTATAACATTGGGATGGAATACTTGGTCAAAACTATAACTTCAAAATGACTTCAGCCTCGATAAACCTGTGTGTAAATTAAAGCCGATAAAATTCAAGATCTTCATCGTTATTGGTACTTTTGTACAATGAAATACTTATTTTGCCGTTCTTCTTAGAGTATAAGGGGAAGTAAGAAAACAAATTACAAAGACAACAAAAAATCTAACAATTCATAATGTGGGAAATGTGAAATAAAAGGTCACATGATCACTTGACCAACCCAGTACTATTCTCATATCTTCATATCTTCACCTCACAACTGTAAGAACTTCAAAACAAAGAGACGTTAGTGTGGTTAGATTACCGTCTCTGTTGGACAGAAGCAGTACGAGACCGTTGAGGCAGCTGTCCGTCACCTCGGAGATGTCTGTGGCACATCTACCGATGGCCTGGATGGTGGCCGCAGCGAAAGCTTTATCTTGACTCTTTACATACGTCTGGAAGACACAACACAAAATTCCTCGGGTTTGTTTCAAAACCCAGTAATCACTTCAGTAATAATCTTGATAAACATGCCTAGGATCCATAAAAATAATATTTAGTAGGTAAATTCATGCTCTTCTTGAGCAGAAAAAGCCCCAGCTTAAACTAGTGCAAGGAGGATAGTTGACCCAGCTGATGTGTTTTGCTGGTTTTGGGCACTTAGCGGGTCACACTCGACAACTGGATTTTTTAACTTCTCAAACATTTCAAACTTTACCTGGAACTCTCTCAGTATGGTGGAGATGTTTGCTTCGTTGGCCAGGTTAGTCAAAATCTCCAACTGCAGAATTTCAAGAGACGATACAAACGTCAGGCAAACCGTAAACATCACTAAACGTGACAGAACACATGACATCTGTGATTCACCTTCAGTGTTTTGATGTGTGTGGCATCTGTTGATCTCACATAGAAGCTCTTCATGAAGGGCTCAAACATTCCCTACAAACACAAACATCACAGATACGACCTCAGATGATTACTTCAGTGTTCGGTTATTACGGCATGATTCACTACAAATAGTTCCTCAATGGCTTCCTCAAATTTGTTTATCCTCAGATTCAGATTTGACATCATTGTTTGTCTTTAAATAACGCACACAGCACAAGAGGATGTTTTTAATATGTTCGTGTCATATTTTATGCAATGAGATACATATTTATATTTCACGTACCTTTCTCTGAATGGACATGGTGGCGATGTTCTGCAATACGATGTACTGAACCTCCCTGAAGATAAGAGAGAGAAAACATAGATAGTTAGAACCTAAATCATAATGTTGTCACACCCGGTCTCCAAAATCACCTGCTATAAAGGTGTCAAATAAGTTCATTATTTAGAAATGATATAAAATGCATTTTCAAGTTCCAGTTGACGCAACTCTCTCTCTCTCAATTGGAGATGTAAAATCAGTTAAAAAAAATTTGGGAGCGATTTATTAATTATCATCAAGGTATGATATATGTTAGACAAATCATACTCAGTTCTGGTTTATAATGGGTTTAATGGACGTTTCGATTGGAATAAAAAGTGTCTTTTGGATGTGATAGATTTACATATAGATACATATAGATAGATTTAGTATGTTTATAGGACTAAAAATAAAATACTAAATAATGAGACATTTTTCATTCTCGTCTGGTTTCGTTTTTTTGTGATCACATGGATTCGGTACACTATTTGATCCAAGTGTGCACTTTGGAGAAATATAGATGAATTTCTTTAAAATTTGAGTGTTTCAATTATACACACAAAAAAGTGAGAAGTCCTGCAAATTGTATTATTGTTTGTTGACTTCAACATATCATCACTTGTTTAACATTTCCATCATGACTTAACAATTACACGAAAATATGAACATCTCTAAATGGCACATAGATTAACCACATTAAACTCAAGATTAGCATAGCACTTTGGAATAAAACTAATTATTATAATTAATAACAGCAATCGAAATAAGAAACAAAACTATAGAAAACTTAGGAAAACAATTAAAACGGGAAAGATTTGAAATCGGCGATATGGAATAGAAAATATGGTATTTTTGTAAATCTTTCGTTTGCAATAATATTCATCCTCTACAATATGAATACTTTTCTGTAGGAGTCTTTTCAGACCGTTATATTAAAAACACAAACAAGCAGGTTATGGGATTTATAAGCGGACTCTTGATGGAAAATGTTTAGATCTCACAGTAGATGGAACCCCTCTTCTCTTGGTATGGCTTAAATTCATCACTTTTTTAAATTATCGCTGAGGAAAACCCTATGAAGTTATAAACGTTTTTTTCCTTAAATAACTATAAAGTGAGCGCTACATGCCTAAATATTTTCAGTCTCCGCATGTGTTCTGCGAAGTGAACGAAGCTAAAGCATTGAGCCGAAAAAGTTTTTCCCAACTTCCGGTCTCTGTCGGCATATTGTGAAATGGGCGAATGGCTCTGGGTGGACCAACATTCAGGTAACATGACGAAAATATGGCGTCTGTAGTATGATGTACAAAGTATATATTATTAAAGTATGTTTCTTCCATATATTATTATAATAATAATGAACTCATCAAAATTATAAAATAAAACAAAGGGAATGATGTTGTTACTAAAAATAATAAAAATAAACTGAAACATGTTATATTTGATCATCTTCAGTGTGGTCACCTTTCGACTAGAATTTTCAGAAATGTTTTCTTGTCATTTTATCAAACAGCTTCTAGACGTCTCTTCCTTAGATGCTTTTTAAACAATGTCAAAGGAGTTCCCATCTATTCTGTGCTCTTATTGGCTGATATTTCTTCATTGTTCAGTCAAAGTCATCCATTTCAAAAACAATTTTATTAAATAAAATGTCAGTTTGGCATAAACGAAATCATGTTTGTCGCCAAAATTATATTTTTGTCTACCAAACTAATTTCAGACATTTTAGCATACACTTTCAGATCAAAGTTTTTTATAAATAACGAGAAACATTTCACTAAAGTGTCTCAAAACTTTTGACCGGTAGTGTATGCATACTGCACTCACACAAACTATATAAAACATACTGATTTAACAGTTATAAAACAGAATAAAATTCATTATGAATAAGGACTGAGAACAACACTCATGTGTCTGTGGGATGTCTGCGTTACCTGTGACTCCTCAGAAGTCTCACCAGAGATTTGGTGACGATACTGACTTCATGTTTTGGTGCCAAATGCCAGTAGAGCTGAGCCACTGCCATCACAACCTGACAGAAAGATTAACAACACTTTTTAATGCTTTACCCGTACTTTACAACCGTACTCACACGCAATTAATGGGAGAAATAAAACTTCAGTCATCATCTAATAATTTGACCATAATAATAGTGTCCAAAAAACTTCATGTTAATGGTAATAAACTTTTTAATAGTTTTTCATGATTTATTTGATATTTTATAGATGTTAGAGAGGGAGAGATAAAAAGGGAGAGACAGGTGGACATAAAGTAGCCGCTGAAAAAAACTGAGATTAATGGAAGACGGGGTGGAGAGTCAGAGGGAGATGTGAAGCAAGAGAGAGCGAAAAAGAGATAGATGGTGATAGATTAGGAAGCCTTCAATGTATGTAATGATTTTGTCTTCCCCAAATTACTTTGACCCCAATATACGAACAGGACAGCAGACTTCAACATATCAACGGCTAAACCAACGCGGAGAGAGACTGAGAGAGTAAGAGAGAGAGAGAGATAAAGAGAGAGAAAGAACTGATAAAGATGGAGTGAAGACTGACTGTTGTACAATGCAGGACGAGTTTTAATCAAAACATATCACACACACACACAAATCTAAAAAACACAGACACAAACCACAGACAACATACGTGTAAACACACACAGACCTTGAGCTCGCAGGGTGATGGAGCACTAGGGTCGTCTGCGTGTGTGTGTGTGTGTGTGTAATGGTGTTTAAGGAAGAATGTTTTCTGAGCACATTTCTATGTGTGTGTGTGTGTGTGTGTGTGTGTGTGTGTGTGTGTAGTAACATGATAGAAATGGTACAGCCTTGATCCATCTAACATTCTGATATATATATATAAACACACACACACAATACACAAACTCAGGTGCATCTTGAAGGCCTCGGCTATTCCTCAGAGTTGATCAGATCACATCGAGAGAGAGAGAGAGAGAGAGAGAGAGAGAGAGAGAGAGAGAGAGAGAGAGAGAAATAGAGAGATAGAAGATAGGGATAGAGAGACAAAGTGATAGAGATAGAGAGAGATAGAGAGACAAAGAGACAAAGAGATAGAGAGATTGAAATAGAGCAAGAGAGAGATCGAGATAGAGAGATAGAGCGAGAGAGATCGAGATGGAGCGAGAGAGAGCGAGAGAGATCGGGAGAGAGATCGAGATAGATCGAGATAGATCGAGATAGATCGAGATAGATCGAGATAGATCGAGATAGATCGAGATAGATCGAGATAGATCGAGATAGATCGAGATAGATCGAGATAGATCGAGATAGATCGATAGATCGATAGAGAGAGAGAGAGAGAGAGAGAGAGATAGATAGATAGATAGATAGATAGATAGATAGAGAGATCGAGATAGATAGAGATAGAGATGGAGAAATGAACAGATGAAGAGATAAAGAGATAGAGAGATAGAAAGATAGAGAGAGAGAGAGACAAAGAGATAGAGAGACAAAGAGATAGAGATAGATATAGATATAGAGAGACAAAGAGATAGATATAGAGAGAAAGGGAGATAGAGATGGAAATAGAGAGAAAGAGAGATAGAGATAGAAATAGAGAGATGGAGATAGAGAGACAAAGAGATACAGATAGAGAGATAGAAATAGAGAGATGGAGATAGAGAGACAAAGAGATACAGATAGAGAGATAGAAATAGAGAGAAAGACAGATTGATTGATAGAGAGAGAGTGAGGAGAGATAGAGATATAGAGAGATAGAGATATAGAGAGATGGAGAGAGAGAGAGAGAGAATTGGAGAGAGAGAGAGAGAGAGAAAGAGAGAGTGAGGATAGAGATATAGAGAGATAGAGATATAGAGAGATGGAGAGAGAGAGATAGCGAATTGGAGAGAGAGAGAGAGAGCGAGAGAGAGAGAGCAGTTGTGTGTTCTATGCTCCATTTGTGGTGTTGTTTTTTAATACAGGACTGTGTGTGTGTATATGTATATTCTTTTAGTCCTTAAGAGAGAGATAAAGAGTGTGTGTGTGTACTCACTGCAGTGTTTCTGCTCTGTAACAGTGGTTTGGTGTTTCTCAGCAGGAGTCTGTGGTCGGGGTCCATGATGTAAGATATGGACTGGTCCTTTCTCTTCTCTTCCTCTGAATCATAAAAGGCCTTCTCATTGTTCTCATCAAACTGAGCATCCTACACACACAATACGTAAATTCACAGTTATGTGTCAGTTACTTTTCTGCTACACATAAAAATTAGTTATTGAACAAACTGTGTCCTCACAACAGAACGTTTATAACAATGATTTATAATTTTAGCTGCAAGGGACTGTTTTGTGGGAAACTTCACCGAAATTTGACTAACAGACATTTTTATCTGTACTTCATCGAAAGTTTTTAATACTCTAAAAAAACGTTACATTACTACATTTTAAAACTTTTTTTTAAGATATACATTAGATAAATACATATTCACTTTGTTTTAACTTTTCATATTAAAGTACATTAAAAACCTATTTCTTTTAAGTTTAAGAAAACTGTTATGCATTTATAAAATGTAGTGATATAAAAAAGTATGATACGCGTTTTATAATGTAATAAAGTGAAACAACGTGATGTACTTGAGAGTAAAATCACTTCACTACTGTCCATTCCACATAGACAAGCATGTCAAGAGAATCGTAATTTAGTGTTTTATATGGAGAAGTGTCAACTTGAAATCTAGAGTTATTTTTTGCTTTAACAATGGAAATGAATTCAATCACAGTAAATAGTTATTTAGGTTTACCTCATTTGTAAGTCGCTTTGGATAAATGTGCTAAATGACTAAATGTAAGGTATCCGTTCTGACTCACGTCTCTCCACGGGCTGACAAACTGCGTCCTGGCGTAGCGTGTCAGCATGTGTATGATGACGACCTGACCCCACTCCTCCACGTCCACCAGCAGGTTACACAGCTTCCGATAGTTCTTATGGATCAGATCGATCCGGTCCGGACACACCTCCTCGAAGGCCATCACGACACTTCCTGCCACCAACTACAAAAGAAAAATAAGGTTTATAACCTAATTTCACACAACCTGAAAATACACAATCCTATGATCCTAACGATCTTGTCTCAGGTGATGCCATCGGCTGATTGGCTAACACACAAACTGAGGGCGGGACCACAGACGTGGTCTGGTTAGAGTATTTCGTATCTATTAGACGTTAGAAACAAGGTCACTTTTAATGTCTTATGAGAGACACACTTAATGTACGTGACGTGTTATATGATATGGAGTAAAAGAAGATATTTAAAACGGCAAAAAATAAGAAAATAATATATTATCATAATAAATATAAAGTTTTTTCCTGTGTTAAATGAGTGATTTAAAATTAGCATGTCAACGAAAATAAAAAGAAGCGAGTCAAATAGGCAGCAAGAGAAAAAGAGAGAGATAGTGCAGACATCTCACGAAAGAGGTCTGGTCATCCATCACTACAGAGACGTGGGTTTGCATTCATTGGCTAACAACCAGTATAAACTCTTGAACCCACAACAGATCCATACTTCACAAAAAAAAACAAGGAAACAACAACAAAGAGCATCTTCACACATTTACTAGTATACTGTGTCTGAAGTAGTTTGAAGCCATGTGTAGACACACGCACGCACACCTCCACAGTTTCAGTGTAATTATCACTCACCCGTTTCTCCAGCAGCAGCCCTAAAGTTGTGCTTGAGGTTTATAATTGCAAATTAAGCTGATTAGGTTATATATGCGTTGTAATTACAAACCTCAGTGTGCAAGCAAAACAAACAGATGCTTGGAAGATGACAACCTGTTCTGCTTCCCACCAAGCTAATATAACACACCACTCTCACTTTAGATTAATCAACCACTGTATACCAGAGAGAGAGAGAGAGAGAGAGAGAGAAAGAGAGACCGCATATAACCGATCATTTAAACATTTACAAACACAACCTAAAATTAACTTTTTGCAAGACCTGCGCAGGATTGCGGATTAGGAGCGTTTACTATCAATATTTTCTACTAGCTAAAAAACTGTACTGTTATTTATGCTTTCTATTTATGATTTTTTGAGAGAGAACTTTTTGAAGTACGTTTAAGTTACGCCACATCAGCGCGGGATCGGCCCATAGGATGAGTACCCCTGTGTCCCAATTTGCGTGTGTCCGCAGATTGTAGTATGGTGAAATAAGTATTTGATATATACCCCAAACAAGCTCAACTAAATTGAAACTATATAAAAAATCAACAAAGTTAATTAAAATTAATTAAACTTCTATATCGATGAAAAAATCAGCAAATAAATATTGAAATAACAAAAGCAAAAAAATCAACAAATCAACGTGACAACTAAAATATAAAAATAAATGATTTACTTACAAATAGATATTATTAAAACTAAAACAATAGACATCTATGCATCTATATATCTTATATATATATATATATATATATATATATATAATACATTTATAAGAAATTATACATTAGGGCTGTGACAGTGATAACATGATATACAATGTGCAACATGACAATGATTGAGTTTCCATAATCGGTTTAAGCTATGTTAAAACACAGTACATGTTTCGGGTTCAATATTGGAAAAGCATCATTACTAGTGTTAACTGTTTTCCTGTCTTCTGTACATAAAATCAATTCAGACCATTTAATTGTAAATATCCACATTTGCAATATTTCAAAAATTTTAATATACGAGTAAACACAACATAAGACAGAATGAATAAAATAAGCTGAAATGCAAAAGAGTTTGGTGTTAAAGTGGTGGTGACATGCTATTTCATGCATTCTGACATCTTTACACTGTTAAACGTGCTGGCTCCTCAAGCTTAACATGATCAATGCTTTGACCGTATGACTTAGTATTTCTGTGCTCAATTCACACCGCCAGGGTTCAGTTTTTTTCAACCATGGACTCCCGTTTCGTAACAAGCGTTCTTAGTCCCTTGTTGGACAATTCTCCTGGAAAAGCAGGCCCACCTGTCATCCAGCTAGCAAAATAGGACACCCACGCATGCCCGAGCGTGACAGAAAGAGCATGCCCACGCATCAACCAGCCAGCGTTGGAACACGCCCATCAATGCCGCTTCACTCGACGGACTGAAGTTCAGCAGTATTTGTTTGTTCACTGCATTTCGGCGATGAACATCATATAAACGATGGATATAACGCTGGAGATGGTTTGAAACTGATAGAACGGACCCCCAGCGCTAAAACATGCCGGACTTGACCGACGAACATATGTCTATGTTTGGCAATCTGCGTGTAAGTGCAAAATGTAAACAAACTTATAGTGAATCAATGCGACGATGTATTGTGCTCGTGCTGTAGTTCCTCCTCCCTGCCCGCCTCCAGGTGCTTGTCTTTTTACAAAAAAATAATCGTACTGCATTCCCTATTTTTAATAAATTTGATCAAACTTCTTCTTCCAAGATCCACAACTACTGTACGGTTCTCAAGATAAATATGTGATTGGCACAAACTGCGTGTGTTACCTCATCACCTGTTCTTGGACGTTTACTCGTTGGCTTTTGGTCGGGGTGACTGAGTGCAGCTATGAAACGTCAGAGGAGATCTGACCCTCCCTGCTGAGCCTGGTTTCTCCAGAGTTTATTAGATTTATTCATCATTGGAGTTTGGATTCCTCGCCACAGCAGGGCAGCGTCGGGATGCTCACCGGGAGACTCCATTTGTTCATAAATGTATTTGTCTATTAGATATTATTTATTAGAATGATCTTGCTTGGTCTATAAACACCTGCTGTGTTTCTCTTTCCTTATTTGCTCCTTAAACGCTGCTTTGGAATAATGCACATTGTGAAAAGCATTTTATAAATAAATAAATCAAATCTTTAACAGTCACTTCTGATATGGATTAGCATGTCTCAGTATATAAAAACGTATACTATGCACTATGTTCTTGTCTTTGGATATAAAAGTAGGCAAATTGGGTCGCAAACCGTTGAAACAGTTCAGAGTGTTTGGAAATCAACAAAAAAATTTGCGATTCGGATGCTTGTTTTTCCCCATCATCCAGAATCTTGACTGACTGTCACCTCACGGAATAACAACTAAACCCTTTAGTAGTTGTGTCTCTCATTGTGTGTTTTGCTGTTCAACACCAGGAATTTGAAGTCTAGTTATAAAGTTTCCGCCGGCCGTACGGTCTCATTCATCTTCACCGACCTTCTCTCCGTCTGCCTGTTCCTGTATTACCAAACAAGAGCTCCAAGGTAAACTACATCCACCATCAACGAAGACCTCACACATACACACACACACACACTATCAACAAAGCGTTCCCTTACACACACCTCATCAACAAACCTTTACTATCGCTGCTGCTTGACAAGATCTTAATGGAAAAAATCACCCTAAGCAAATGGTTCCTCTAATAACAATAAATTTCCTGTAAAATTATGAAGGGTACAGGACGTTTCCCTGGATCCATTTTGTCATGAATTCTAATTAAGGCGGGGGCGCGGTGACGGCGGAGGAAAAGGGAATGCTGGGTCATCAGCGCTCGAGTAGAGGAACTGTGACGCCGTGATTGATGCCGCGCGTGCTGGGTCCGACCGCATTTCTTTTTCGTGAAAACATTTCGGCATGCTCCCGGAAGACACGTTCACACGCCGGCATGTCCGATATTTCATAGTAAATATTTACCACCGAGCAAACAAAGTGACAATGGGAGTAGCTGTAGATGTGAAATACAGCCGTGCGCTAAAAGCCTATGAGGACAACACTAAACTGTGACAACACACGTCCGCCGTGTGAGAGTCGTAACTCAGATCTGGAGTCGGGGAAACGTGTTTTATGATAATGTGATGCTGAGGCCTGGTGTGGATGTTTTTCAGGTTGGGAAGAGTCGATTCAGCTCGGAGAGTTTTAAAAGAGAACTGACAGAGATGTGGAACACTGTGTTGTTGTGCCATCTGGTGGACGGTCATCGCAAGTACGCCCAAGTTGCTATTTAAAAGGATGTGTGTGTGTGAATACTGTGTTTGTGTGTGTTTTGGGGTTATTCATACCGTGCTTTTGTCTTTCAGGAGTTTCTCGATCACTTCAATCAGCTGTTCCTTTTGGTCGGGGTCCAGACTAAAAGACACAAGCATAGACCTCTGTGAGATGCTGTCAACACATCCTGTCTCTCTCTCTCTCTCTCTTTCTCTCTCTTTAGTTGTCTGTGTTTTACCTGTAGAGTTTCTGTATGGCGTGAGCGGCAGTTTTCCGCACGTAGGGTGAGAGGTCAGTGGCCGCCTCTTTGATGGCCAACATCATGATGGGAACAATGATGGGAACTCTGATGCTGGAGAGAACCCGGAGGGCGCTCGCTCTGATTAACTGATTTGGCTCCTGAACACACACAGCGATGTGCAAAACTGGGTTAAAATATACACAACAAGGTGAAAGAGGGGCGGGGCACAATTGTATGATGTGGGTGGGGCTTACCTTGAGGGCTCGCTGGAAGGTGCTGATTGAAAGAAGGGCAAGATCTTGTTGCTCTTCGGCGTAGCGGACGAGGTACACGTACACAAGCTTCTTTAGCTGAAACAGACACACACAAGATTAAAGAAAAAGTTCAGGCAATTCAAAACATTTACATTGTGTTCATGTGATTTTGGTTCAGCACAAAACCCAACAAGAAACAAAAGCAAAGTTCTTTATCATGAACCAATTTTTTGTTTGTTTCAGAAGCTAAAAACAAATAAAAAAAAAAAGTCTATGAACCCCGTTCTCGTACCACACTCTACTCTCTCTCAAAGGTGAGGGGTCACAGGTCTCCCCCTGCATAAGTGCGTCCAGCTCTCGGGGTGACCGGAGGTCAGCGGCGATAAAGAGAGTCACTGCAAAGCGTTCCATCATCATCACCACAGTGATTAGCAGGCAAATGGAAAAACATCACTCACTTCATAAAGAGAGACATTACCCATCTGCCCCTCTGCTTAATCACATTTACATACAGCGGCCTGCTGATCAGGGATTGGAGCATCCGTGCGCATGTTAATTAGACGCCTGCTAAATGAACCGCTGGCATTTATGAAGCAGAATTATATGAGGAAAAGAAAAACAAGACTGGACAAGACTGGGTTTGTTAATGCCAGAGGTGTGTCTGTGTATAATTGTGTGTGTGATATGATCAAACACATTGCGTGAGCATGATTGTTGTGTATTAGCCTCTAATTGTGCCTATAAGAGTATATATGTGTATGTACACCAGTGTGTGTAATTCTGTGTATCAGATTTATATTTGTTTGTAATTGTGTAAGTGTGTAATTGTGTATGAAAATATATTTATGGATGTATGCGCATGTGTGTGAGAGTCTTCAATTGTGTGTATAATAGTGTGTGTGCGCTGTGGGTATATATTTGTGAATGTATGTGTGTGAGAGAGCGAGCGAGAGAGACAGATTGTGTGTGTTAGGGTCTAAATGTGTTTGTGTGTATATTTGTGAATGTGTGTGTGTGTGTGCATATTTTTTTATTGAGTGGGTGTATATTTATGATTGTGTGTATACATATTTGTTTTTTGTGTATGTGCATATTTGTGATTGTGCGTGTGTGTGCATATTTGTGATTATGTTTATTTGTGAATGTGTTTGTGTGTATGCATATTTGTGAGTGTGTATATTTGTGATTGTGTGTTTGTGCATATTTGTGATGGTGTATTTGTATATTTGTGATTGTGTGTTTGTCCATATTTTTGATGGCGTATTTGTATATTTGTGATTGTGTGTTTGTGCATATTTGTGATGGTGTATTTGTATATTTGTGAATGTGTGTTTGTGCATATTTGTGATTGTGTATGTGAATTTTGTGAAAGTGTGTGCACGTTTGTGACTGTGTGTTTGTATATTTGTGAATGTGTGTGTGCATATTTGTGATTGTGTGCATTTGTGAATGTGTGCATATTTGTGTATGTGTGTGTGTATTTGTGTGTGTCTATTTGTGAATGTGTGTGTGTATAGACTATATACGTGTATGTGTGTGTGTGCATGAGTCTATAATCGTGTGTGTATGGGTGTATATTTGTGTGTGTACGTTTGTGTGCAAGTGTATAGTTGTGCTAGTGTGTGTAAACCTGCAGTGAGTGGATCAATGCTCTCAGCAACAGCACCTGTGGCCCAGTGTGTGTGTGTGTGCGTGTGCGTGTGTGTGCGTGTTATAGCGTGTGTGGATCAACGCCAGCGTGGTCGTGTCTCTGAGCTCCAGAGAGAGGCACCGTTTGGCACACAGCTGCCCAGCGCAGAGAATCAGACGTGGGGGAGAGAAAGAACGTGCCTGGACCCCTGGACCACTAATTACACACAGACCCTCAAAACACCAGCCGTCCTCTTCAGCCTGGACCTCCTCTCTGTCCTCGTCTCTGAACATTCCTCGTTCTCCATCTACCCCCAAACATTCACTTTCCATCAATACAGGGGTACCCTGTCAGAAGCCTGACCAAAAATCACGTGCTCCAGGGGCCCGACCCGCAGGGGTCACTGCGGCATCCGAGCGGCCTGTGTTTAAGGGTCGATTGTCATTCTCAAATCAAACAGGAGCACAAAAACACAGCAAGGAGAATGGATTAAACACACTTCAGTTATCCCAAACCTGCTGCTGAGAAAGACAAACTGTGTATTTCTGAAATGATGTCACCTTGTGTGTTTTTAAGAATACAAGCATGCACGTGTGTGTAAATAAAAGTTTGTTAGAGTATAGGAGTTTGTTTCAAGTTTGTTTGTATATTTGAGATCGTGCAAACACATATTACAACGGTTATCACACAGCAGTACTGACAAACTAAACAATGTTTTAAATACAATCTCACAATGCAGAAATGTTCATGCAAGGGGTCAAATATGTCTCATGTGTGTGTTGTGTAGTTGTTCTTACCTCAATGTTTTTACTCGCAACATTCTTCACCACCGCTGGGAAAAGATGTGATGCGTTTTTTCCCTTCGCAATGAGCTAAAAGAAACAAAATGAGTCGACATGAACCGGCCTACAGCTGACTGTCTGTAGCTTATGGTGCATTCTTTAAATTGTTTAGTTTATTTTGTTAAATAACCAACTAGATGCTTCTTTCATCTGAAACGTCGTAAACTTCGCAATATTGTGATTCACTCGTACCTCCACGACTCTCCTCATGGCATCTAGTTTCAGAGACTCCTTGTTGCTCTCCAGCATCTCCTTCAGATCGTCATTCCTGTAGAGAAACAAAAGATCAGCTTTCAATTTTTTTTAAGAGCAATGTTCAAAAAATGACACATGAGCGAAACTTATTGAATTAAAAACCAGGCGAAAGACTGCTGTAGTGAAAAACAAGAATCAACAAAATATGAATTACTGATGAAATTGTATTCAATGTATGATTTGTTTTTAGTGAACTTTTTTGATTTCCTTTGCATTTCTTACACTGAAGTTTGCTTTTTAGCCAATCCAACTTCAGCTTTATTTTTTACTGTAAACCTCACATTGTTGAACTGGTGTCAATTGAAGCAAATATTTAGCAAATTTGCCCTCCAGACATCACTTTTGGACATTACTGTTGTTTTCATCTTGAACATGTATAACGGCATTTATTTTACAAGATGATCCTGTAGTCGATGGAATATGATTTCATAGCGGTAACCCACAAAGCTAGAAAACAAATCGAAGGTTTTTTAATAATAATCACGGAAATGATTCAGTGACCGTTTTTGTTTCATTCTGTGAACTACTGACAACATTTTTACCAAATTTTTAATTTGCATTTATTTTGCACAACATAAAAACTGGAGAAACAGGTGAAAATAACAGAAAAGATACAAGTTCATACTCACTTTTAATCATTACAGAAGTCATATTTCTACATGTATTTAAGAAAAGTTTAAACATTTTATCACGGGTTTCATGTGTTTTGTCATGCTGTCAGTCTTTCACGTATCTGTTGGATTACTTTGTCATTCCTGAGATTTGATTTTGTTGAAATTCAATAGACACTGAACTGGAATGCCCACAGTATCCTTACGAAAATAAACCATGTTTTTTAATGCATTGACTACTTATGCCAAAACCATAGTTGTACTACAGTAACCATGTTTTTTTGGTTTTATCCGTAGTAAAACGTTCAGCGGTTGTGGGATGTAACTATACCGGTTTAATGGTTTCCCGCGATAATACCGCATCATATTTTAGTCACGGTGTTACAGCTTGAAAAACCCTGTCCAGTATCAAACAAAGTTATTATTAGAGACATACATGCAACATGAAACATGGGTTTCGTTCATTTATGTCAGGAGAGTAAATCAGGAGTATTGACGCGGGACATGACGTATATAACATAGACATAACCCATCTATTCACGTCTGCTTCAGTGCTTCGCTTATTAGGACTTTAATCCCAAAATGTGCACATTTGCGGAAATTTAGATATACTGAGTTTACGAAGTAAACCAAACTTCTCACATCACATGCAGACATATGATGTGTTGAATTGTGTTTAAATGAAAATCTGATTTACTCACTAAAGGTTGTGTTTAATCTGCACTAGGAAACTTGAAGCTCATGCCCCCAACGTGATGTGACTAATTTATTTGATGTAAATCAAACAAAAGTAAATTGACGGGAAAACTCAATATTTAATTTGGTTTACATCAGTACTTTGTTTACATTTCCAGAACATGTTAATCAAACAACGATAATATCAATAACCGTGATAATGCGGTTCGCTATAACCGTGATCTGAAATGTTCACACCGTTACATCTCTATGCATTTATGGTTTACAACCCCACACAAGTACACTCATAAAAAAGTCCTTCTTTTGGTTCCATTAAGAACCATACGTTTCACAAAAGGTTCCTTGTGGCGAAAAACGGTTCTTCAGATTATGAAAAAGTAAGAAAGAGATGGTTCTTCAAACAACCTATGGCCGAATGGGAATCAAAAATGTTTTTTCTACGGCCTCGCTGTGAAGAATCTTTTAGGGGCTGTATCGATCAAGGCGCTTTTACGCGGCTGAAAACGCGGCTGAAACACGCTCTTCCCAAAATTGAGCATTTTTTAACTTTTAACATTTTTTAAGCGCTGAGGACAAAAAAAAAACTTCAGCTGCTCACGTTTTCACGTAGACACGGCATTTCCATTGGAAACAACTTAAAAAAAAACACCATATGCCGGCAGAAACGCCTTGGTGGACACAGCCCCCCAAGCACCTTTATTTTTGAGAATGTACCAAGCAAATTCAAACAGAAGCCCTAAATGAGACGAACACAACGGACATGATGTCTCCAGCACCACAGACAGACAATCTCAGTAGAAGATGGAGACATAAGATGAAATGTTTCAGTGCAGACAATCAAATTCATCTCACACACGTCTACCATACGAGAGCCACATTCTCCAGCATCATCCAGAGAAACTGTTTAATGAGCAACATTTACACTTCATTTCATCCGTCTGATACATCACTTCTGTGGTTGTGATGTAACCACTGAGACTGTTCAATTTAAAATATTACATTTCCCAAACACGTGTGCAAAAATGTTTTAAAACACTGCGGATGAAAGCAAATATTCAACATTCAAACACAAAAAACTTGATCATTAAACTAAAGGACTACGCATGCCTAGCAAAACTGACAGCGAATGTAAGAAAACACAAATCAGTATTTCTCATACCCTTTGTTAAGTTTCTCCTGAGAACCACAGCTGTGTTTATTGGTGAGGGCGCGGTCTTCTGAGCTGAGGTCAGTTTTCAGAGTTAGCTGAAGATTCTCGGCCGACACGAGAGCGCTGCGCATCGCTCCCACAGCATCTGAACGCAAGCCGGCGATAGTGCCGTTCATCTTAGACACAGGCATCAAAACCAACAAGGACTCCAACGTCTGAATATAACTACAGCTTGAGGATAACAAATAAATTCAGAAGCCGTTCATCCCAAGAATCCACAGGTCACACTCTTGTAGACAGGAAGAGAAGCTCTGAACCAGGAAGTGCAAGCCTTCGAGATGTCATCACCTCCAAATCCAGCCCGCAAAGATGACCAAGCGTTGGTACCAGAAAGGTCACAGCGAAAAGCCGACGACGTCCACAGAAAGACAGCTGAGAGGAACAGAACGGCACTGTCTTCCAGCCTGACTCGATAAACTGGTTAATGACCACGTGTAACGCTGACCATCACACATCAATTACGTCCACGAGAGCTCGGAGACATGCCTGCACTCCAGGGAGGGTAAAAGAGTTCATTCTGAGATGATGCATTTCCATTCCACGTCCCCTGAGAGATTTTAAACAAGCACTTTGCTTTCAACACGCTTATGTCGCCGAGCATTCTGGGATATTTGCGCTTCTTGAAGAAAACCTCAACCTCAGTGTTCCGCTTGGGTTGTTCCATGACAGGTCCTGGTTTGGTACGTTACGCCCCTTTTCCAGCGAGGTCAGAACTGAGAATATTCAGTGGTGTGGTTCTTTAATATATCGACTCCTGCTGAGGTCATTCTTCACGGCTTTGTTTCGGAGGAAGTGCGCGGGCTTATCTTTAGCCTGAGCAAACACCCCACACCTTCATCATCTCTGCAGACGTTGTTCCTTGCAGGCCTGCCGCTCCTGATAACGTCCAGCCCGGAACAACTTCCACCTACCAACCACAACAACCAACTCCATAGAAAAGCCAAACTCAAATCCACAAGAGGAAGAATGTTTTACGTGGGTTGCCAGAAGCTTTGAATTCAAACGCTTCCTATTTTAAAAAAGGGAATTCACATTCAACCTCATCTTGGGTTTCAGCACCTTCTCTGCTTTGTTAACATCACACATAGAGCTGGAATGAGCGGTATGTGTGTGTTCCCGTGTCTCGTTTTAAAGAATGACCTCTTTATCTCTGCCTTCTGCTCACGGTCATGTGAGAGAGCTGATTCAGTTAAGTCTAAATAACATTAAGCTCTATTAATGATAGACACACACTCCACATTCAGCAAGAACACAAATCTAGGACTTAACTCAAATCATTTCTGGCACGACAAATAACACAATTCAAATGCGTCCAATGAGATTAGACAATTAACAGGTTCATTAATGCAGGAAGCGCCAGCGGACTTCCTGTCTGGGGAGGGTGTGGTTTGGGAATCTGTCTTTTATCTCTCAATTATGGCTTCATTAAATGAGTACAATTAATGGGCTTTGCAGGTCATTTTGGATTATTTACTTTTGGTCCTGTGTCCAATTACAGTAAATTGTAAAAAGGGTGAAATAGCCCAAAAAAATAAAATGAAATGAGTAATGTGAAATTTCTAAATAACTTACAAAGCCAATTTGATTGTACTTCAATTTTAAATCAGCATTAAAATGAGTCCAGAGTAACAGATTCATATGGCAAATAATGAGGCCATGTTAGTTGGACACCAGCCATGCCTATGACATTCAAAAGTAAATAAAACACAGACACAACACACATACACACACATATTGTTCAGATGAATACCATCTCCAACATTTTAAACATGAATTAAACCGAGCCAGTGGACTGCAACTAGACGGTATGGCAAAGAAAATTTAGGCAGGACCTTAGTTTAAACAATAACATCATGATATTTAGCACTGTAAGCAACTTGGGCCTGATATCTGCACTGTACTGTAGTGGCCAGTAGAGAATACCGCCCCCTAGTGGTCAAAGAGCTCTTAGGCCTACAGAATGCAATTTCAACAGTTTTAATGAACCAGAAACCAATTTTACTTCTTTTTAACTATGCAACAAGCCAACAGTTAATCTCTGTGCAAAGCTTCAGTCCACCCAATACAAATGTTAGCAGTGAAAGCACTTTACAAAACAGATCTGACAGCATAACGCTTCATAACTTCTGTAAGACAAAATATAGGCGACAGCCTCAGCCTCTTTCAATCCGGTGCACATTGTTGGTTTTAGACCAGTGCCAACATCTAGGCCTGTCTGAATTTACAGATCATAGAATATAATGTAATGTTATAATTAATATATTGTAATTTTAATCTCCTCAAAAGGGGGTGTGTTGATGTTTAAAACTGTTTGGATTGTGGCACATCTAGACTACTCGACACATCATCCATCAATTTTCTTTAAAGAGCCTTCAGAAAGAAAAGATAAACAACTCGCCATCCCTAAAATATACATACAGCTAGACAACATGTCTTCACCCTGTGATACTGTATCACTTGTGTGTTTAATACACACATACACACAGAACACTATATAAAACTAAACTAAATTACAGTGTTGTGTTATACACATATGGCTCTTAACGTGCAAAACAAACGTATCCCATACCAAAAAACAGTTACTTTTATCAGAAATCTTAACCATACATAGCAGTAATGAAGTTTGAATATTTTATCAGATGAGTAATGTAAGACTCCACAACAGCTTCACAAAGACTGTTCATATCACCACACGAAGTGTTATTCATTTATAGAGTTATACTAACTTATATCTCTATAGTAAATAAACACTAAGAAGACGGTGAGTGCGATTGTGTGGGTGCTCTTACTTCTTAAATTCTGCACCGAAGAGCCCGAGGTTCGTGGTCGTGGGGATGCTCTCCTGCACCGCGTCCACGCCGGACTCCACCGACCCCTGGTCATTATACGACACGCTATTCGCCGACATCCCGAGCATTTGAACCCTGTCTCACAATGATATCTGTGACGATATTTATATTCTGCGATTAAACGCTGCTGATGCTTTATTCTTCAACAGACTGAAACTAAAAGAAACTTTTACTCGCGACGCGCAACTTTTTTCCTCCTTCCACGCAGATACGGAACTGTGAGCTGGAGTTTGATCACGTGACAGTCACATGACAGCAGCGTGACGACGACGACTAGCACTAGCACGCAAACATTTCACACTGAAGTGTATCAGATGTCTAACCGACTTCCATTGATTTCATTTTTTACTGATTATATTTTGGGTCTTTTGACGTATTGAGGTAGATTTAAAGGAAAAGATGATTGATTTAAGAAACGTCACGTGTTGGAATCAACGATCAAACCTGTACACACGCATTTGCTTACTCCTTTAGTAATGTAATTATTTTAAAACAAATTGTTATTATATACATAAGTAGAATTTAAATAGCATGACGTGCACTAAAAACTCTCGTGGCGATGCACATCATCACCAGCTGAGGGCGCCAAAGTGCAGAGGATAAAATGATGTCACCGCGCAATAGATAAAAGTGGCCTGTGTTTGTTATAGCGTTGTGGGAATGATCTAAAAGCGCAAGTATGTTTGCTAAATATAGCTGCTTGTTAGCATAATAAGTGGCCCATGTCATAATGTTTCGTTTTGTACTGTAAATAAAACTCTTTTTAAACTTTACGGTGACCACACAAATTTATTCATCCACAAAAACACACTTTCTTACCCCTCACCTCCACATGTCTGACCCTGAAGTCAACTTTACTTTGTGAAGCTTTTAAAGAGGCGAAGAGTTACTCTTTAAACCAGAGGAAACACATCATTCTTGACCGAGGTTGCGAGACACATGTGTCAAGCATATTTGAAACAGGTAGGCTTGTTTGGGGGTCGTTTTATGTTTTAGTGTCATAAACAGAGGGGCTGAGGTCTGACTGGTCCCAGGTCAGTTATTGAGTGCTTCACGGTAGAGAACATTGACCCTCACGTGTGTCAGGTCTACGGGTTTACATTTCAGGGTCATTATGACATCATGCAATACTGCTGAGTACAAGAGTTAAGGAGTTCTCAAACACACATATTTTGCAATAAAAAATCAAAATCTAGTTCTATTTGCGGCGCAATTTGAGCATTAAATACACATGCACATTTTCTACAACACACACTTATACATTTCTGCTATCCAACTCCCTAAAAAAGCAGCCAAGAAAGCAGCGGCTCAACTTCTCTCTAGCATCCACATTCCCCACAGACACCTCTTACACAACCTGAGCCAAGAAATATTCATCAAGACACAGAAAACTGCTGAAACTGATGGGAACAAAACGTCTCATAAGCATGTTGTACTGATTCTGCTTTACAGAAGTACTCCCCAGAGGGTAACCAGAGTCAGAGTTCATGCTTAGTGCTACAATATATACTCTTCTGTACAGATGAGATAAGACAGAGAGAGAGAGAGAGAAAGAGAGAGGAGGGTGGGGGTGAAGTGAGTTTTTCCTCTGGTAGAAACAGGAAACTGAGATGCCGTTTCCTGATATTCCAACTCAAGTTTGGCATATTCTGCCGCGGTGATTTAACGTCAGCCTGGCTGGAAATACAAACACTTGACATGTTACTTTCGTACTTTGTCTTTTCTCTTTTCTGGACTTCAAGATTTTTTATAGAAATCAAAAATGATTTACATTGATTCATTGTGTTATTATATAAGATCGTGTTTTAACCTTCTCTGTGTGCTTTTGTGCAGTAAAAATGTGTGACTGTGCTTTTAGTCTTGAAACTATAAATGTGTTTGTGCGTGTGGGGGGTATTGTGTGTGTGTGTGCACTGAAGTGTGTTTAAACACTGATTAGCAGCTGAATGTTCAGGGACTGCTTTGGTGTCAGAGAGAGAGAGACCTCAGGATTGACTCCTTTATCTCTCTCTCTATTCTGTGACCTGCTCTCTCTATCATCTGTGCTCATTCTCGTCCTCTTTGGAATCTCAAGATTGTTCATTCACTTCATTCGTCCTCCATAAACTGACTTCTCGCACTACAAATCACAACGATCACTTCATTTTACACATTTACATACTACAGAACACTCAGGGCGCATTCATGTTATGAACACTAAAATAAATCACAACTCTCACTGCACACTTTACCATAAAACATAAAACAGTACTACACAAAACTCTGTGCACATTTCACTTTACTCGCACGCAAACAAACAAAAAAATCACAACATTCACAGCACACCCGGCTTACACTTACATAAAACACTTTACTGAATGCTCACTGCACACTTCATCTCACAAACACTAATATAAATGACACAATGGGCACTAAATACTTTACTCTATTACACTGATATAAATCATATTACTACGCAACTCTCACACCATTCTTCAAATTACACACTCTATAAAACATCAACTATTATTTATAATACAAATAGCAGAAACAGTGTCACAAAGTTGAGGTAATGTGGTTTCTGTTATAGTAAAATAAACACAAGTCACTGAAATATGTTCATTCAATATCTCACTTCATTCAGTTGTTTTAGATGTTTCCAGAATTTGATTGCCCTATTTTCTATCAATAGTTAATCGATTTTAATGGATATTTGCCTAATTCTGACCGGCATGCATTGTTTGTTGTGTGTCGGTGCACTTGTAAGATATTTTTACCGAGTTCTGCATGCTCGCTCTCCATCGACATTGACGTTTGATGGCATAGAAGCCCCTGCGTGCTTTATCTCTCAGTTCATCACTGTAGGATTAAAGTTTCCTGCGGATGGGTTTTTAAACGCAGGTCATTGTAGTGTGATGTGTGTGTTATGGGGTTTGTGCCTAATGTAAATGTGTGTTGTGATAGTTGGGATCTGGATCTTTTCTGAATGGTGATCATTTTAGTTTTACTGAGGTTAACTGTCTGACAGTATTGTTTTAGCAGGTCCAGGTTCTGTTGTAAGCCGTGTTGAGAGAGACAACAGAACCAGATTTTCTTCATACATGATTTGTGAGTCTTGTAGAGTGAGAGGGGGGCTTCAGATCGCTCTAGAATGGATGCCAGTTCATTGATGTGAATATTAAACAATGTGTGAGGATAAACCACTACCCTGAGTCACTCCTCGCTCCTGGGGAAGATTGGTTGGTGTTGATTTTTATGCCGTATTTACTTTTGGTGTATATTGATTAAATAAGATTATAGGTTTGCTATAATCGGTTTACTCTCTGGCTCTCTCACACGCACATGTTCTAATGTCTTTGTCTGATGTTAAATCTTCTCTCTTGGGATTTTTAAGGCTCATCCTTTGCACCTGTCTATACTTTCACACACTTTCCTCTACGCTCTTTCTCTCTCGCACACCCTCTGACATTGATTTATTGGGGTCGGTTGCTGTGTTTGTAAACACACTGGGGGTCAAGTAACCTCAGTAAGCCAGATTTCTTATCTACACCACACAACTGTTATACACAGTGAGTTCAAAGCATACGAACGCTCACTTTACAGGGAGAATCTCGAATCAGCGTGAATCAGTGTTTCCTCTTGATGAACGAAGAAAGAATGGAATTAAACATTCGCCACAGATACACACCTGTTCAATACCCGCACACACACGCAAACACACACACACACATGTGTTTTATTATCTCCGTGGGGACAGTCCATAGGCGTAATGAGTTGCATTTTGTACAAACTTTATATATCATCCCCTACTCCTAATCCAACCCCTAAACCTACAGATTGTAGAAAACTTTTTGCATTTTTAGATTTTCAAAAATGATCGTTCTGTACAATTTATAAGATTTTGTGCCCGTGGGGACCTCATGTTTGGTCCCCACAGTGACACAGGTCACCATAAGTTGGTGTGCATTCAGGTTTAGGTCCCCACTAACATATAAAAACCAAGTCCACATAACACAACAAGCTCATGAAGACCTGTCCATTAAAGAAAGAGTTATCATGTTTAAAATAAAGACAAAGTTTTTATTCATTTTGTTTTTTTAGGTTTTATTTGTATTTATTCATTTGGTGTTTGTTTTAATTTTGTTTTTGAAGTTAACATTTGTAGTCCTGGAATAATCTCAAAAGCAGGATCCGATCGCTTGATTTGAAGGGAATCTGAGGTTATTAAACAGAAAGTATCACATTACTTTAAGTAGCAAAATCACGATCGTATAGTAAAAAATAAAAAATAAACGCAAGAGAGGTTAAATCTGTGGGTTTCTGCATGACAATTTTTAATGTCATACTATTACTTTTCGGCTTTTATATATTCAAAATAACAAAACTGTAAGTGTTAGCATTTTATTCATCTTGAAGGATGGAATTATTGTCGAGAAAAGATATGCCATTACCTTTCTAGATGATCAGATTTATGTTGTCTCACGATCTAAAATAAACAACAATCTTATAAAAAGATCTTATAGATACAAAATGTGTAAGAAAGACACACAAGAGAAAGTGAAAATATACTTATAATAGGAATTAAAATTATGAAAGAAAATAAAGTATAATCATATTTGGAGCCTATGACCAATCAAAACAGACTTTACATGATGACCAGGATGCAGGAAATTTCAAACTGCACCTGACAACATCCACTGTTGCCCTGGACAAAACAAAATGCATGCACATCCACACACAATCATAAAATACATCCCAAAATGCATCAGGGAAATGGTTTACCATGTGCAGGATGTGCCATGGAAGTGTGTTAAAAAACACCAGAGGGAAGCGATAGGAGACTTCGGGCAGCGGTGGAGGGATACCAACCCATAACTAACATCTTCAACAACAGCCACTGACTAAATTTACACCTCAACAGGAAGTGACCTCACGGTCTATACCCGCTGCTGTCTCGTGCTTCTTTAACAGCCGACAGGAAAGAACCACCCGGCACACCTGACCTTTACGTGACCCCGGGTGCCCTGAGCTCCCTCTCTGTGGATGTCGGATTCAGGGCCCCATGAACACACAACCTCAGGGTCACGTGTGTACCTGTGATTTGTTTTACATCCTGAGGGTCATCAGGCAGGTTTTCACAGCGCTGTAAACCGTAAGAATGCGTTTGTTCTGTCTCTCCTACAGCTTATTCAGGCCTTGTCGCCTCCTTTCAGAGACAGAAGTAAGTGCATGTGTTGAATGACAGGTTGATATTAAACACCTAACTCGCAGTTATGTGGATTTGAGCCTGGAGGCTTAAAAAAGAAGACGGATGAAAGCGTGGAAAGGATCTCCAGAAAGCAACGACCGGAAACTAAAGGGTGAGAAGAGAGATGATTATGAATACATAAAAGTATTATTGATGCATTTCAGTTTGAAAATATCATCTGACATAATTCATAGAGCTTCAACATAATTATGATGATTTTTCACATGATTTATTTTCCACACAATAAATGCTGCTGTCAAATCATTATTGAAGTTTTTCATTAAAAAAAATTTCCTTTCACTTTAATGTTTCACTTCAGCAAATTAACTCATTTTGAAATGACATGATGTTGAGTTTTCGGGGGTGAACTGTCCCTTTAAGCAGTACATAATAGTATGTTTTCAAAGGAAAAAAGAAAAGCGAGCGCAGGCAATGATTCAAACTCTCAGCAAAAGTTCTTATTTTCTTTTTAACCTTTTAATATAAAAAAATACTTTTCAGCGTAGAGCAAATAATACCAGCAGATAAATCCCTCCACACAGTTAAAGGGCCAGAATCAACCTATGTATGTTTATCATCAAGGTGATTTTTTGAAGAATGATGTTAGTTAAATAAAAAAGTCATCTTTCTGCAGAGATGGAGAACGTGTGTTCGTGGGAGTCAGTGTTTTAAGGTCTTTGCCATCTGGGTCCTCGTGCTGGAAACGGGAACAAAAGGCCAAAACACGGTCGAGCAGACGACCCAGAAATGAGAAACACCAGGAGGGAGAGAAAAACAAACACATCACAGGTGGAGCTGACTAGACGACATACACCTGACAACAACACACACATGTAGATCTGGTTTCGTGGTGCTGTCATATGTTGTGTTAACACAGAGTAAATCAATCTCCTTCCACACTAACACAAGCACACTTTAAGGGAACTGAGGTTTATTCACCCCAACCAAAGCATTTGTGGGGGATGCAGTCAGTTACAAGCTCAGAAATGACATGTAGATCACACTTAAACACATTTGCATTTGAATACATTTTTTTCAAAAAAAACAAAATATAAAACTTAAAGGGATGTCTTATGTCACTATCATATTGGTACCACAAATATTTATTTATTTATTTTATAGGTAAAATAATCTGCATTTTAGCAAATCACTTGCAGGCAAATGTGAGCTCAGTTTGTGACGTTGGTGAGATCTCTTCGAGACATTTGTGAGATTTCTGGCTGTTTTTCTCTGAGATGCAAGAGAAGTACGCCATTAAATCTCATTGATGCCTATAGGCACAATGATTGAAATATTACAAAGACCTTTTTATTTCTCATGGGATTTTCTTATCAACAAATGAAAATGAAATTTCGCCTTAAGTCGACAATTAACAGGCTAAAAAAAGTGTGGTTTAAGTATCCAAACATCGTAAACGTCTTTATTACAAAACGACAATCTCTTCTTTCAGTCTTGATGATTAAATAATAAAGCTTGCTTATTTTCTTAATGACATCATCACCATCTCGCCCGGTCCGATTGGGTTTGTGTGTCTGACTGCGGTTCACAGGCTAACAGCCGTTTGCTTTTCATGTAAAACTAGTAGCGCACATTTCGCCGTCCTGAACGTAACTTTATCCTGCAGACACTGCCTGTATGTGACTACATCAAATAAACCGCCGTCATTTATTTCCTCTCATCACTCCAGACTCCAGACAGCCAGCAAAACCCTTGAGTCTTGAGTTTAATCTTCAGACGTCCAATGGAAAGTCAACGGCAGCAGATAGTTTCCCTGTAAATCATGGCGGGCGTTCAGGGTGTGGCTTGGGAGCAGGGTGCTGTATTGTTGCACCGAATGGGGGCGACGACGCTGACATCACTTCCTGTCTTTGTTTCTGATGTTATTTTGAGCCTTCGGAATGTAATTCCACAGAGAGATGGAGCTACAAACTCAATGAACATCCTGTTTCATTCCAGTGCATGTGAATGCAAACACGGTGCATGCCGGTTAATGTGCATTTAGAAACTGTGTGACTATAGGAGACTTTTGAAGTTTAACTTCAAGTGTGTCGTGATTCTTTTTCTGTAGGAAACTCCTGTCAGCACTGAAGGGATTTGTGGGTTACGGCACATTTTCCAACCAACCCCAAAATCAGCGTGTGTGTGTGTGAAACACAAAGTTCATTCTCTCTCACAGTCTGATCTTTGGGTCTTCTGCTGAATAAACACACTCTGATCAGGAGCACAGCATGTTTTTTTGTACCTATGGGGAGCAACAGCATGCATGTCTGTGCGTTTGGGTTTCATAAGAACAGGAGGAAGTTTTTCTTTGCATTTATTCTTCTTACAAACACATTTGGAAAACACTTATCCCAAGCCAAAAACACATTCGAGGTATACTTCAGTATGTGTTATCTAGGAATCAAATGCTAACACAATAGGGGAGCTACACGTTCCTTTTAAAAAAAAGTTGAAATAACTCAGCACTTAAACAATAACTGTTATAAAAGGTTCCTTACAGTGATGCCCTTATAAATATTGGTTCTCCAAAGAACCATTTCTTACTTATTTTTGTATAATCTAAACAACGTTTTTGCACTATATCACTCTTAAAAATAAAGGTGCATCACACTGCCATTAAAGAACCTTTAACCCTCTTAAGAACCTTTGTGTTTTACAAAAGGTTCTTTGTGGCGAAAAATGTTCTTCAGATTATAAAAAAGTAAGAAAGAGATGGTTCTTTAAAGCCACTTTGACTACATGGTTCTTTGTGGAATCAAAGATGGTTATTTTATGGCATCGCTGTAAAGAATCTTCTAAGCATCTTTATGTTCAAGAGTGTACAAAGATCCTTGGGTGAAGTTATTCAGGTCTTAAGGTTCTTTATGGCACTATTTAGACAAAACGTTTTCCCTCCATGGCACCTTTTTAAGACTAGAACTGTGGTTCTATGATAAGAAAAAGCTAAAAAAAGAAAGAAGCATGGTGACTTAAAATAAGTAATGTGGGACACTCAAAATAATAATAAAAGACACAACCGTTGTGTTCGTTTGCAAGGTAAAGAGAATCATGTTGTTTGTTACAAGCACTTGTAAAAATGCATTTGTCAAAATACATGTATGACTATGACATCATCTACATAATAAGATAAACTCGTAATAAAATATTTTTTTGTTTGAATTCACAGTTTGGGAACGGCTGCCCTAGAGAAGAGAAAGCTCCAGCATCACCACTCTGACAGGAGGAGAAAGTCATTTCTCACACCATTAAACTTTAGGCTAACAAGTTAAAGCCATACGTCATTTACTTAATAAAGAAAATGTAATAAACTCAACACTGACCGTATCAAATATTAAACAGTAACTGGATACTTGCTGGCACTTGAGACGGACACACACGGTCTGCTCTCCATGAGGTCACTCATTCAGGGTGTAAAGTTCATAGTCAAATGTGTCGGGACTGTCACCGTGTGTCACAACTATAACCACACACACCTTGAAAAATATGGTAAAGCAACATATGCCATACTGCTGTTTCACATACGGTGTGCAGTACACTACTGTATGTCTTTCCAAACATAACCCGATTTTCAAGCGCAAGAGAAAAAAACTGTGTGTGTGTGTTATTAGGAGTGTTTAGTGTCTCTAAAGTGCATACTTTCTCTGTAAGAGGTCTCTCTCCTGTCATCGCGTTCAACTTTTAGTATAGTCAATGAAAAAGAGTCCTCATGCATGCTGAGACGCTGACAGCATGCGTGTGTATTTAGTGTATGCGGGTGTATTGTAAGTTGGAAGCTATAAAGATACACACTTATCTAGACAGAATGACAACTGTGGTGTGTTTCTTCGGTTGTTTCACAATCGTTATCTGTTCTTAAAGAAATTGTTAAACCAAATATTAAGGAAAGCGAGGTTTGAACAGAATGTGAATTATAACTCTATGTTGTATGAGCTCATAAACTGGTTGAGCATGCAGCCTCAAAATGTTTAATCCTCAGGGAACGCACCTACCGATAAAAATATATGAATTTGAATTCACTTTGGATAAAGTGAGTTGCTTTGTATTAAAAAATGCATAAATGTGAGACGGCTCGTGAAAACCCATCTTTGTGATTTACTGAAAATCCGCTTAACGTAAAGAACACTCTGTGAATATATAACCTTGATATCTTTAACATTATTGACTGGGTCTCACTGAGTGAAGTGAATGATTGAAATCAAACTTAATTTAACATAAATAGATTATGAGACTTTAGTCTGGATGTCACAGACAGGGTCGAAAACGACCTCATCCCTGCCAAACACAGATTCTGATGACATCATCAATCTGAGTCTCAGTTAAAGTAAACACAAAAGAATAAACAGATTCATGCACAACATTATGGAAATTATGTTGATTGCCCGGAACAAAAATATTTACTTTATGTCTTGCTCTGCCCAACTCTTTCTCTCTCTCTCTCTCTCTCTGCTTCCTGTCGCCCACTAAGTGTATTGAGTGTGACAGTCCACTTCATAGGCCGTGAATTAAGGTACTGCTTTACAACCTAAATATACATTTATTCATTTAGGAGACACTTTCATCCAAAGCGACTTTCAAAGTAGGAGAAATCAATAGAAGCAATTTGTGCAACAAAAGAAGAAGAAATATTTGTGTCTCGCAAAAATCAAGAGTACCAAGAGATCACTTTGTCTCTGTTTTTTCTCGCTTCATCGCTCGCTTTCTATCCTATTCCCCCAGCCGACACTTTCCCGCCCAGCTCTCACTTTGACGCATAACTTTTTCCTTTAAGTTTTTACTCTCATTGTTCACCGTGACCCAGAGCACAATCGTTTCCCTCCATACACTTCCTGCTTGACAGGAAGTGCTGTGTAGGGCCCTTTCCTCTCATTTTTTGGACTAAAAATGTTCAGAAATAGGGTCTTACCCTCCCCACATGGTAACAAAATATGATGTCCAGCCTTGTTAAACAAAGAAAAGACTAGCCTTTACAAAGTCCATCACACCACACAACCATTTACATTTAGTTACCATAGCAACACATCACGGTTTCAATTGAATTGATTTTACTGTACCATGAGAATACGTAAAAGTCCACATACATGAACTAGTCACGCAAACTGTCCAAAATGTGCATTCCGTCATAACAATGAATTTTATCTGCTAGGACTATTGAAATACAATCTCAGATTGTTATTATTTTGTCGAGACTTCATATCTGATGCAATAACCTTTACGGCATTTTAACACATGTACAGTATGTGCACCATAAACCATTGACTGTCCTCGAAAATAGCAATGTGGCTTTACTTTGGGTCACTTTTTCCAAACTAAAACAAGGTACGTTCACATCCCAGGGCCAAATTCTCAACCTCTCCATTTCTACAAATCACACCGTGTCTGTGCACCAAAGACAGACGTGATTGCTCGTAATGAGAACTTGAAGGGCTGTTTGCACAGCAGGCTTTATCAGCACCAAACACCCGCAGGATTTCCGGTTTGGGATTGTCCATCGGTTCCTGTGCACCACAGGAAGCGCGGAATAAAAAGCAGGGGAAAAACGCCCAAATGCATCTCATTCCTCGCCGGCCGGATCGCGGGGAGCATCGAGACTCGAGCTGCTCTTCGTCGGACAGGAGAAGAAGACTTTATAAGAAATGCTGGCGATGGAGAAGCGCGCCAGTGCGCGCGACAGGTGGATCGCATGGCAACAGCTCGGAGTGAGACCACGTGACCTTATTATACGAGGGTGAGTTATCGTTGAAATAATAAAAACGTGTTTGCATGAAGTTATTGGCATAATGCAGATCAGTGGTTATCAATTATGAAAAACTGTGTCACGATTAAACCTTTTACATGAGTGTATTAATTTTAAGATATTTTATTGATTAATGGTCTTTAGCTACAACAGTCATGTCTCAAAGTCATTTATTTTTTAAGATGTTGTTGTTTCTACACATTTTCTATGTCAGAAATGTGAATGCGAGTGAGCAATAACCCGGGTTTTAGTACAGTAACCATGGTTACTGAACTTTTACAATAGCAAAACCACTGTTCATTTTCCTAAGAAAACGAGTTCACGAGTGCACGATTTGAGACTTTAAAATCGTCTCTATATTGCTCTGTTCTCACTTTTTCTTTAATTACTTTCCCGTTCATCCTCTTTTCTCACCCCGCACGCATAATTCTTCGCGCAATGACGTCACGCGTGTCTCCCCGTCCGCGATTCTCCCGGGACGTCCCGATGAGGAGGGGCGGTGGTGGTGCGCTTACCCCCCTGCACGCTTTGACAGTTGTGAAAGAGCAGAACTGAGCGTGTAAAAAACCTCCCAACCCCACGCAAATGCAAAAGGTCCACGGGAGGCGCGCGCAAGGAATTTCGAGCATCGTGCCAATGAGCGTTTTTGGGAACATGCATGTTTCTGGATGGTTTATGTAAGAATATTCCAGTCGTCTCGATAGGTTTTGTGGGAAAAGTTTGTTTTTGGGACTCGTTGGCATTTCTTAAGGCTATACATCTCACGTCCGCGCACGGGACAGTGTGTGTTTAACATCTAGTGAGAAGAAGTGAAACAGTAAGTGAGTCTAGTGTGTTTTGATTTTTATATCGGGTCTGTAAATGCATGTATGAACGCATCTGATAAAAAAAAACTCTAGATATAGTTGATTTTTGTGTTTGTGTGGCACTGAGATTTTTGGCTGTTCTCGTTTTTTGCTGAGTGTGTGCGCGGTGTCATAAAACTGACTTGGACCAACACTAAAATCTTTCAATGGTTCCAACTAATGTGGAAGAGAAATGGCGCCTCCTGCTGGTTGTGTAACGTAAAGTCACAGCAGTCAAACGGCAGGGAACAGCAAGCTAGTACAAACTCTACCATTTCTGAAGTACACTAATATGTATACTGTGCGTTGTGTATTCTTTAATACAAAGATGCATTTGAATGTAAAGCCACTATGAAACCAGAGCACATACCAGTAGGCCATATTTTCTCATGCAATTGTTGTTTTCAAATGTGACAAATGCGGCAGAAAGAATATTGTAATGATTTGGATGGAACAGTAGTTTATTGAGTAGTAGATACTGCACTGTGTATACTACATAGCGTTTCTACACAACAGAACACATTTTGCAATTATAAACATTCACTTTGCTTGTCACATGACCTCATCACATTGCATTTTTAATTCAAGCCAGTTGCTCCAGTTATCATTTTGGAAATTAATATTTTAGAAAATAAGCATGTGTGTCAATATTGAAAATACAAATCAAGTTTTCCCAAGATTATAACTTCATGCCATTTCATAAAATATATGGTTTCGTGAGGTTGTGTGACATAAATAATGTGACTAAAGATAAAGATTAACGTTTAAAGATAAACATAAATGCTTATTGTTGCGTATTGCACTCATACTACATTTCAAAACTAGTATGCCGTTCTAGCAGTCAGTATACAGTAGTGTGCAGTATGCAGTGAGCATTGCTCAGTATTGTATTCTGGACACATCCACACGCTGTGATGTTGATGTATTGTAAGTCTGGCTGACTGCTGGTCCTCCATTAGTCATAACTGCTTCCGCTTCTCATTAGTGTCATTATTTGTGATTATATTCAGTCATGTGTATCAAACTAATGTGCAGAGTTTTGCCTTCATGAGGCATGAATGATGATGGCTGTGTGTGCGTCGTATTGCAATTGTTTATATAGAGATTTTATATCAGAATACATATTATTGCTACATAAATATAAACATTTCAATGAGAGGCATGTGGGGATAAACTCTATTACAGGCATCTATTCTATTTTTTCTGCATTCAGACCAAGTCTAGATCATTTATAGTTTAAGAACGCTTCAGCATTCCTAAAGGAATAGTACACTAATGGTCCCCATTAATAAATAAAAAACTTTTTTATGGGGTGAACAATTCCTTCAACTCAGATACTTTTATTTTATAGAAAAGAGCAGATCTACAGTTGCTAAATAACTCTTTATGTGTATACGGATGAAAGAAAAATTAGGTGTGAAGTGACAAGTCGACCCAATGTAAAGTAAAGTGTCAATTTAACGTTTTAAGATTTACTGGTGACACACACACGCACATTTCTGCTGCATGACTCCGAGATCTGGTATCATTTATGACACGTGGCATGAGTTTACACGTGATCAAGTATGTTGCGAGAGACACATGCAGAGTTTATAAAACCGATCCAGTCTGCAGGTATGGATATGTTAAAACTCTCTGCAGCAGACCGCTTGACGTAACACACACAGAGTGAAAACATTATCTGACCCAGAGACACAAACTGAGGAGTTAACACTCCTGATAAAAGGCGACCCTTGATGCTTAGGGTGAGACGTCAGATCTCAGCAGCTGCTGTTTAGATCTGTACAAAGGGTCTTTATCCTCCCAAATCTGACTTTTAATCGAAAATGAAAATTCTGTCATCAGTTATTCACCCTTATGTAATTTCAAACCTGTGTGACTTTCTTTCTTCTGCAGAACACAAAGGAAGATCTTTTGAAGAATATTGGTAAACAAAAAAACGTTGGTCCCCATTCACTTGCATTGTATTTTGCTTACCAATATTCTTAAAAAAATCTTCTTTTGTGTTTTGAAGAAAGACATGAAGTCATACAAGTTTGTAACGACAAGAATGTGAGTAAATGATGATACAATTTTCATTTTGGGGTGAACTGTGCCTTTAATAAACCCGGCGTAAAAAATGTCCAGAAATGTAGTTGTTGCTAACTTTAGCTACTTTCTTGTGAATTTCCTATGGCAGACACCGAGGAGGAAACATGCACATACATCATAAAAACCTCAAACAGAAAGCAGAAATTCATTAAGCGCAGAACAGGTTTAAGATGGCTCATTAATCTCAAGAAAATATGAGAACACGGCTCATTAAAACTTGCGTGACTTACACACACAAACACGTGTGTACACGCACACCTACGAATCTTCGCAGCCACACACACTCATATTGTAACTCCACATGAACTGTTTTTCAACTAGAAAAATGGCTTTAATATAGATGAGTTTGTATAGGGTGTACATGCTTTATACGTTTTAATAATCAGTTCCATGTTTTTAATAACGTTTTACTAACTTTGAAGACCTACTTAACCAGGCATAGCGTTATGTCTTCACATTTAATTGAAACTTTGTAACTTTAACTGTATCATAATTCATGATCTCAACTTTCTGTGCAGTTCTAAAGTGTGCAGATATGCTCAACTTAAAGCACCGTGTTGGATTTAATGAACTGTATTTCGTAACAAATCAGATTCTGAAATGAAAGTCATTTGGTTTAATTTGGCTAAATTGTCGGTCTTTATCTGTCTCGTGTTTTAACATGAAACACTTCATCATTCACAGCCAGTGAAAATGATTATAAATGATGTGTGTTTACATGTGATGCGAGTAACGTCTGTGTGCTTTTCCTTATGTCTGTATGAAGAATTCTTCAGCTCTTTGTGTTCTGTGCATATCGGCTCCCAGCTGTTCATGTGTCAGATCCAT
The DNA here is from genome assembly GCA_008369825.1 of Triplophysa tibetana. Taxonomy (NCBI): domain Eukaryota; kingdom Metazoa; phylum Chordata; class Actinopteri; order Cypriniformes; family Nemacheilidae; genus Triplophysa; species Triplophysa tibetana. The sequence continues at coordinate 3,221,517 of CM017898.1, forward strand.
CTTTCCTAAATCTTACCAATGAATTTTTTTACATTGAAGATAATTTCTTTCATCATTTATTCACTCTCATATAATGTATGTATTCATTTCTCCTGCAAAACATACATTGAACCCCATTGACTTTCACTGTACGAGCACATTTCTCAAAATATCTTCTTTCGTGTTCCGCATTGGATAAACTGAATTGAAGTGAATAACTTGTTGTTCTTACGTTGTGTTTTTCAGGTAGCTGGTATCATCGGCTCAGGTGTACCTGAGTGTGTCCAAGCGAACAGACACACCTGTGATAGAGAACGAGAGATGTACACAACGGTCCTGCTGTCCTCTCTGTTTCTCCTGCATGTGACCTGCACGCCTCAGTTATACGGTCACCATGGGTGATGCTTTTCTCTTTTCTATTATAGTCAAATTATAACACACACACTCCCCCATTCCCTTACATCGTCTTTTAGACACATCTGAAGTAACACAGAGCGGTGGCAGGAAGTCTCGGTTCACACGTACAAAGGCATCGTGGGTCAAAGATCAATATGAGGTTAAGGGTCAACGGATATAATGGCAGCTAATTTCATCGGCCAATCACATTTCGTTACGGATGATGGAGGGCAAACTTTGATTCGACACACAAACTCAGCGCTAATGCAAATGTCTTTCAGCATTTTCCCACACGTGGCATGCCAGTTTTTATGAAGGCTTTACCGTTTATCATTTTTATATAATCTAGATATTTTATATAATGCTTGATTTCCAAATTGTGCATTTTTTTAACGAAATTACAGTTTTATCAGATTTATCTAATTTGGATTTTCTTTGTTGTCTGGTTCAGGAGGAGAGTGTGTCTTGGAGATGCCCGGAGTCCCCGTGTACCCTACAGCACAGAGTCATTCCTTCAACCTGTACACAAACCCTATATCACCATGTGCCAAAACCAGCGCATGTGTAGCACATACAAGTGAGAAACATTACACAGCCACTTCAATATTTTTGCCTTATTGGCTTGATTTGTTAACAGCACATTATTTTATACATTTACATGTACATTTTAGCTTTTATCCAAATTGGATAAAACTCCATGCTTTGCCAATTGAGCTGAATATTATTGCTATTGTATCTAATGAGATCACATTAAGACGTTTTCGAAGTGGCTTATGTGTCCTAGGAGTCTGTTTAATGTGTGTGGGATGTGTTTGTGTGTGACAGAACAATCTACAGAGTGTCTTATAGGCAAGTGAACAAAGCGGTTGCTCACGTCCACATGTACTCAGACTGCTGTCCGGGATGGAGACGCATGCATTCACACAACTGTAACCAAGGTAACACAACATATGTTTTGTGACATGGATTTGTCCAGTGGATTATATATGCATGTTTAGGTCATGTCTCTCTCTCTCTCTCTCTCTCTCTCTCTCTTTGTAGCTGTGTGTGAACAGTCTTGTGCAAATGGAGGATCGTGTTTGCGCCCTAACCAATGTGTGTGTCCAAAAGGATGGACGGGACGGTACTGCCAGACAGGTACTAAACAAACACTGCAAATAAAAACCCATTGTGTTATTTTCCAATCAACTTCATTTATAGAGTTGTAACAATATTAAAAATATTGTGTTATTACAATAGCTAAATTGTCTCAATATTATCGTGGTCTTCCGGGTCTAACATAGGGAATGTTAAAAAAATGATAGATGTTACCTTTGATCCATCTGGTGCAATTATATTATTTTATGAAAGGGATTTTAAGGTCATTTGACCCATCTCATACCATAACTCTAAGCAGCCGTTATGATTAGAGGAGGAAGCAATGAACACTGCACAGATGTCATACCGATGTATTATCGAACCGTGAGATTTTAATACCGTTCCATCCCTATTTATTTGAGATGCAGAATGACAAAAGATGCAAACGTGTCCATTCATGTTTCCGAATGGCCAAAGTCGTGCCAAAGTTGGCATACACAATAAATAAAATGCTAAAGAACTTTTTATTCTTTTCTTTCAGATGTAGACGAGTGTAAAGAAACGCACGGCTGCTCACAGAAGTGTGTGAATACACCGGGAGGTTATCAGTGTGTGTGTCGGGAGGGATTCAGTCTGAATGAAGACGGAATGACATGTTCCAGAATTCCCACGCCCTCCCCCCCGCCCGCCGCTCCTCCCACAGGAGACGATCTCTCATCCAGCGCTGATGCTGGTAAGACATTTCACATAAACTCACGGACGCAGATTAGACATTATACACACCGACAAAACAATCAGCCTTTGAGGAACAGATACAAGATTGATGCGTCTTCATCCCAGGTGTGACAATGAATCTCTTGATGTACAGTATCCATCTTTCACACAGATGTCAAATGTCTGGAAACAGGAAACGCTATTTAGGGTGTAAGAGAGCGCTCGTTGGCGACGGGACCCTGACCAGCATCACGATTCATTATTACTTTTGGTACGCGCTATGCCACTCTCAACTCGTACCGTGAGTAATAGTGCACTGTGACTGGTGACCACGGCTGGACCAATCAGAAAGCTGGACCTGAATACATCACCATCCTACCATGAATCTGTCACATACAGTATCTTTAAGACGTCCATCTTTGTTTTGTCTAAAGAGCATATCACATTTCCTACATCTGCTTTCTTTTAGCTTTCTTTTCTTGGAGCTGCGTTTTTGTTCTAGACGTTTCAATGCTCCTGAGAGTTCACCATGGGAACGCATGCGAAACTTCAAAATGCCAAAACTGCCTTGAGATTCAATCTGTAACTTCATTGGCAGCATTTCATCTCATTTTTTCTCGGTCTTTCTCTTAATATATTATTGGTTAGCGTTTTAAAAATAACAGACAGAACCTCCTCTGTCCAAAAATAGTCACGTTGAGCGTTTCCAGGGTAAAATAATGGCCACTCATTCTTAATGGAGCTGGCTGGACCTCAAACACACATTCCTGCGCTGACAGTAAGAAAGTCACTATGAGAGGAACAGTGCTTTAATAAATCATAAGAACTACACATCAAAAAATCATACAGTAAGCGTAGACGGTGATGTTTTCCATGACAATTTTCCAAACATCCTTTTAACGAGATATGTTCACTTGAGATGCAAAAGCATAATGTGTTTGTGATGCTAATGCTTAATGGGGTACGAAAAATAACTTCGTTTTAATTTGGAATCCGATTGTTTTTCTTACCCCATTGCTTCAAGCAAAGCTTGATAGATTTCTATTAAAGCCAGACAGAAACTTCTATTGGAAAACAAGACAGAAAACAGTAAGAAAGATTTTTTTGCAGTGTAATGGAATGTTAAGTCAATGCATATCTGTGTTTGTGTGTGCAGTGCGGCTGAAATTTGGAGTCTCAAAAAGATTTATTTTTTAAGATTTGTATGCGTTTTTTTTTATATAATCCAAGATTAAATCAAGTTTTATCATATTGCATTATAGAGAGATTTCAGAGAGACTCTTGAGCTGGTTTTTCTGTTCCCACACTTGTCAAAGTGTTACGTTTAATTCTGACCCTTAAGTCAGACTTTCACATCAACGTCTGTATGCTAGGAGTCCACTGGGAATGAAGCGTTCACTTTAAACCTGTCATCACAAATTCACTTACAAGGGTTTTCCATGGTAAACTGTTTTCTTTACTACTACTACTACAAAAAACCTCCAAACAGTTTCAAAAACATTCAGAATCTTTTCTTAAAAAAATAGGTAAGCTTATATGATATAATGGTACTGTCTTCACAGTTTTACTACAGTATCACCTATGCTTAAGTCCAGAATATTGTCTTCGGGAAATCAAAATGGTTTGTTGTTACTTCACACGAAACTGTTACACAATGATTCTTTAACCAATAAAATTATGCATTTCATCTTTAAATAAATACTTTTGTTTATTTTAATGGTGTGTTGAGGCTCAGAGTCTCTGCATTTATGTGATGAAATGACCAGGAAGGAGACTGTTGGGGTAAATGGGATGATTTGGGATTTTTCAGAAAGGTCATGGCTGGACAGAATGTGTGTCTGTTTTTTCTCTTTATGTTTTGGCTCAACGCTGCAGATTACATTCCAGATCCATCAAACACAGACTGCTGGGGGTCACTGTTTTCTTTGCGCACACACACACGTCTTCATACACCAAACATCTGGGACAGATTGACTATGCGTGTCTGTGAAAGCCGCCAAGTGAACCTAACTTGAAGGAAAAATATGTGTTTGACCCATTGACTTGTTCTTACAGTGATAGAATACGACTGTTTGGTCACAACCCAAATATCCAAAATTGCAGCCAATGGGCGGATTGATTGAGCAACGCTCTGACATGATTGGTTTATAGTCACTTCCATTAAACTTTCCGACCAATCACAGCGTTCTTTTAGTTTTTTAGTGAAGAAAATCTATGGAGAAATATGACCTGATTTCCTGTGGAATCCAGAACTCTGAAAATAGAACAGATTGAAAACGCTTTTTTATAACCAGGAAAAAAATGTATCACAAAATAACAATAAATAAATTATTTTGAGCACTTTTATGTTTTTGCATTGTAAGTATTCACAGTGGCTTTTCTCTGAAACTTAAGCGACGTGGTCTCTGATTTGTGATTTTTTTCTTGAAGGTTTGAAATTGGTGGAGAATGTGACAGAAGAGGTTCAGATGCTGAAGAATAAAGTGGATCTACTTGAGCAGGTCACACACACACACACAATAACATAAACGCACGCATACACAGTCACACATGTCTGGTTTATTATCTACGTGGGGACAGTCCATAGGCGTAATGATTTTTATACTGTACATACTGTATATTTTATCCCATAAACCTAAAGATCACAGAAGACTGTTTGCATTATTAGATTTTCAAAAAATATTGTTCTGTATGATTCATAAGCTATTTTGCTCGTGCGGACCCATAACATGAGTCCCCATGAGTTGGTGTGTATTCAGGCTTAGGTACTGTGTTTACACAAAAACAAGGACACACATTACACACACGCATTGAAAAACTTCAAACGCTGGGAAACTTTACTTTGTTTACCAGGAAAACCTCATTAATGGTTTCAATAAAAGCAGTGGTAACACACATTAAAGGCTTAGCAACACGCAACAGACTCCTACAGGTGTCTGTTAAACCTTACAGACCATATCTGACGGCCACACAAAAGGCTGTCTCTATCCAGAAGACGTGTGGGCACTGAGGTGCATCTGTGTAAAATAATTTATTAATTGCACATAAAATATAATCTGAACAAAATGTTAAGCCATGGTTCACAGTGAATTTAAAATATTCTAAGGAGCATTTTGTACATTTTTTTAACCTTTATTTGAATGCCAAAAGTTCTTTAAAGAAACGGACAAATATTAATCAATAGGTAAAATTCGATACCATGTTAAATAATTACTATTGTATACTATAGTATCCGGTAATATTAACAATAATACATTTATAAACCGTAGTAAATACAGAAGTTTACTAACATTATCAAAGTAAGGATAAAAACATGCACGATTAAAAAAATATATAGTATATAGGAATTTTACAGCTAACTATAGTCACTGCAGTTTACTTTTTTCATGTGAGTTGTATGTTGAAAATTGGTACGGACCAAAAAATGATAAATCATATGGGTGCATAAATACTACTGCATGAGGACATGCTATGTACTGTATACTACCCCAATTATGTGAATTAGTATGCAGTAAAAGCTTGAAGCACTTTTTTAAAATGCTACATTGTTGTCAGGTGACCTGCATGTATGTTTGTTTAAGTAAGTGAGTTCAGTTATTGCCTCATTTGATGTTTGCATACAGTGGATTTGCATAGCTTACCGACCACAGTAAACATACAACATACGATTAATAAAATGAGTGTTTAACATACCTAATGTTGACTCATACCTGCTGTGACTTTCAATTCTGAAACTTCCTCTCTGTAGAAACTGGAGATGGTTTTAGCTCCGTTCACCACTCTCTTCCCGGTGAACGGTGTAGGAGACAGTAACGTCTTCCTGTCCGACCGCACCAACTTCCTGTCACATTCACTGCAGCAACTGGACCGCATCGACTCGCTTAGTGAGCAGGTTGGATTTCTGGAGGAACGGATCGGAGCCTGTAAGCATACTATATTTGTGTATGAAAATGACACAATGAATATTATACGTCCACTAAAACCATCTTTGCTATGTGTCTGCTAGGTGCCTGCCAAGAAAATTAAACAATCACTTAAAGATGGGCTGGATCCTCTCACGTGAAAACAACAGCTCGCTCATTTCCATCAACAAGCTCAGCGATGATCAAAGTCTAAACCATGTAAACACTTTAAATCCATCCAAATGTTGAAGACACACATTTCTGTTCGGGCAAAATGGAGCGCATCCAGTTTTACAGAGTCTGACCTGGTGCTTTGATTCTTTTTTTTTGTATTTCATTGAATTCTTTTTTGTAATTGTCTCCTTGTGTACGTATGAGCCAGGAGAATGTAAATTTATATATTTATGATTCCAGTTTTTTCCTAGGTATGTGATGAAAACAAGTGTAATATTTCCATTTTTTTAGTTGCACTTTTTGTAATAAAATTACTTCTAAAAACTTTTAACGTCTCAGCATGTGTGGAAGTTGTAAGAATTATTGACAGAGGAACCCATTGACAAACTTAAGCTGAATAAACGTGTTTGTGTATGTGGAAAAAAAAACACAAGGCAGAACAGAAAATGATATTAATAAAGAGAACAGATTTAAACAGTCCTATAGGAAAAACAGACGATTTTATTCACTTTTTTCCTAGATGCTCTTAACACAGGTCATATCCAGATTTACCACAATCAACATTTTATATAGAATTATCGTCTCATGACTTTACAGATTTACAATGGGCTTTAGCTCAGTTGTGTGTCTGATCACCACACAAACACATTCAAAACACACAAACACATTCAAAACACACACACACACACATTCGTACACAAGGCTTCCTGTGAAACGTCTGACAAACCAGAACATTTAAAAGCTTCAATCTGTTCTTAATAGCTTTGGTGACAATCACACAACTTGTACATATTTTCCGTATACTATTTCAGGTATGTTTCTTGTTCAGCAAAAATAAGACCAAGAATAATAAAGGCTTTTAAAAATGTAGCCTAATACACAACATAAAAAATGGGGTCAGTAATAGCATTGATCTGTCAATTTGCACTAATAACAAAAATAATCACAGGGCATTTGACACAGTCACAACCGAGCCAAACACCGGTTTTGTGATCTTTTAGCTCAATGAGCCAATTATTACGCAAAACGTACAATTCAGTCCTCAAATAAGGTTGTACATATTGAATAATGGATGTTATGCATTCTCAACAAATAATAAGAATCACAACATCAAACATTAAATAGGATTGACATGGCAATGTCTTTGAACGTGTTATAAATATTAATTGTAATATTTGGCCGTAAAATGTTAATAAATAGGTGTTTAGATTCGTTTTTACATATTCAGTAGGTACAATATAAAAGTATTTCCTACATTCTGTTATGCTCTCTGAGAGCTGAAACGTTAGTAAATGTGTTTACTATTTTATCAGGTGATTCAACAAAACGAAACAAGCGAGAAAAGAATAACGTTGAATGCAATCTAAGCTTTTGCATATCGTGTAGGGGGCGTTTTTAGATTTCGAGTAAAAAAAAGAATCCCTTTAAACCTTTCAATAACAATGACTCAAAAGCAAGACGCAATCCATTTAGATAACGGCACTGGATAGATAATATGTTAGATAATACTTGTTAGATCAGTCATTATAATAATAGCTCTCTGGTTTTAGGTGATGTTAAAGAAGTATGAATATAATTTCAGTCATGTAGAAGTTTAAAAACGATCAAAAACAGAGAAACTTTGAAAAAAAAAACGAAACACTGAACTTAAGCCGACGCATTTACATCCTAAATCGAAACAGAAAATCCTGATCACAGATCAATAATCAATAGTGTTTTCACAACGGTCAGTCATCACGCAGCCCATGATGGCCGTGACACTTTGGACACATCGCACAGGAAGAAGCTGCACTTGGTAACCCTGACAACAGACCTGTTTGTAACAAACTAACCTTTTGACACATTTGAGGACAAACAAATGTGGAAAAAGAAAAGATGAAAGCGAGCAACCTCTTGGTATTCTTCTTGACTGTTTAAGAGCGTTCACAAAAATACAAATCTAAATTCATTCTTTGAGGTCGACAATTTTCTTATAAATCCACAAAACTAATTGAAACAATAAAGCGGCATCTTCGAGTGCTTCCATTGGCTGAGATGCTCAGGGTGGATTGAGCACTCCCATTGGCTGAGATGCTCAGGGTGGAATGATAATACTTCGAGTAACCAATAAAACCAGGTGTTGGTCATTTCCCATAATGCAAGCAGATTTCAAGAGAAAAAGTGACCAAACATAACTAACGGATTACGTCAATGTAGATCTGTGAAAGAAAGAGAGCGAGAGAGAAACCGAGAAAGTCAAAAGGCATGCAGAACAAACACACATCCACAATGTTCTCAGTGTGTCACTCCAGACTCGACCTGTCGCCGACAGGAGCGCTCCAATCCTAACACAACCACCAATGACGCACCAAGAGTCACGCCAGCGAAGGTCAAAGGTCACACTTTCCACCGCTCATGGCCCCCGGCATTCCGACAGGAGATCAAATCTAGGCTAAGAAAACATCTGCTGTATGTATTCACGTAAATGCGTGTGTATGCATGTGGCTTTGTGTGTCGGTCTGTGAACATGTATTCCTCCTGCATGAGGACGCCGTAGAGGATACCCAAGCGCCTGGTTGTCATGGTTACCGTCGCCACATTGATGACGTAGCCATCCTTGCTGTCAGGCCAAATGAAAGAGCGTGGAAGCGGCAGGGCGCTCAGTGATTGGACGGCCCGTTGCTCTGGGGGGGTAAGCCGGAGATCTCCAAAAAAGCAGTGCGCATGCAGCCGTATGATTGGTCGGAGAGCGATGTCACGTCCTCTCCCGTCAATCCCTTTGTCTCGATCTTTGGAAGGACTTTGAGAATGATGGTTCCTGCAAATGTGATTGTTTCTTAGAGTCAATTAAAGCCCAATGCGGGTCATTTCTGCCTCTTGTTTTGAAAAGTAAAGACTCACCTGAATTGAACTCTTTCTCTTTCTGTTTGTAGAAGTTGTTGTAGGAGGAGAACACGATGGGTATGATAGGAACCTGGGGGAGGTCGGATGGGAAATAAATCAGGAATTCAGCAGAGAATATAAACAAGACAAACACGACAAACACAACTAATAATAGATTTAGAGAAGGGTTCGGCTCCTAGGAGAACACAGCTGAATGGAGTCACAATGTGTGTCCGCTTAAAGGGACAGTTCACTCAAAAATAGAAATTCTTTCATCATTTACTCCCCCTCGAGTTATTTCAAACCTGTATGACTTTTTTGCTTCTGCAGAACGCAAAAGAAGATTTTTTTGAAATCTTGGTAACTTAACAACATTGGCAACCATTGACTTCCATCGTGTGAACACAAAATCACTGAGACATTTCTCAAAGTATCTTCTTTGTGTTCCACAGAGGAGTCTTAAATGGGTCTTGAATGAATTTGCACAGCCCTAAAAGATACTCCCTAGTTTATTCAAATCAGTGGCAAAATACAAAATGGCATGAAGCTCATCGTCCATGTGTATAACACACACTTACACTTTCACCTAAACTAATGAGAAACATCACAGCTCCATTAGTCTGATGTCTGTCTGCTCATCTGGTTCAGGTTACGTTGGCTTGCCGATCATGTTGTGTTATGGGTCTAAATATCAGGATGCATTAATACGCACGTGTGACTTCAATGTTCTAAATCTGTATTCTATGATACTCTGATTTATGACACGGTCACGTTTACTCTGAATGTGTTTCGTTTAGCATCTTAACAACATTACTAATTAATTCCGCCTGCTCTTTACAAACATCACTCTCACACACACACACACACACACACACACACACACAGGTTTAGGGGGACTTGGTCATGACCCTGTCCACTCTATCTGATATTTGATATTGACAGAACTGTGACAGAGCAAGATTTAACAAATGATCTCATATACAGTATACTCTAAATCTCAGACAGTTTATATGAAAACATTTTAAATAACAAAAAAATCAGTTCTGCATTTTGGATTAAAGCATTTGTCTGAAATATAAAATTGCAGGTTCAATTATGCGTGAAATGAAAGATCATCTATACACAAATTCTTTCATTATTGAATCGCCCTCATGTCATTCCTAGGCTGTATAATTGTATTGCTTTTGGAGAACAAAAAACAATATATTTTGAAGGATGTAGATTATCGAACAACATTGGCTTGCATTGACTTCCTTTATATGAAAACAAAATCAACGAGACATGTCACAGAATATCTTCTTTTGTGTTACACAGAAGAAAGAGTCATTCACAGGTTTTAAATGACATGAGGGTGAACTTTTTTGGGTGAACTATCACTTTAACAAACTAGTTTTAAAAAGGTGCACCTGGGTGTTCCTAGCGCCATGCTCTTACCACTGAGCCACAGGAAAGCCAGGTAATGGGGTCAAAAAAGTATTTATAACTATTTAAAGTTTATTAACATTCAACGGCATTAACAACAAAAAGCACAGAACGAAAAAGGAAGTTATTTATGACCAGGCTGTTATGCGTGCACCCAATATACCCATTAGGACCTAAACCACCATCACAATTTGTTTAATTCTCTGGGTGGCCCGGCTAGATTCGCAGCTTTTATAAACTACCCCTAAGCAAGGAAAACACAGCGGGAAACTGCTTCATGTGGCTATTGGGAATTCATTTCATGTAAAAGAAATGCATACCAGTGAAAGTATCTGTTGGCAAAGACAATACACTGAAACTACACAGAATCTACTCACTACACACCATTAAAGATCAAGAGCTCCCTCTGTTGGTAACCACATGATGCAAAACAGATGTTTTGGACTCTAAACTGACACACAGGTTTCAAAGGTTAACCTTTGAGTTCACGTTCGTTCAAGTTGTGCCAACGTCTCAGATTCTGGCCAGGTAAATTACCTTCGCACCCGATGATCAGGTCATGTGAAGGTCAAAGTGTGAAGACAGTCAAGTAAGTATGGAAACATATGTCCATTCTTTAAAGTCACAACAGTTTTGAGCTTTTGATTTGGAGATGTGTGTAGCTGGTTTATTGTGTTGCGCTCACCTGTGCCTGTACAGCCAGATGAAACGCTCCCTTTTTAAATGGCAAAAGGTCGCCCTTCTGATTGCGTGTGCCTTCGGGAAACACCCACAGGCGGATCTGGAGGAGGCGGAAAGTAAAAAAAGATCATTTCTAGCAGGACTTAAAAATGAAAAGATGTTGATATTTCCATATTCCTATGACATTTATATTTAAAACTAGATTTGTATTTACTGAAAATACCAGCATTTGAGGGGGCACAAAGGAGTTTTAGGTTCAGTGAGGTGTAAAGATATAAGAAACATTACATAGAGAAATTTCAATAAAATCTTGAATGCTATCAGCTATATGCACAACAAAATGGTAATGAAAATTTTAAATCAAAAATCTCTTTGTATACTGAAATATTGTAAACCCAAAATATGTTGTGTTGCCCAAGGCACGACAACAAAAACCATGTAGTGTTCCCTCTCTGTAAGTCGCTTTGGATAAAAGCGTTTGCTTAATGACTAATGTAAATGTAAGGAATCGGGACACACCTGGTCAGCCAGCACGGTCTTCGCGGCGTCGTCCATGACATTCTTTGCGTCGCTGGTCTTTTTGCGGTTGATGAAAACGATTCCTCCCAGCCAGCAGATCAGCCCCACCGTCCCCGCCCAAATCAGCTCCTTCTTAGCAATCATGGTACAGCGGTCCGGCAGAATCTCCATCATGCCTGCAGATGATGCGATCAATCATGTGATGTCTGGGTGTTTAAGTAGGAAGGAGAAGATTTTAAGCGGGTCTTGGCATGTCTAATTAGGTCTAATTCTAAGCAGCTCTGCCAATTCTGTTCCATACAGTATCTTTAGAACAATCTCGCTGGGATGTCTATTTTTAACCCTGTTGTGTGATTGACAGATTATAATATCGAAACAGGGTTGTGTGCATGCGTGTGTCTGCGTGTGCATGTATTGTTCACCTAGCACGTCAAGTGATGATTGGTGGTTGGAGATGATGACATAAGGGCCTTCTGTCTGTAGATGTTGCCAACCGCTGATCTCATAGCGTACACCCAGGAAATATTTCACATGTCGGACCAAGAACCGGATGACCCTGAGAGAAACACAATAAAATTTTTGCTTTTAAAGGGATTTGTATATGGCTATGTCTAGTATATACGCCAAAATATATTTAATTTTGGCAAAGATAAACCAATTAAATGCAACCGTTAAACCATAAAATTGCAGGTAACTTGACGCACTTGTCTTTACAAGCAGAATGGTACCCATCGACTTAACTAACAAATCCTTATTATAAGCTTATCATTTCAATAACACAATTTTGTTTATTTTTGAACCAAAAGATTAAAGATATCCGCTTGAAGGAGCGATGTTGAGATTTTCACGACATCTAGGGGTGAGGTTGCAAATGGCAACCAACGGCTCACTCTACCCCTCCCTTTCGAAGCACTACGGCGGTTGATGAAAACGGGACACTCTCACAGGACAAAAATATTTCGCCAAAGGAGATAACGTATATACGAAACAAACTCTATAGAGCAGTTTGTCTGTTGTAGAAACAACATGGTAAATTCCTTGCAAGGGGACCCGCAATGTTTGTAGATAGAAATATCTCATTCTGAAGTAAGAAAAACATAACGCTTTATAGTGTAACTTGGGTCGTGACTCTTTATACACCTCTTAAGAAATAGTGATGTATATATTCCATTGCATTTCTGTCAATAAATCCTCCAAAACTACACACTGTACCTTTAAATGGAATTGAAGATGAGCATTGCAACATCTGTCTATAAAGCTGCTTTTACAGCTGCATTGTTAAACACCTACATTTTTTTAAATTGAGATGAATTAATCTAAATAATACTCTGATAAGCAACTTAATCGTATAATGTTAACTGTACGGCGCGGTGCGACAAACGAAAAGATATTAAAGATACATTATCAACCAGACCTTTGAGCACATTATGGCTTCATATCAGTCCTCAATATGTGGAGCAAGCAAAAGACATTAAAGGTTACACAACCGCACAACTAAACTGAGCACATCTATCATTCACACGCTTATGCCCGGTTTCATAAACAAGACTTAAGGTCTTGTCACTCAAAATGCTTGACGAATGTCCAGAAAAGTGCAGAAAATCGAACCCAGCCCGATTTTTTTATGAGGCAGTGTGAAAAAATTATTTTTTAACATGCGGAAATTTCAGACTCAACGTGTAATGGGCTTTAGCCTTAGCCAGGACTATGCTCTAGTTAATTTAGGCTATTTAAGTAGCTTTTATTAAAATGTCGCAGAAAAAATACATCACTGATGTGCATCTTGAAACAAAACAATAGCACTGCCATGTTTTAAGATATGTCCGGGATAATTCTTTTCAGTTAAGACTGCTCAAAATTCATTTTAGTCTTGGACTAGTTTTAAACCCTGCCTGTGAAAGCGGGGCATTAGAGATTAGGAACTCTGCTTCATTGCCATTTAATGAGAGGGGGATTGTCAAACTGTGCCAGACTGACTCGTTTACAATGATTTCTAAATATTTAGAAGGAACCGTGGGTGTTCTGTGTTGTGTTGTCTTAACAAATGAGCACATCAAGATAAGTATGCTGGAGATACAGAGAGACGTTTGCGAAGTGACACGGAGGTTAATGTGCAGAAACCAGTGCAAGCGTGTGATCTTTCTGTCTCCAGATGTGTCTTGGTGAGTGAGGACATTTTCAAAACAGGAAGGGAATGATCACATCTCTACAAGAACCGCAACCTCTTGATAAACCAGTTACATTTCTGCATCAGTTTTGGATGAAACTTTCAGCCGGTGTATATGGCAGAGGTATCCTAACATCACCTCACACATACTAACCACACCCAACACTGATAAGAGCGAGAGAGAGAGCGAGAGAGAGAGCGAGAGAGAGAGCGAGAGAGATCAAGCAGGCAAATTAGACAGATATCCCCTGATAATACACATCCAAAAACATTACCTCAAATTTGGACACACCTTAATTCAAGTCCTCCTAACACACTTCAATATGAACCACTTAAAACCCAAGAGCTGAGACCTAAAACCAGTCCATCTGACCTGCAGAACGGAACAAAACCAAATGAGACTAAATCACATTATCAAAGAAAGTTAAAAGTCCTATTTAGATCATTGGGAAAAGGAAAGTAAAAAACTAAGTAAATTAGAATCGTATCGGACCCTAAACAGAAAAAACAATCAGACATATTTTCTCATTCTCTACACTGTTCGGGATATATAACAGAGACGGATCCTGAGCAAATACAGACTCAGTGATAACAGTCTGGGCGTAGAGAAAGGCAGACACAGATAAACATGGCGTCCAAAGGAAGAACATGCCAGCGCACACTGTGACACTGGTGAGGTCGAAACAGAGACACACTTTCTCACTTTGTGATCAATTTAAAGATGTGAGAGAGAAACACTTTCACAAAATGTCAAAGCTCGTGCCAGAGTTTGATAGGTGTTCAGAAACAGAGCGAATGCAGATGTTACTGGACACCCTCAGAAACAAACTACATCCTTCATCTGTTAAATCAATGCACTTATACACACTTTACTTTTATGACATTCTCATGTTTCTGCCTGAAATCTACATTTGATATTGATATCTTATTTCCATATTTCATTTGTTTACTTACATATACTTTATTTTATATTTCATTCTTGTTCATGCCTTACTCGACACCTCATCATAATTTTACTTATTGCATGTCTTTTGATATATGTTCAATGCTTTGGCAATATTGTAAGAACACGCAATCAGGCCAATAAAGTGAGTGAAGAGAGAGAGAGAGCGAGAGAGCAAACAAGAGCAAGACAGAACTGGAAAACTCTGATTTGGAACCAGGCCTTAGTGAGGGTCAGGGGTCATTTAAAAGGATTAGTTCACTAAAAAGTAGTTTGTTCACCCTCAGTTAGTTCAAAAGCTGCATATTATGTTTGGCTTTTGAGAAACGCTACGGTGGTTTTGTGTCCAGGCCAATGTTGTTTCCTTAAAGATATTTCCTCAAAATATCTTAAGAAATCGAGCTGATTTCCTTTAAACAGTTTCAGTTTGACATAAAACAGCACACGAGGTTGTGAAACGCAGTTCTAAATCTAGATAACCTTAAAAGAGAAGTGCGCTGAGGAAACAGGACACCAGCCGTTGTCATCTATGACATGCATTCTGATGGTTGATAATATGAATGTTAGGTCATCCTGTTAAATGGAGTAAATATCCATGACAAAAACGTGTCACGACAGATTTGCTTTCCATATAATTTGCATGAACAAACTCCAGTATCAACACTACCCGGTATGTACAGTATTCGCACATTTGATAATACAGTAACACTTGATAGTTGAGTACAGTAAATAAATCCACTCCAGTCCTGACACATGAGCTCATCCGTCTTGGGCACATCCGTGTCCAAAAAGCCAGTTTAGGAACCAATTTATCTGGACTGATTCACTTGTACACTATAGTCTTGACCCTCACAACTGGTTTACAATATCAGGTCGGTACATCAATAACCATAAAAAAAAGGAACAAAATATCTTTTGTTTTCTGCTGTTAAATGACTGCTGGTATTTCTGCTTATTTCACGGCTCATTTGAATGCTTGATTCTGATTAGCCAGTCACGACATTCCAAGGGTAGTTATTAAAGCAATAAGCCCCAAGAATCCATGGGTTACAGTGCATTTTATAACAGCTAAGGGGCTTATTGCTTTTATAAAACAGTTACTCCATCTGCTTAGCAAGGTTTCATTAAATAAAGTAAATAAAAAGATATTAAGGCTATGTGGTGCGGTCAGCCCTTATATATCGGGGTATTTTATAACGGCTTAGAACTCCGCTCAGCCAATCAGAATCAAGGACCAGAAATGACCGTTTTATAATTTCAATTAAACAACCGCTCAGAACTAATAAACACCCTGTAACCCGGATGCTGCAAATCGTTTTGAGAGGGGCAGTTTAATATTACACAAAAGTGAATTATAAATATGTCTTTTAATAACATGTGATATTACATTTACAAATTATTAAACCAATCATTGCCTTTTCCTGACGTTTGAACGTCCTTTCTTACTTTAAAACTGAAACTTATCGGCTTTACCTCGCTGAAGGACTGCATTCGGTAAACATTTGCTAACAAAATAACACAAATTCAAAATTTGTTCTCATGTGGCAGACAGACCCGCTTTGCGTCGGGTCCTGATGACACTGTCGGGGCTTATTTCTGCGATAACAACCGGCTGCCTGTATATTATTCCTTACTTATCAATGTGATCATTGTGGCCCATGTATGAAAGAACGAACTGTGCTGAAAATGACGAATCTTGACTTACGAACTTTGGAAGCTATTGTATAGCAATACTAGACTGGGACGGACGCTGACAGGAACTTTTGTGAGCAGCCAGACCACGGTTTTTAATTTTCATATCACATGGACGTTATTAATGCAGGTCACACCACAAGGCTGCTTTTCATAACAGGTGATCGCATAATACACAATACACAACACAAATAAGGTCCTGTCCAACCGGTGACAGTGTGTCATTGTTTTATTTGTCATGCAACACAATGACAACCGACTTATGAGGACATTTAACTGCTCCTCCCCAGACAGAAAGCCTCATAAATCTATAAAAACTAATTATTTCAACTTTGTGTCCATGTTTCTGTGAGGTTCAGGCCAGGGCTAGTTAAAAATAGAGCCTCATATAAAACCAATCTAAGTCTACGAAATGACTGACTTGTAAACACTATTTTGAACGTTGTAAAACGTTGTTTCTCTGGAAAGTCCTCATAAAACACGTAAACCCAAAGTGCGTGCGTGTTTCTTAACTGTAACGGGTTTTAAACGTTGTATATTGTTAAAAGGGAAATAACAGTCAGTGTGTTTACATTCCGCTGCTGCGTTTCGAAACTTACGTCACCGTGGCCGTTATTTTCCAGAACGTTACGAAAGGTTTGAAAATGATTTTCAGCGCGAACATCGATCGTCAAACGATGGCGCGGAATCCGCAATTCTATCGATCAGCTGTCAAAACCTGGACCGTGTTGGTTTTAATCCATCACCCAGACATCAAATTAACCCTGCACCAGCTGAGCTATGAAACCAGTCCATCATAACTATGATTAACGTTATTCTAAATCTAGATCTCAAAATCTAGAACGCGCGTGTCTGATTAAAATCCGATTTACACATTTACAGTCATGTTATCAGATTATCAAAGAGGGTTTGGTCGCCATCTCCGGACTGCACGAGGCGCTAAACGGCTAGCTAGCGGCTTCATGACTGAATAAAAACGCATTTTTCCACATTTCACTACTATGTAGATGACGTTGTTCCTCTTATGTTGAATCAAACATGGGTCACAGAGGCCTGTGTGGGTGTGCTCACGTGAACTGAACTCAGCTCGCTGCCTAATGATTCACTGGCAGATCCGAACATCTGTCCGGGCTCAACAGATGCAATGCATTCCCAAACGCCGTCCATGATGGAAACGTGGGTAGCGAACGGTAACTTAATTTGACGTAAAAACGACAAACCGTTTTCTGCGAGATGCACGTGCATAGCAACACGTTACACTCTGTAAAATCAACAACATGATGGATGGCACCCTGGTTAGCTATGTTTTAAGTGTGGTGCTGCCATATAACCTCATCAAACCAGAGATACTGATGAAAAAGCACCGTTGCGCTGTTAACTCACCGCATATTCTCGATGTCCCTCCCGCCGCTTTTCAGAATGCAGATCGGTATGGCTATTAAGGCCAGAAGCATCATGTACGCGACATAGAAGCACTTTTTGAAATAGAAGACGAACGTGCTGCTGGTCAAGAACAGGAGCGGGAGAAGCAGCAGAACCGCCAGCATCCACAGGGCATCCATACTCGCGGCCATGTAGCACCTCGGGCGAAGAGAAAGGATCCAAGGCCAGGCCAGCGGTGGAGTGGAGCGACTCAAACCCAGCCTACATCAGATACCACGTAGCAGTCACACATTTGAGCAACTTTTGCGATCCTCCTGCCGTTTGCGTAATCTCGTGCGACGGAGGTGAACTGCAATAAACAAGAGGGCAGGAAGTCTATGGTTGGTCCAGCCACCGGTTATCTCCGGAGTCACCGCTGCGCGCCGCGGTGTAACCTTTGGCCGCCTGTCGTGTTAGCGATGGTCCGGTTCTTTTGATCAAGTTCGTTCGAATGATTCATTCGAGTCGACTCGCATTGAATCTCTCCGGTTCAGACTTTAACACGGCAACCGTAGTGAATAGATTCCTGTTAACTTGATCTATTCTTTTATAAACGATGAATTTTTATGAGGCCTGGACTCTGATGGAGTAAACCCGATGTGTGTGACATCTAGAAAAGTCAAATTATGAACAACAAAATCTACATTTTAAGCAGTACTAAAAGTATGTAAATCTACTTTAAGTATCTTTGGTATGTGGACTGGGAACCATGACGTAAATGTGCCCTCTTTGTTGAATTGTTGTGGCGAGTACAAACAGAATGACTCGAATTAATCGGTTGATTCAAATGAACCGATTCCTCACGTTTATGAATTGCGTAAGGAAGAATGCTGTGAGTATGTAGCCCTCCTCGTGTGTGTTTCCGGGTACTGGTTGCTTGTGTTTCCCTGTCATTGCGACCATGTATTTAATGTTTATATGTTAGTATTAATGTTTATATGTCGATGGTGCAGTGTGCTTTTCAAATGTAGCCCTATTCCAGTACAGTATTTGACATGTCTTTAATATATAAAGGAGAACAGCTAATCTTTAGTTCAGTTGTTCATTGTGGGTAATTCTTATATTTAAACGAAATTAAAATATTTACATTTGATTTAATTTCTAATAGATTCTATTATTTTTTCAAACAACACACATACCACCATGAGAACGGGAATGAGCTGTTTTTGTGTCTGTTTTATGTGTAAAATGTTGTTCAGAAATAAAAATCTATTTTAGTTCAGTGTGAATAAATTCCCACTTTTTTGTGGTTACTAACTGAGAACCTGGATGGGAAATCCAAGAGTGTTAAAAGGTGAATAATAACCAGATTACAGATTATGAAGATGCAGTTAAAAGGGATTACAGGTCTAATCTTTTGTCTAATCTGATACATCTAGAGTATTATTACTCCTGCCATAAGGTAAACTGATCAGAGATCAATGCAAGAGATCACACAGTTCACAATTTAAATAAAGAACTTGTGTGAGATTTGTTATGCCAATACTCAACATTGAGTTCATTTATTTTAAGATGGTGGTTATGTTTGTCTTCTAAAGAACTGAAAGAATATAACATATTTTTATATGTAATACTGATTATTTATGCAATATCTGATTCTTTTAATTTAAGCTATAAAAAAGGAGTTGTGCAAATCTGTGCAAAGAATTTGTAAGTGTTGTCTATTATGTCAGACTGTGACGTCCATGACACGTCGGCTATCAGCTCACCTGATACCCTGGCCCTCCGGCATTGGACCTTGTTCCCAAAAACAATGTCAGTTCAACTGTGTGATGTTTACTTTGGATTTAGCACTGCCACAAAATACGGAGGTCATCTAAACCTCTGGCGTATCATGTAAGATACACTGTATGTTTCTTCATTGTTGGTTAAAATTCTTCTTAATTCTTCATTTATCTTTACGGTCTCATGTTGTGCATTAGAGCCTATGCACACATAATCTCAAACATACATTTACACTAACAAACACTATATTGCTTGAAATGTAAAAATGTATAAATAATTTATTGAAAGTCCACACAGAACAACCTTGATTTTATTTGATAGGAATACTATTAAAATTTAAGGGAAATATAGAAATTCTGTTAAAGGGATCGTTTCTTCTTTTCTGTCGGTGGTGTAAATCGCGGTCTTCACCTACCCCTTAAGGCGCCTTGTGGAACCACAGCGAGGCCGATTCTCTAGTCTAGTTGATCTCGCGCAGACAGGCGGCGTGATTAAGCGCTAGCGTCGTATCGTGTACAAGGCTCGGACTGTACATCAGGAGAAGACGTGCGGAATATAATGCAAATATCAGAGCTGATAGTCAAAGCGTCTTCGGCAGCGTCGCATCTCGTCGCGCGGGATCCATAGATGATGTCTCCGCAGCTCGCGAGTTTCAGGGTGCAGCGCGTGCGTGCGTGCGTGTGTTTGTCCTTGAGTTGAGCGCTGCTAGTATGTGATGTTTCATTCATTCACGCCGGAATGAACGCTGAACAACAGCCCAAAGCGATGCAGTGAGTGTGCATGTGCATTTCTGCGTTTGCATCCAGATGCGCGTCGCCGCCTCGCCTCTGATGGAGGAGGCGAGAAGCTGAGACCGTTTTTCTTCTCTGTGTGAGTGGATTCGTCGGTGTTTATCAGTGAAGATGCCGCGGAGTCTGCGGAGGCTGATGCATATGATGCTCCTCTGTCCTTTATCTAAAGGCTTACAGGTAACTTATGTACCTGAATCTCATGTCTCCTCTATACTGACTATCAACGATCTGTTACACTAGCTAATTGTTTACCAGGTGCATCCAATGGGTTTTAAATGTACATTTTACATATGTTTTTGAGATAATCGTGGTATTAACATGTTTTATTAATATTTACTTTTTAAGTAGTGCCAGGCAGATACCCGTCGTTTTACTACATGAACAAGTCAAACTATGAAGTTAATACAATTCATTTTCCTTAGGGTGAATATTGATCTATTCAGTACCCTGATGTTTACACTTTAATAACATTTGACATCATTTAAAGGTTAACTCTAAAATTGGACTTACCAGATGATCTGTGCCTTGGCGATAATTATTTATTATCACATTAAAATGTTAATGTAGAGAAACATTGTTTAAAAGACTTAGTTTAATTGGATTTACCGGTAGGGCTTAAATCATATTTGCATTTAAATGATGTATAGTTTTAGGATGTTCATCATTTCCATAAACGCACATGCTTTTGTTGTGCACTAAAAGCCCTCTTTCATAAGAGCACTCACTGTAAGTGCACAGTGTGACCTTTTGAGACCGTGTAGGTCAAACCTGTCAGATTTATCCCGTGAACTCTACCCACAAGATGAGAAATGTGTTTTTCTCCTTTAAAAGAAAAACGAAAAGCGAGCAGGGATTGGCTTTATAGGAGATCTTCACCCTAAAATAAAAATCGTTTACACACCCTCATGTCTTTTGAAATTCATTCGACTGTCTTTCTCCTCAGAAACATACAATGAATTATTTATAGCATTTGTTAGAAACGGCAGAATGGTATTTAAACCATTCCATGCATGGAAATGAGTTCCCAGGCAACACCCTGTTAGCGAGATTTTCATCAGATAACTTTTATTTGACTCTTTTCCTCACACAAAGCTTCCATACTTCACTAAACACTTTCATTGTATGGAATATTAGCTGGAACATTCTGGAGGAAAATAATACAGCATTGGAAAAAAAATGGTGACTTTTTATTTTATATAAGAACTATATAAGTTAAACAATGTTACACAGATACCTTTTAAACACGTTTAAATCGCTTGCAGCTGAGCAACATTCTTTAAATACTTTTAAATTGCAGCACATGATGGCATTATTTGGATTGCGTGTTGAGGCCTCGTTTTCGAGAGAAAACTGAATTTAGGTATTTATAAAAGGTTGCCTGTATCAACAGGCAGTAATCAGATATGCGTGTATTCACACAACACACAAACACTTTCTCACTCCAGCAGAGAACAATCTCAGCCTTCGGCATTCTTTGCCCTTTAAACCTGAATACTGCGTCCAAAAGTCACTGTTTAATCTTCATGCTAAAGATCTCAATGCGACATAATCTTGAAAGCAAATTAATTTGGCTTGACATAGCAAACGTACTTTCAATGTTACAAGAGCAACAGTTTGAACATGTGATCGTGTTAAAATTAATTTGTTTTCAGGCCCATCTGCCTGCAGTAAAGGTGAAGTACCTGTTGGCGTTGTGGTTTGGGATTCTAGTGGCCAGCTGGATGATCTACATGCAGTATTCTTCATATTCTGAGCTCTGCAGGGGACACGTCTGCACTATGATCATAGTAAGTCACTGGATGGGTTACTGATCAGTGACCGTCCCGTGCCCACGAGCACTGTGACATGCGCCACGCGTTCAATGCAGCAGTTTAAGATTGATACTTTTAGCCTCTGTGGTTAACTTAGTTTTTGTTTGAATCGGGGAGGGGAATTGAAAGGAGGAAGTTAGAAAGCTTGCATTTTTTTATAATGCTAGGTCAACCTAAATTTAACACTCATTGATTTTAAGATTATGCTTGATTATTATTCTATTATTGAGGTTAAATAGAAATTCTGTATCATTTTAAAAACCCACATTTCTATAAATGTTATAATGTCATTTCAACGTGACTTGAACACAATAAGAGATTTGAATGGTGACTGATGTCTTTCTGTGTTTAGTGTGATCATTATCACAGGGGAATCATTTCAGGCTCGGCGTGTAAGTCTCTCTGCGAGGAGAAAACTCTCTCTCTTCAACACTGTCTGTCAACATCACCTATGCATCAGGTGACATAACTCTAACATCTACCACACACTTTTAATATTGATAAATCAAAAAAATGTGTCAGATTTCAATTTGAGAATGTACGGTACAAAATGATATTTAGTTCGCAAAGGTGAAACAATGTTTGTCAAAAAGACCATCTCTCATCAAAATATTATTAATAAAATTAAAAGTTACTTTTTATAATTGTTTTAATTTATAGTGTTAAACATTTGAGTTTTATTGTATTCTATTAAAATGATATTATATTGTATTTAATTTAGTTAACTTAAAGAGATAGTTCCCCCAAAACAAAAAGTCTGTCGTCGTTTACCCTGTATGACTTTCTTTCCTCCACAGAAGATATTTTGAGGAATGTTGTTAACCGGCACCCATTGACTTTCATTGGTTTTGTGTCCATACAATAGAAGCGAATGGGTCCTAACTTTCTTCAAAATATCTTCCTTTGTGTTCGACGAAAGAATGTCAATCATACGGGTGAAATGACAAGAGGGTGAGTTATCGATAACAGAATTGTAATTTTAAGGTGAATCGTTTTAATTGTCTTGCAAATAAAACCTTAATTTAAAGATTATGAATTGCGCATATATAATTGCTTTTATAAGATGGTTACCACACAGTAATAATAATACCAAGAATACAAATATTTTGAAAATAAACAGTTCGCAACCAGTCTATCGACACCAAGGATTGTAATTATTTCATAATGGTCTTAGATGTGTTTATATATAATATTAGAGTAATAGATTATCATAAATAGGATTAATATAATGACTGAAAATATAAATTATACTTAAAATATTCTTCTCTGTTGAATTATATTGAACATATTTTCATGAGATACAATCTTGTGTGTGTGTTTTGTGCAGGTGTACAGTGCTGAATGGAAGGAGAAAGCCGTTTTGGTGAAATGTGGCATCGAAGAGAGCATGAGAGGAGAAAATGGCCCCGAATCTCCACTGCGACACGATATCAGCCAATATGACAAACCCACCCGCGGTACATCCATGGATGAGTACAGAGCGATGCTGCATTCCTTTCTCAAGGTCTCTGTTGTGCTCTTTCACATCATCACACCTCACAAAAAGTATTGTGTTCTTCACAACCGCACCCATGTATACATCAATTCGTCATTCGAACCCTGATACACAAAGCTCCAGGGAAGAGGCTCTTATCTGCTGGGTCACCAGCCACAAAAGAGTCACAGATCTGTTATAATAGAACTGCGGGGAAAATTCTAAAGACTTTTTGGGTCAGCACTTGGAGCCAGAAAACGCTGTTCTAGATTGCCTCTTCTTGAAATCTAGAACTTCAGAGGATTTTATGTTTGTGCTGTAGGTTACTGATAGAGGAGATGTTTATGTTCTTCAAAGGAAAGAGGAAGCAGAGCATATGGAGTACGATTACTTCTCAAGGTTTCCTGCAGGAGAGGAAAAAATGGAGAGAGAGATGAGGTGGGTGGGGGTAAAATAGGGAACCTAAGCCAAAAATAACTGAAGGAGCTTGAAAAGGTCACAGGCGGAACAATACGCTTCATCTCAGTGTCATAGTGAAGAACAAACACACACATACATTGACAAACGAGCACACAAAGAAGCAGTATTCTCATTTTTACAGATTCACGCACACATTTTAATAGAGTTAAAGGGATAGTTCACCAAATAAAATAAACGTGGTCCATTGCCCTTTGGTTACCAACTTTCTACAAAATAACTTCTTTTGTGTTCTGTGGAAGAAAGTCACACTGGTTTGAAATGATAAGAGGGCGAATTTTTTTTTGTTTTTTAAAAAACATTTTCTGGACAGTATCACCTATTCTGCCTTTAACTATACTTGACTCACAATAGCATAATGCGGCACAACAAATGCCTTGTTCTTAATGGGTTTGTCGTGTTGCACCTCTTCGGGTGTAGACAGCATTTTATAATAAAAGGGGTTTATTTCCTTTTGTCGTGTCTTGTTGTAATAGACGGGGTGTTAATCTTCATCAAAATTTACTTTAAACTATAAAGAGGTATTTTGGATACTTTAGGTCATCCTAGATGTAGGTGACATTTTTTCTTGAGTAGAACCATAAAGAAGATTGTTTAGTAAATCCGCAGCCTTCTTTGCTTCATATAATGGGAGTCTATGGGGTCCACCTGTCTAGGAGTTCCTAAAGCACATAATTCCAAAAGAGGGTTCCCTGAAGACATGTTGACGTTTTGTGAAGCGAAGCGTTTGATATTTTTATAAAACTGAACGTCATTTTGAATAGTTTTAGCCATAATGTGAAGCCTCTGCACACAATCGGGATCTTCTTCTTGTAGTATTTTGTGGCGGATGGCATACCAGCATCTGGTGCGTTTAGCGCCACCTGCAGAAAGGGAGTGTTGAGGCTGTACAGTATGGGTCATATTGTTAAAAATTACGTTAAAATTTATGAAAATATCGAGCGAGTCACTTCACGAAACGTCAACATGTCGCCAGGAGCCGCTTTTTGGAATTATGTGCTTTAGGAACTCTTAGACAGGTGGACCCCATAGACTCCCATTATATGAAGCAGAGAGGGCTGTTGATTTACCAAACAATCTTCTTTATGGTGCTACTCAAAAAGAAAATGTCACCTACATCTCGGATGGCCTAAGGGTGAGTAAATAAACGGCAAATTGAAGGTTTCGGCTGAGTTATCTCTTTTACTTGGCTTTTAGTTTACTCTTTATATACAATAAAGATGGTACTCTATTAATACAGAGGAAAATAAGTATACTTAATGTGCAATTTGGAGAATGAAACATATGGCACATTTGATGTTTTAATCCCCCCCCTCTCTCTCTCTCTCTCTCACGCTTTATGCAGATAGTAAAATAATCTTTTCATTGCTAAAACATTGAAATATTAAATATGTACTGTATGTTTTCAAATACATTAACAAATTAAATTGAGAACATGTCTGTCTTTTTTTGTCTCTCTCATTGGCTCACAGGACAGTGTTGGGGAGCAGACATCTCTTGGAGCACTTGTCACTCGTGTCATCTCTCTGGCTGACGTCAACGGTGATGGTAAAGTTTCGTTAGCGGAGGCAAAATCAGTCTGGGCTCTGCTGCAGATCAATGAGTTTGTTTTAATGGTGGCGCTGCACGATAAAGAACACGCTCCCCGCTTGCTGGGCTTCTGTGGTGACCTTTACGTGACCGAGCACGTAGCACACAGCGCCCTCTTCAGGCTGGCGGTACCCGGCTGGATGAAGCCAGTGTTTCCCGAGGCCCTGGCCGGGGCCCTAAACCGTTGGCTCGCCCCTGCGTGGCCCCACAGGGCCCGAATCACCATCGGCCTGCTGGAATTTGTAGAAGAGGTGTTCCACGGCGTGTACGGAAGCTTTTATATGTGTGACGCTAGCTCGCAACGGGTCGGCTACAACGATAAATACGACTTCAAAATGGCTGACCTACAAAGCGTAGCGTCGGAGGCGACCGTCAAGGGATTCTTACGAGGACGTACGTGCGAGGTGAACGCAGACTGCACTTATGGGCGGGACTGTATGGCGACATGCGACCGATTGGCCAGGCAGTGCAACGTGGAAGTGGTGCAGCCCAACTTGGCCAAGGTTTGCGCGCTGTTGCAGAACTTCTTGCTTTTCGGAGCGCCGGCCGACCTGAGAGAGGACCTGGAGAAACAGCTTCGCACGTGTGTGACACTCAGCGGACTGGCATCACAAATGGAGGTACATCATTCCCTCGTTCTCAATAACCTCAAAACGCTGCTGTGGAAGAAGATCTCGAATACAAAGTACTCCTAAGATGGAGAGAGGGGTTAACAGGACAATGGATACACAAAGAATGAATTGAACGAGCCGCTGGAATCCTACGGAAGAGCTGAGCCAGATAAAGTTTATAATGTGAACAGATGTTTTAGTGTAAGGATGACCAGACAGGACTCTACATCCTCAATCGTCTACCTTTAACCTTTTTAAGTTTCTTCTGAAAGATGTTTTTTAATTTCCCTAAATGTTTGGAGAAGGTCAAATTTCCATTTCTCTGATAATTACACCATGGGATGGTTTCCCATACAGGGTTTAAACCTAGTCCCAGACTTATTTAAATGTTAGAGATGTCTTGATCGAGAAAAACTTTCATCTTTAAATACATCAGTGCCATTGTTTTTTTTGTAAAGTAGGTTTTAAAAAATGACTTAAATATTCTAATGTTACAAAGGTCTAGTCCTGCCTTCCCTGTCCGGGAAACCGCCCCCATGAGTCCTATTTAGGTCAAATTAATCTGGGCTGTTTAGACCCTAGGTAGGGACAATTCTGAGTAGATGTAACTGAGGGAAAGAAAGTTTTCTAGAATGTAACCTCAGGTTGAAACAATGTTTTTTTCTGGCATCACTGTTTAATTTGCTTGAAAGACAAACTTGAATCCACGCCTAATTGTCATTAGAAACCAAAACTTCGACACAGAATAAAACGTCTGTCATCATTTATTCACACCCATGTCGTTCAAAACCTGGATAACTCAAAACTACAATTTTGAGAAATGAAAGTCAATGGGGGATCAGTGATGTTTGATTATCAATATTCTTCAACATATCTTTTGTGTTCTGCAGAAGAAAGTCATACATTTTAATGAGTAAAGGATAAAATAATTTTCATTTTTTGTGAGCTATCCCTTTAATGTTTTGAAGCCCCATCCTTTGAGATCAGGACGTGTCCGTAGTCTCTGCCAAGACCTACAACATAATTTAATAAACTTTACCACTAAACATATAATATATACAAAAAAGACAAGATTTGATGTAATTTTACAGTTGTTTAGTGTGATTGTTTTCATTCATTTTGTAGGGTGTCATAAGACAGATTGTTTTTCTTTGCCATGGTTTGAGAACTAATTATTGTTCACGCTGAGGTCTGTTACACTTGAACTGTCCGAGTATTTTTTATTTGAGTGTGTTTCTCAGGGTTTGTGTGTTGATGTCTGAATGTGGAAAAGAATTAGTGTTAACATTAAACATAGCTGAAACAGAATAATGACAAATTGTTTAAGAGGTCCACATGTATGTGTACATAAACATGAAAGTGTGTGTATAACAGTAAACGCATCT
This sequence comes from Triplophysa tibetana, assembly GCA_008369825.1. NCBI lineage: Eukaryota > Metazoa > Chordata > Actinopteri > Cypriniformes > Nemacheilidae > Triplophysa > Triplophysa tibetana. The sequence continues at coordinate 3,249,331 of CM017898.1, forward strand.
GTTTGACTGACGTTACATACAAACTTTATCTTCACACTAGTGTAACTTCAGATTATTGTACCTGCCCTTAACCGACTCTTATACCACCAGACGGACATTTGACAGATAACCTACAGAATCACATGACCGGGAGTGGAACGCTGTGCTAGACTTTACAATTTTGCACTCTTTAATGAAGAGATTCTGTGGATTGTTAGAATGTTTTTATTTGAGTGATCTGGAGAGAACATTACCATCATTCAGGTTCATAAACGCTTTTTTTTTTTTTTGGACCTCCATCATGTTTACTTCAACTCTTTGTTATCAGTAAACGTTTATGACCTTAATTGTGTGTGTGAGTGTTTGATTAAAAGTTAAAGGGATGAAACCTGCGAACAGAACTGAAAGATGCTGGAATTTGATTAATATAAAAAAAATTAAACATAAATGCATTATAAATAGTTTCACAAAATAAGACGTATTGATAATCTTTTAATATTAATGCAATTTTGTTCGAGAAACCCTATCACCTGTAAGTTGCGGGTTGGATAAAAGCGTCTGCTGAATGATAAATATGTATGTAGGAGAGACATAAAACAGGTTAATATTTTCAAAAATCATGTTTTTATTATGTATTCTAAGAAGTATCAATCAAACTGCAGTTGAGTTGTTTTGATTAAGTAATAATAACTAAATAAACAAATTCAGCTAACTAACACAATAAAAACATGACAACAATAAAAACGGAGTTTTGCAAATAAACTCTTCAATAATACATTGATGTAAGTGTGTGTAATGTTGGGTCTGTCACTCATGAAATATTGTGTTTAAAGGGTAATGTTTTGCCTCGAGACACACAGACTGAGCTCAGCTATGCTGCAACGCCGCGAGGAGCGACAAAGAGATTGACTGTGTTTCAGTGTCTAGTACAGATCAGTGTTGAGTTGTGCTTCTGACATCATCGTCCACATCTGTGCTTCCATTGTTAGCCTTTGTTCCAATCTTCCAGAGCCACACAATTAAAATCAAATCAAACACACCTGGAAACAATACAAAGAGCTCACAATATTTGGGATACTTGCATAATGTAATTAAATACAGGTGTACACACACACAAACATAGTTTATCCGGCCTTGTTCCAACCCCCTGGTCCACTGTTCAGAACATCAGGGTCGATCACAAGCCGTTTCCTTTCTGCCCACTTATAGCACAACAATGGCACAACAGCCAGAGCTCTGTCTCACGGGGCAAACGCACTCACGCACGGGGACACACATTAAAATGAGCAGGTGAAGGTGTCCTGGGTGTAAAATAATCAATGTGTTGCAGATCAATCATATTTATGATAAATTCCAAATATATCGTCATAGGGTGAGTAATATGAGCCCATTACTTAACTCTGAAATTATCTTTTAAAACGAGGAGCCATGTATTGACCATAGACTGTATAGGGTAGCGACACACGGAACTGAGCTTCTGTCGCCCCCATCGACATAAATACAGAACTGCAGCCAACGTCCCTTTAACAAAGTCTCCGAGCTCTTGCCATATATGGACTTGTTCCGGGCAGTACTATCTACTGTAATGGGAGAACGGCGATATCTCTAAAATCCCTCGCTAGGGTTACAATGAAATAACATATTTTCGACCAACAATTAGGTACTGCGCCACAAATGTGGTTTCTTAAGCTTCAACTCCGCTAAATCCCTATGTTTTCCAAGTTGTTACTGCGCATGCACCAGATCTGGTCTTTGCGGTTGCACGCGCTATGACACTTCATAAGGCTTTATGTCTAAAAATAACCGTGATATCACTATAATATACGTATAATTTTGTCATAAAGCGCTTTAGAAAATATAATTTGAATCGCGGAATTCGGAATTGCCCATCTGAGATGACGTCAAAATAACTGTCTGTTTTCAATTCGCATTGTTTTACGTCACGCGTGTTTGATAGTGTTCGAAAATGTATGGTTAGTTTATATCATTTAAATTTAGTACGCAGTTTATCGGCATGTTTCAAATGCATGAAATATATAGCTGTTATTCTCACCTTCCTATCTCGTGTAAAACAGAATAAATCCAGTCGGAAGGAGGCGCCAAATTATTTATACAACAGAAATACGGCAACCTGCTGGGCCATAAGGGCTAATAAACGCTTTGATTCTCGTTGCCCGTTCACACGCTCACATTTACATACATTTGATATACAATTTTGAATTAAAGAAGCTTTATTTGGTTTATCTACGTATTCAAGAGAAAATAATATGAATCAAATAAATAACCAGCTGTTAAACAACTAAATTTCACACATAGATTAATAAAGTCATAGTGAATGCCTTTATTTTTGGGTTGGTCATGTACATTTCTGACAGTGTGGTAAACAAGCAAAGATGAATACATTGAATAGAAAATGCCAGTTTATTGTTCAACAGTACATAACAGAACAACCCACTGAACCGAGTTCACATTATCTTTTCCATCATCAAAGCATCAAACCGTTATAGGATCTTAAACAAGAGCAGTATTAAACTAAGGGTCAAATTCCAGCACTTTGAAAATGTTGGCCCTTAAAATACATGAATATTATTGAACGTATTTTTTCCTGCTGTGGTTTGCATGTGTGGACTGGATAAAATGATGTTAACTGGCACAGCCGTGGTGTTCCCATCTCATGCTGAAGCTGAAATACCCCTCAGCAGCTCCATTTGCCTCCTCTTGTCTTTTGCCCTGTTGATGGTCATTTTGAACAGCCGGCAGTACATCTCCATGGCAGCGGGAGTGTCATCGTTGCCTGGCACCGGGTATGTGATGAGGCTGGGGTTACAGTTGGAGTCCACCACCCCAATTGTGGGGATATTCATTTTGGCTGCGTCCCGGATTCCCACGTGTGGCTGGAAAACATTATTGAGGGTTGAAAGGAATATAATGAGGTCTGGTAGCCGGACGCCGGGGCTGTACTGGACAGGGGCGTTGGTGAGCAGTCCACCCTGCCAGTAGCGCGTGTGAGCATACTCGCCGCACTCTCGGGCTGTCGTCTCGACAAGGTGGCTGTACTGGCGTCTGCGGCAGATGAACAGAATAATGCCACTCCGGTACGCCACGTGAGCAGTGAAGTTTAATGCCCTCTGGAGGTGCTCCGCCGTCTGATCGAGATCTAGGATGTCAACGTCCAGGCGAGAACCAAACAGATAGGGTTCCATTAGCCTTAAATGAAAGGTGAGACAGGATGACATTTTTCCGTTAATGTAAGTTATCAACAAATCGTATTATGATACAGACAGCTATTATGATATTTCTAGATAGCTGCAGAGAATTTTAATGCGAACGTCCCACCTGTGTCTGCAGCCTTTCTTGTGGCCGAGATGCACACGGGCATCAAACAGGTCCTTTATGGTGTAGAGCTCAGACAAGCGGAAAAAGTCTGGCTGAGTGAGGGGGAAGTTTAAGATCTTCTCGTTCACACCTGCACATGTAAAACAAGCATAAACAAAGCTTCAAATAACGTCAGGTTTGCATCCATTCTCTAAACCCGCCTGTCCTAGAGGCCTGGAAAGTCATGTGTTTCCAAACTAGATTTAAATTAATGTCATCAGCAAACAATGTAAATGCCACTGGGTAGGAACATCTCAAAATGATATTTGAGGAAACCTTGAGAGAAACCAGACTCAACTGAGCCCATTATCCTCTGGCAAGCAGGCACATTATACCATTACATGCACAAATGTTTCCAAACTACCATTTATATGCAAACGAAATACACACAATATACACATTATAGCGGTAAACATATATCACGACTGTCTCACCGGTATCATCGATCGGTGCTGACGGTTTGGCCGCAGCAGCTGCGGTACCGAGTGATTGTCGATGACCTGACAACACAGCGCCCACCAACCGGGGACCCCGCAGAGCCTGAGACACTAAACACAGAATGTAAAATAATAATGCTTAAAAATGTCACTGTCGACAAATTATTACCACCCTCAACTAAGTTACGTAAAAATAATTTTTGCATCATTTGTCAAACGTCAAGTCATTACAAATCGTACGCAAGCGTTTGTCTTAAGATAAAATTAACAAAGCAACGAAAGTACATCAACATTTAAAAATTGTTTTATTTCACCTCTAGTCAGGATGCCAGCTGCCATGCTTTTTCCTTCAGCTCCGCCCCGACCTATGGAAAGCGCTAAGGATTCTGGGAAATGATGTTCAATGGCCGGACGAAGCGCCTTCGTCACGCAACTACACGAACTACAACTACCATAAGTGCTAACTGAATAAAAACTTTATTCAAACAACTGCGAACAAATCTGCTCAAATTATGAGAAACACGAAGAACCCTAAACAATGCTATAAGAACCAAGTTATTGTTTGGGTGTTGTTATTTTATCGTAATTGATATCATTTCAATACATCAATCAATTACAATATTCTATGGAACATGAAAACTTCTGTTTTCGCTTCGGTTTATCTGTAAAACAAACAAACACACACACACACACACACACACACACAAACAAACACACAGTTACTCCGTGTAATATGTAAAATCATACAATTGATATAACTCCTAATACGTTAACCCAAAACTGGTGTCAAGACGTCCCTGATCAGGTATACCTGTAGTTTAACATGGTTATCAGAGCAAAGATCATGGGTTTGATTCCCAGGACATACCTGTTGTAATTTTTTGGTGCCACACCATAGGACACATGTAGGCTACGGTTTATTTGTCAACTAGGTACCCATAAAAGTAAGTAACGTAGAAACACCTTGCTGCTCGTCCACTCACTTTGTAGGTGAATATCATAGTTATCCAACTACACCAGTAGGCCACTAACAGAACAGACCAGCTTGAATAAGTATAATAATTCAAGGTGGTATGAGATGTGAATTAAAGCAGGGAACTCAATTACTTGTTTGCAAAGAGATGGGTTTTTACCTTGGCACACTGACCACAAACTGCAACCTCCGCTTGACTGTTGTACTGTACTACACACACACACATTCAACTTAATAAGTAAGGGGACCACATATAAACTTCATTTGTATTCATATTAGGCTAACAAAGTCTTTCTGTGTACCTGTAACTGCTTTTGAACCTGAAGGCGTCTGCTTTTGAATCTTAGCCTCCTCTCCTCTGTATCAAGTGCAATGTATGGACTCAGTAAAATCCCAGGATCTATAGAGGTGGACAAAGACCTGGTACAATCACAAGAAAAACAACATTACGCATGCTCAAATAAACATCCAACCAGTCCACACACTAAAGAGGTAGCTTTTTATATTAAGACCAAACTGCTATTTTTCATTATATCTTATAATTTTTTGCTTAAAATCGAATCACTACTATCAGCAGCAAACAAAAATTTGTTAAAAATGGCACGTTTTTTACTTAAAATAATTCTAAAGAATTATATGCACAAATATTTTTTTGAATAAAGTTGTATATAATCCACATCTCTTGGTTTGTTAACCTTGACAGGCTGGTATTTTTTTGTCTAAAAGGGAACTAGTTACAGCTGAAGGAAAATATCCAACAACGCTGAGCTCTGCCATCTACTTTGGATTCTGATACATCGGTTACAAAGAACGAGAAGATAAACATTTATAAGAATTGCACTTTTGCGCACTAGAACACAACAATGTAAGGCTCATTCAATCTGGTGTCTCAAAGTCGATTTTTATTATACATCTTATGGAACACAGTTGAGCATCTATTCTCTGTTCAGAGCAGGGGACGAAAACTATTTTAATTGTTTTTCTTTTGCAAAATATTTATGAAAACTGGCAATGTCCAGCATAGTCAGCATGTGTTTTTAACTTTCTTCTCTTCTATAAACAAAAATAAATAACATTCTTCTCACATAGGAAAACACTTAACATACAAGCAACAAAAACAGGAACTAGGAATCAGGTGCAGAAAGAGAGAGAGAGAGAGAGAGAGAGAGAGACAATGACCTTTGACTAATTATGTATGCAAATAATTCCACAGAGAGAAAAGTTTTAAGAGTCCAGGGGTAAAAAATAACCTGGTTATGACAGAAAACATACAAGATTATAAACATGTTTATGAATACCCCTACCCCCGAAAAACTGCAAAAACATTAGCAAAAATGCTTGGTGAGGAAATATTGGATCATTGAGGATAAGTTAGTGCTTGTAGGGTAATAGAAATGTACAGGACCATAAAAACCATTGCTAATGTTTTTTTTGTAAAAAAGTCAAACCAAGTAAATGGCTGTTGTGAAACGTTTTATATACACTAAAGTAAACAAAGTGAACCCCATTCATGAAACAGGCAGAACAAACTTCTGTTACACAAGAATAACTTTATAACATTTTACACATGAAAAGTGTTGTGCTTAAATTTCATGAATGAGGTCCTTGAGATAATATTCACTAAAGAGTTTTCTCTCGTTTTGAATCGTTCAGCACCGTTTTATTTGCCCTCTCAGAGGTCAGGGGTCACAATGCTGTTCCTGGAAACATTGCAAAAATCTGACAAGTACGGATCCTAAACCATCACAAAAAAAGTCACTACTCTCAGTTCCTGAAAACAAACATATGGTGCACACAAAAACATTTTCAATCTCTTGGCCTTTACATTCTGCAGTCCTTCACACCTATTAGTCTTGTAAGAAATATGATTTGCATGTTTTTGTAATTTGCAAACACAATAACCCATTTAGGTGATTAGACCTGTGAAGCTTTACATGAAACTCACAAACGTGTCTTTTCCATAAACCTTCGGCTTCTCATTGTCATTACTTTTTGTATTATAGAATAAGACGATATAAAAAAACGATGTGTTTCAAAACCCGTGAATCAAAGTTTGTACGTTTCATTCAGAAAAAAATTGCAGCTGCTGTAGAGAAAATACAATAGAAGAACAACAGAAACAACAAAAGTTTAATCTCTCTTTATGACATCATGTTCGCTTTTAAATATATGTATAAATGTACAAACATACAAAATAAGGATGCGGTACACTCGAAGAGTCCTATGTGTGACGATCCCTTAGAATCTACATACTGAACATAAAGACTGAAATGCTTGAGAGGAAATGCAATTATATTTTAGTCTGTCAACTAAATCTGACGAAAAATGTTGGATATATGGATGAGAATCAACCTGCGGATCACAGATCACTCAATAACCTTTCCGATACAAGACAATTCATGAAGTGTTTTGAATTTAAATGAGAACATTCTAGGGTTTTGGCTCCTTCACCTGATATGTGTGTGTGTTTGGACACAAGTATGTACTCACTGACTGGGCTGATGCTGTCTTCCTGCCTTCATCTTCTGATCTTCCCTGTCCTCATCTGCCTCTACGTCTGTCTCATCTAAACATTTCTCTTGCTCGTCTTCCTTCGTTCGTCCCTCCTGCCTTTTGTCTTCCTGCTTTTCACCTCCCCCCCTCTGTTTTTCTCCTAAACTCACTCTGTACTCACTCGGTTCGCTTTGTCTGACCTGCAGGTGATTTGTCTTTTGAGCTGAGAATGATGGGAAGGCTGTCTGGTCCGGTTGCAGCACAAGTGAGGCCTGGTCTTTTTTGTCCCTGTTCATGTGTTCATGTAGATAAATCTCCTCTGTCCTGCTGCGTGGGGTTGTGGAGGACAAGAAGTCACTTGTGGTGATCGCAGGTATCTCTGTGGAGGGCGAGCTTTCGGGAGGGTCTGTTTTGGAGAACGGTGAAGGACACACCGACCTGATGACCTCGCTCAAAGGTATCCTCGGGGCTGGTCTGCTTTGATGGCTGGTTAGACGTTCATTACAGTCGGATGGAGGACATTCAGTGAGCTCACTCATTCTGCCGTCACCAGACCCCATCAGGAACAAGTTCTGGTGTTGATCAGATGTTTGGGGCGTTTCTGAAGGTGATATGAAAGAGCTGAATTTCAAGCTTATATGACTGACAGGAGTGCTTTTACTGGACAAGCCATTCTTTTGGTCTCTCGTAGTCGAGATCTCCAAATTATCATTTTCAGTTTTCCAAAAACGCTTAATGGAAGAGCTGCCCGGTGTGAGGACTGGTCCCTTATCCGCAGGAGAGTCTGTTTGTCTGTTATCGAATAAAGATACACCTGCACATTTCATTTCCGCTTGTCTTTCATTATTTTGAAGCCCAGCAGGAGGTTCGATGAGAATCTGTTGACACTCCAGTTTAACATCTGCAGCCGTTGCCAAATCTTCATCATGGCCCCCCTCCTGTTTGACGCTTTTAGGTAGAGGTGTGGCCACTTTGGCTCTCTCGGCCAAAAACCTCCTGATCTCCTGTTCAATGCTGTCATCGCTGTCAACACAACTGTCCTCATCGCTTGCTTGTTGAATAGAAGAAGGTAAGTCACATTCTTGATGATGTTCCTTCACACCTCCATCGATTCCAAGACTTACAGGCTGTTTGCAGTTTTGGCTGTCTGATTTGCTCTTATCAGCTTTGCTCCGAGGAATCTTGTTGCTTTTAGCATGCAATGTAGATTTGACAGTCTTGACATGAGGGGCGTTCTTCTGCTCTGTGGTCAGTTTAGGCCTTTTCATCGTATCTGTAGTTAATGCTTCTGAAGGTCCTTTCCTTGCCCTAGTGTCCCTTACCTTCTTTTTAACCTTTTTCTTTGTTTTAAGCAAATCTTTAATCGCAGCATCAAGATCCTCGTCGCTGTCAAACGAGCTGCTTTTATCGCTGCTGTCATTTCTCTCAGAGCCAATCACAGTCCTTGAACCTTTGTCGTGGGGTACGGAAGCGTCCGACACCTTACGAGAGGGAGAGTTTTGTTTTGGTTTGTTGTTTTTCACAGTGAGATGAGCAGAAATCCCGGAGGATGCAATCTGAGATCTGGTTGATTCGCTACGGACTGAAGTTTTCCCTGATGGCATCTCTTTATTTACGTCACACGCGACGCCTCCATCTGCTGAAGGTTTGCTTTGTTCTTTAAATTTGCGTTTTCTTGATAAAGACAACCTCACTTTACTCGACTGGGTTTCCTTCGCCTTTTTCTTCGGCTCTTTGTCTGCTGTTGGATCTGGAGATGGCTCTTTATTCATCTGCGCTTTGAGCTCCAGAAATTTCCTGATCTCCTGTTCGATTCCGTCCTCGCTGTCGACGGAGCTGTCGTTGCTTTTGTCGTCAGTGGCGGGACACGTCTGCTGCGTGGTTGTGTTAAAGTTGGACTCGAAGACCTCGGGCATGACCGTCTTGGAGATGTCCAGAATGGCTTCTGCACACATCAGGTCAGCTGTGTCCACATTTAAACCGGAGTGGATCTGATGCTCTGCGTCTGTGGTACGTGGACTGGTGGGCGGAGCTGTGAGTGCCTTCACGTTTGAGCCTCGAGATGAACATTTGTTTAGAAATTGACTAATGGTCGGTTGGCCGGGGAGTTCAGACTTTTTGGTGGTCAGTTTCTTCGTGTTGTTCTTCTTGGACAGCGTTTTGAGTGGTTGAGCAACACTCTGTACCGGCGCGGGTTGGGGAGGTTTTAGAGGACTATTCTTATCCTCGCATTTTTCTGCCTGGAAGAGACGTATGGCTTCTTCGATCCCTTCATCGCTGCTGGTATCGGAGTCTTCAGTTCGTTTTGGCTTTATCGTGGTGTCTATTTTACATTCTAGGTTGACTTTTTTCTCCTGCTGGAACCTCTTAATCTCCTCTTCGATTCCATCATCGCTGCTGGACTCGAGCAATTCCTCTTTAATGATGAGAGGTGGTGGAGATCTGTCCATCTCTGAAGACGAAGATGACCCTTTTTTACATTTGGACAGAGGAGGGCTTTTGACCGGCAAACTTTTACTCACGTCTGCTTTCTTAAAGGGATTTTCTTTGCTTAGACTTTTCTTCTTGACTTTCTCCTTCAAGGGCTGTGTTGAGGTGGCTTTCTGAATGTGATTGCTAGCGGTTAACACTTTACCACTGCCGGAATGTGCGAGTTGTTTAGCGGCGTCTGGCGGGCTCGGTTCCCTCCGTTGAAGTTTGGCCGCTGGGGACGAACCCGTCACCGGATCCCCTTTGCGCTTGTGGTCCACTTTCTCCTTTAAATACTCCTGAATGGCCTCCTCGATGCCCCTGTCCACAGAATCGTCGCTGTCCGAATCTTCTCCAGTATCAGAGCCAGCGGCCTGTCTCCTAGCATCCGTTCGACAGGACCTCACCGACGTGTCCGTGAGTCGCGCTTGACCCTTGTAGCCGGTGTCGTGGCTGGAGTGAGCGTCCTCCCCGTTGTCGGTCATGTCCGAAGACTGGGTGCTTTGGAGGCTCTCTATGATCATCTGGATCTTCTGTGGGATGGGGGTCCCGTTAACAGAGGCGAGGTCGCTGTCGGAGGCACTGTCATTGAAAAAGAGAGGCAGGATGCAGCTTTTACTGGACCTCCATTCTGAGTGAATAGCCACCGCCGGAGGAATTGTCTTCAGGAACATTCTAGAAGGTCGGAATGGAAGGGATGTAGGTGCGTGGAGAAGCTCCACTTGTGTTCACATTCTGGATATGAAGAAAACAGAATTGCTCATTGTTATTAAAAGTCAATTGCATTGTGTAATCACAAATTTTCTTTCCAGACACTTCACTATATAAGCACACACACCAGAATGAGTCACGGGTTTGTTCTGTTCTAAAGAAAGCGAAATAATGTTAAGGTCGACCGGCACTTCTAAACTTAACTAACACATGTGTATAACAGTATCTGAGCAAAATATGACATGTGTAATAATATGTATAATAAAAGATGTAATTAGCCATTACTTGTATATGCCATCATGCTATTCGCTATTATTTTTTTGTTCTTATATTACACCAGCAAGGGATGAAAGAGAGAAAACATCTTTATGTATCATTTTGATTTTCAGCCAAAACTTTATATGTTCATATTTTCTCCATCAGACAAAAATAAGTCTATGACATTTTCTATTTTAGAACAGGGAAATAAAAATGCGTTATGGATGTGACATGCTTAAGAATGACCTTAAAAACTTTGAGACTTCAAATGCGTGTTTTGCACCCTTGATAAAACTTGATTCTTTCATGGCAAGGTTTCCCTTGCATGGAACTGCTCACTTATATATTGTGATTATCAATAATATTGATTACTGAAGCTTGCAAATATATTACATATGACCAGAACACCATCAAATTTTCTATATACATAAAATCATGTGCATTGCAAGGCAACAAAACAATATTTTGGTCACACTTTATTTTAAGGTCCGATTCTCGGTATAAGTAAACAATTAACTATGACGTTTGCCTCAGTGACCTACTCATTTGTTGCTCAATAGTTAGTAAGGTAGTTTAGGTATTAGGTAGGATTAGTGAAGTAGAATATGGCCATGTTGAACATGTGCTTTATAAGTACTAATAAACAGCCAATTTGCTAAAAATAGGCATCTAATAAGCAACTAGTTAACAGTGAGAATTTGTCCCTATACCAAAGTGTTACCAATGTTTTTAATATACAGTTTGGCGCAGAACTTCACTTACATTTCGACAGTTTACTTTTTTAATGTCATGCTTTATCAAAAGGCTATTTGGGGCCTAAACATATGATAATATTACTACATTTAATACCATTACTGCCTTAAAAAAAGAATTGTACAATAAACAATATTGTAACTGTTGGGTTGTCAATGTCCCGAAGAAAAGCCTGAGACCCCATCATCACAGGGCCAGGCACAGGACAAGGGCCCAAAACTTGAGATGTACAGTACATTGTAATAGCACATGATAAATATTACAAACAACGTCACATAAAAGACCTTACATGAGCGAATCGCTTGATCAAAAACTTGTCTCCAGTCATAAAAGTTCTGTCATACAATTCAAGGTTTATTGTTGAATATATTGAAAATTTTATCATTGAGTCAACATATTTTAAGACATACTTTACTAAGCAAGAACAAGTGTTTGAATGACGAGCACTACGATGCTTCAAACCCGCCAATATCTGTTTGTTATGAATAAATAAATATGGCCACCAACATTAGCCTACTGATGATGCAGGTTCCCGGTCAGTTGCAATTATTGGAGTTATCGTATAAGACAAATAACGTGACACTTATTTGTAATAATCCCGATGTGTTAGTTTAGTTGCATTGCATTATATTTAATGTTGCATGTCTACGCAACGACGCTCGTGCAAGTAGCCGAGGCCCCTTCAACATCTTCACTCGCTCGCATCTCCTCAGACAATAAACTCTCGTCAAATGTTACAAAATAACTCCGACCTGACAAACAAACTTCCGCCGGGCGACAAACTGTATCGTGTGTGAGAAACACGCGACGTTTTCGCAAGTCTGGAGCCTGCGTCGGAGCTCCGACTTCAGCCGCGCACCGCGCTGTCCCTGCGCTCGGCTCGCGGCTCTGCCTGCACTCGCGGCCGGGGAGCGGAGCTAAGAGACACCGTAGAGGAACCGGCGCCTTCCGCCCGCCCGCCGGCCGGCCGGCCAACCGGTCACGGTCCCTTCGCTCATACTAACAGCGATTTATTGTCGAAAGAAACACCGTGTGGGAAGTTTGGATGGCGGGCGGTGAAGTGGCAACACTGAGAAATGAATCTCCTTAAATGTGTTGAAGAATCGGCTGTTTGAAAACGCAAAGTTCGCCGAGAGACGGATGCGACGGCGCGCTCCCGGGCCCTCAACACTTCTCGCCGGTTCATTTCGCAAATGCCTCTTTGTGTGGTGTCTGACTACAGACCAACATCACAGAAGTAAAATCCCGCAGCACGCACACGAGAGATGATGTGATAAAGCTCACCTCACGACTGGATGAAGACTTGGCAAGTTTATCCTCCGGTGTGTTACACATCCACCTTTTGAAATTCTTCAATTTTTGGAGCGTCCACATACGGGGACGAGCGCGCAATAGAAGCGTCTCGTGCACCCACTTTGCCTTCCTAGTTACCTTCGGAAATCATTTAAAGACACAGTACGGTGATACAAAAAGAGGATGTTACATTTATTAAGCGAACCAGGTTAAATATGTTCACTTTAATATGTTCGGTAGTTATGTGTGTAATATTATGTAATTTACATAATTTATGTATTTAGTATAACACGTTTAATATGATCTTAAAAACCTTTCGGTCTGGAAGTGTAGCAATGCCTGAATACTGTAAATTAGTTTTTGTAGGGAAAATAGAATTGTGCAAATTAAAGCTGCAAATAAGAGGCCTGAAAGTAATATTAAATTAAACATAATAACAAAGAATGAGTAAGTAGCCCTAAAGTGGTGTACAGGGTATACCTTTTCAATAGTCGAAACACACTCAAAAAGGTGTCCCAAAGTTGAAGATCCCCTGATTTCTATTTTAAAAGGCAAGTCAATAGAAAAATAAAATGTTATCATTATTTACCCTCCTTCAAATCTTGGATTTGACTCTTACTTCTGAGGAATACAAAATAAGATATTTAGAGAAATGTCAGTCTCTGTGGTTTTGTGTTCTTACAATTGATGTCAAAGGAGTGCTGTGTTGTTTGGTTGCAGGTGTTGTTGAAAATATTTATCTACTATCTTTTATGTGAATTCCTTATTTTGTGTTCTGCAGATGAACGTTATTCAGGTTTGAAATGACACGAGGGTGCATACATATTCACTTTTAAGTTTCATTTTTCTATAATGCTCCAGGGACACCTCTCATAACTCTATATCGATTTTTAGTCTACCGTGGTTGTTTTTTTAATACATGTTTGTTTAGATTGTCTTAAAAAAAAACAGTTATTTATTAATTCATACGTTTCAGTTCATTTGTAAAGCTGTCAGTTACATCTATAATACATTTATTAAAATTGTTCAGTCTTGTGAAGACTAGAAGGCAAGTAGAATAGATGGTAGAAGAGACTGGATAGATATTTTTTTCATTGTTATGGTAATGATGAGGTGTACAAGTATTTTTGTTGTACTGTGTCTGTGAAGCAGTTTGTGTACGCATGATGGCGCTGTATACTAATGTAAGAATCGAGTCAGACTGGCTGAATAACTTTTTCGCTTTTTGTTGGTTTCTGAATGTTGTGCTGTGACAAGAAATCAAAATCCATTTTTGAATCATTTGCATGCTAGCCACTATGAAAGTTATATTTACCAACATGTAGAGCTTTAAAGAAAAGTGTGTTTGTTAGAATGTTGTGAAAAATGGCAATTTTGTGTGTATCATTGTGGAATATGCTCAAAGTGTGTGATATATGAAGAGTTTATTTTCGAAATGAGGACATATTGTCCAATTGTTTTTTTTCTTCAAAAATCATGTTTTTTCATATCGATCAAACTGCAGTTGTTTTGTTTTGATTCAGCCATAATAACTAACAATTACAGCTAACCAACACAATTAAACAAAGTAAAAACATGATAACATAATAAAAAAGTGTGTAATTTTCTTTAAAACTGTTATGTCATTTTGGAAACCAAATCTTCAAATGTGTATTGTTGTGAATAAGGGATTTGTAGTTGTGTGCGCATCACTATACTATGGGGACTGTGTATATAAGTGTGTTTAATTTTAAAGACTTGATTTTGTATGCACGTCATGGAAGACATTTAGTGACAGAAAGGGTGTCATGATACAGAATCCGTGATTAAATTGTATTTATTATCGAATTACATTAAACTTAAGCGGTGCTGCTTGATTTTCTCTCAAATCACTGAGATCAGACTGAATTTATTAAGCAAGCTCACATTGTTAATAGAAAATTCTGTTTTGTGCGCTGTTTTCTACATGTGTAAAGCGTTAAAAGTTCAAATCTCACAAACCCACATGCATCAGGTGCATTCTGTGATGCTTGCATATTTATTTCTGTAGCGCAATTACAAGTGACAGAGTTGACAAAAGTACCTAAGAGTAGTTGGTAGTGGTAAAATATCATTAAAGGACCACATATAGACTAACACACTGTAAGAAATATTGCATACACAAAGGGTTATCAATAAAATGTACAGAACTTGTATTAATACATTAGAATAATGAATATGATAAGAGACATTCATTTTGTTAACTTTGTCAATAACGTTTGACTTACTGGGGTTGTTTTGCACAGAGTTCTTTAACAGAATGCTGTCACATTTACATCTGTAAATGTGACCCTGGACAACAAAACCAGTCTTATGGGTCAATTTTTCGAAATTTTGATTTTTACATCATCTGAAAGCTGAATGATTAAGCTTCATGTAGATGTATTGATTGGAAGGATAAGACAATATCTGGCAGAGATAAAGAAAACAATGAGAAAATTTCCCTTGAAGTTGTTAATCAGAGGTGCTGTAGCAGTCCATCCACTTGCAAAGATTAAGTTTATATATATTTAAGGTAAGATATTTACAAAATATCTTAATGAAACATGATCTTTGTTTAATATCCTAATGATTTTGGGCATAAAAGAAAAATCGATCAATTTGACCTATACACTGTATTTTTGTCTTTCACTAAAAATGTTCCAGTGCTTGAGACAGGTTTTGTGATCAAGCGTCACAAATGTATTTTCTGAGTATTTGTCCATTTGATCCATGAAATACACTTTTTTAGTTTTTTTTAAAATAATATTTAATCCATATAATGTTTTGTGTAACACAATGTAACAAAGCGTCAGAAACGAACAGGTGTTGGTGGTGTTAATATTCACCCAGGAAAGTAAGCTTTCATTTACACAGAACGAACTACGAGAATCGTGCCAACTAATCCCACTGCAGTCACTGAATGTCAGTCAGCCGAGTGACTGAGAAGAAATGAGAGAGCCATTCTGATGAAAGATGGCACAGCATAAAGAAGTGATGAGCATTTAAATGAACAAGTTAGTATTCAGAGTGACGTGTTACGAGAGATTCAGGAAATTACACAGGAGCTGAACTTCACGGATTACTAATGATTTACTGATAAAAATAATAAAAGAGAGAGAGCAAGTTTTAACAAATTCAAATGAACTATAAAGCCCTAAACAAACTCTGCCGGGGTTTTAGCAACTGCCCATTTCCGCTAGTGAAGTATGACCTTCTGTTTTGTACCGGCAGCAGATTCATCTTGCTGATTATTGTCTTTAGATTATGGATGTTTTTTCGAGTGATTTATTGCAGGCAGGACGTCCCTGCAAACTCCTTCACAAGGGCACCTTATACTCAGCAGAGGGTTTGTTAATATGCTTGTTGAATAAATTAATCTTTGTGTGTGTTTGACACTGGACACACATCGACAACTTGCAGAGAAGTTTTATTTTGTGTCCCCCAAAGTTGGTTTCATGCACACTTCACACACACACACACACTTTACTCAGTTCCCAGTTCCACACTTTTGTTAAGGCCCCGAAGAAACTGGGAAATAAATTAATGGGACTTTTACTTGTTTCTCTTTGTCAAACCACAAGTATACAACACAAACCTCACAAACACAGCAGGGATTTACGGGAAGGACATCTTTGACATGGTGGTCAGTAGGCACAAAAGTCTTGCTGAGACGCAGTCAGATGGTGGTTAGAAAGCATATCTGTGTGACAGAGCTCAGATCAAAACACTGTGAGGTTTGGCACTGGCTTCTGGGATATTGTGTCCCTTCACATCCTGTGTGTAAGATTACACGATTGTTCTTGTTAGTATGTTTCCCCAGAAGTAAAATTGTTAGTATGCATCCCAAAAATTGTAATGGATTTAATGGTTATAATGGGAATTGTATTGTTTCAACGGAAACTATAAGGTCTCTGTGGGCCTCTACTGGTAATGTATTGAGCTCTAGGGTGGGATATTTTGTGGTAAATGGGAACCAATTAAACACTAATGGAATAAAACCCAAGACACATTACATAAAGACATTTTGTTATGATTTTTCATCAACATTCAGATTCGAATTTGGTAGTCCCAAACTACCCCGCAGGACACAATATTTAACTTTTAATTTTTAGATCAAATGTTGTATTTAAATGATTTGTTTTTGGATTTTAACATGGTTAATTGGATTGTTTATGGTTAGGTTTCAACACATCACCGGTCCCCACAGATTCACACCCGAAGTTCCCAAATGTTGTGCAAATGTTTGATGAGTCACTTTGAGCGAACCATTAAAGGGGTCACGTGACACGGTTAAAACAAGGTTCATAAACGCTGTATTTTCACACACCGTGCATAATTGTATCTCCTCTTTACCCCGCTTCTCTGAAACAATATTTTACAAAGCTCATCGCTCTGAAAAGTGAGGTGTGCTATGATTGGCCAGTTAACCAGTGCGTATTGATTGGTCAAATACTGCAAGCGTGTGACGGATATGTAATGCCTCTTAGCATATTTGGAGCATCAGCTCCAACGCTATTGTACTGACTGGTACACCCACCTTACTTGAGTATACATTTGGGCGGTCTTAGTCAAATCATACCACGAATTCGATTTGTGGGGGTGTGGTTACACAAAACGTTTCAAACAGGTCTGGATGAGCATTCACTTTTGGACAGAATGCATCTTTTGTTCCGACATTTTAGTTTTTGCAATTATAACACACCAAAGACACAGAAAAACACGTAGTTGCGCCATATGACCCCTATAAATCATTTTCTGTTGTGTATGTGTTGCCAACAGGGGACACTGTTCCACTGTCTTTGTCCTCCATAGTGCTGGAGACAAGATCATTTACATTTTAACTACACCTTACCCCCTGCAAGATAGGAGAAGCCTCTTTGGTTTCGGCTCTGATGTGATTATATTTCCTATTAAATTCACCATTCCATATAAAATCCCACATTATTGGGAATGGGTGTAACGTTTTATGTCCTCTTGCAAAAACTGCCCCTGCTCCCAAAGGAAATAAAATTGAATCAGTAAAAAAGCAGGATAGAGAATAAGGTGGATGTTCCTGTGTTAATAATCGTTTATCGATGGGTTTGTTTGATCCATACTTTGCTAATCCGGGAGTCGTAAATTTGAGGTCAATTTAACTCCCCAAGGAATGAAAATGGGAGACAGGGAAACGTTGCACCTGTGTGACTAGGTCCCTTTCGGACAGTACACATCATAAACAGATGGTGTGTGTGAGGTCGTTTTCAGGGTAACTCACCTGGGGAGTGTGAGATATGGATTTTATTATAAAGTAACAGGTTTACTCACACGCATCTTCTTTTGATATTCTTACTTACTTTAAACAAAAAAGAAAATTCTCTTCTTATGTACTGACCCGCGAACTGTTGTTTCTTCAGGTTGATAATGAAGTCAGTGAGTTGAACTTTAAATCCGGATCTGTGTGATTTATGAATCATAATTGAGAACCGGATCAATCCAATGCCACCAGTTACATTCTACTCCTATTAAACAAATAATGCTTGAAGATCGTTACACAACGCTGTCGTGTGGCTTAAACATGACTTTCAATTTGCATGAACCATATGGGCCATTTTTACGATACCTTATAGAGCTTATGCATCCATTCCTGCATGTTAAACAACATCTGTCACGCTGGTTTTCTTTTACCAGATTTCTTATTTGTTGTGTTATAAAGAGGAAAGTCAAAGAGTTTGGAAAGACACGAGGGCGAGTAAATGATTCGAGGATTTTCATTTATTGGGCGAATTATTTCTGTTATATTTCTTGTTTTTGAGAGCAGATGTCAGTAATGAATATTTGATGCTGCTTGTGTCTGAATATGCCATTATTGTGCCATTAAGGCCGTGTTTGTGTGTGCTTGAAATTGCTGTATACAGTATGATTAATGTTGTGACACTAAAAGCAGCAATTAGCAAGAATACACACCAATCTAAATCACCACGTATGAGAACATCTGTGTTTGTGTGTGCTTGTTTACACGCTTTAATGAAAACACTTTAGTGTCATGTGTGGCAAAACTGCCTTAGTCTTAACCTTACATCACTGACACATTAAAGAGAGAAATGAAGATACTTTATTGAAGATATTTTAATTTTCCAGGTAAAGATTTTGCCTATCAGAGATAATAGAGAGAGCTAGGACCAAGACATGTTAACAACCCCCTAGTAACTACTCACGATCCCCTAACACCGTGATGAATTTTGAACCAGTCGGGTGTCCTCAGAAACCAGTGTTGTGAGATTAACGCTGTCCATTTAACTTAAGCGTGATGTTGATTCACACCTCTCCGTAGACTTCACCCTTCACAAAAGATTAGGAACAAAACCCACTTTCTTTCCCAAAGTAGATTTTCGGCTTCTCAAAAAGTCCACGGGAGGGTTTACACCCCATTCTGTGAATGATTTAAAACCAGTTTCTCAGAATTCAGGAAAAATAAAGTTTTTTACCAGAAGCAGAGGCGTGGGAGTTCAAGTCAATACACTGCATTTGCATCCGTGACTCCCAGAAAAAATGTAAGGCGAGCCGATTGATGGAATGAGTAAAATTGGGGCGTTTCGTTCCAGAATCCAAATGGGACCCCTGTAGCAACATTTATCACAAAAATGACTTAAATCAAATGATTTTTTATGTTGCCTTATAAAATAACTGTGGTGATTTATTCTACTTCTTTTTTAAACGTTCACATATGTCATTCTGTCAAAATCGAGTGTTTTAGAGTCACGTGAGTCATTACTCATAGTGAAAAGGTCTTTTTGACCGAAATATATTTAAAATATCTCTGCTAAAGTGTCTGTGAAGGTGTGTGTTACTCTATGTGCGTGACATGTCGCGAGGGATTGATGCGAGAGAAGCGTCAGACTTGAGAATGCTCGGAAGAAACAAAATTCAATTACCTACCATTTAACTTCCATGATCAGACACCCAATACTGTTAAACCAGCCATAGAATCTCTCTCTCTCTCTCTCTCTCTCTCTCTCTCTCTCTCTCTCTCTATCTATCCATCTCTATCTCTCTCCATCTCTATCTCTCTCCATGTCTCTCTCTCTCTCTCTCCATCTCTCTCCCTCTCTCTCTCTCTGGTTGCTAGGAGACAGTGTACTGGCAGGTGAGTAGGTCTATATGTTCATGAAGGCTCTTGACTTGAAGAGGAGAAGATGATACTCAAGAATTCCTGCATCTCCTCTTCACTGTCAAAAATCTATTGTTATATCACTATGTGAAGAGCAGTGATCCTGCATTAATGATTTCATGTCAGAATCCCGTCGTCACGTCCTAGCAGGGTGCCGGAGAATACTGAAAAACATTGAACGGTTATATTGAAGTGAAGATACAGCTTATTAGTTTATACCTATGAGAGACAAAAAGATATGAAACCTGTCAAAGGACTTCAATCGTGATGTGAATTTAACATTTCAAATTCTGTAATACTTCTAAGTCATTATTTGAGGTAAACAATAATGTAAGTGGAATAAGGCTAAATGTTCTGTGAAATATACCTTGTTCTAAACATGGTTGGACTGTATATACAACAATGTATATGTGAATAACCATTGATTTGTTATAGAAGCACATGGGCACTACCCAGAGGGACAACTTTCGATGCGTTTATACACTTTGGTTTGACTTCCTGTCAGTCATTTGCGATGGCAATGTAACCACAAAAGCCCAACATCGATCTCTAGTCATTGTGGCCCCTTTGTCTCTTCTAATGCCGTGATGGCCTTCCTGTTTATGAAGATGCTGTTGTGACCACTTCCTCTCAATGCTTTAAGAAAAATTCTCTTAACATGCTATAGAAAAGCAGGCATACAAAATGAGAGCCCATGAGAGCTCTGAAAAATGATCACGCTTTTGCATATGGCAGACACTTTTATTTAACGTGTTCAGAATTAAACCTATGATCTTTGTGCTGCTAACACAATGTGACTCACTGAAATGATGTGAGTTAGTGATGACCGGTATTTTTTCCAATCTATTATGAACTCAGTTTTAAAAGATAATCGAAAATGCTATCATCAGTTTGAAAAAGCACCCTGTTGAAATGAGAGAACAGAAAATACAGCAGCAGCCAAACTAGCACTGAAAAATAACCATCTTGACATCATAGGCACTTCTCAAAGGGAAGCTTTATGCTGCAGGGTCAAAACCAAACAAACCACAGCTAGTTTACTTTAAGATCACATGCCGGCAAACATTAGCAAGAGGAATGAGAACATAATATGAGAGAAGCACAGAGACGTTTAGATGTTAGAGAATCTTTGTGAAGGTCAGCATCAAGTTAATTAACTAAACGATAATGTGAAAACTGTATAACAGCAATGAATCATGAGTATTACGAGATCCTAAATGTGTCTCAGGAGAAATGTGTTAAAAAAGATCACGCATTATGGGTAAAAAAAGATTTTATTATTTTTATTATTTTGTGATAATCAAATAATAATGTGATAAATAATAATTAAATAGGTTTCAAAACTATGTTGTTTCATTTTGTTGTTTAGTAGAATATCTACAGGCCTAAAAATAAATATTCTCTAAAAGTACAGAAACACCAGAAGACTTTTTTCCACTACGAGGAACCTTTGGTGCACAAGAACGTTTATGTGGAAGGTTCTTATTGAACCATCCAACCACACAAAAAACTTGTTAGGTCCCTTTATATTTAAAAGTGCTTCTTTGCATTTAATAAAAATAAAATTGGATTTTAAAATGTAACATTGAACCAGAAATGTTAATTATGGGTTACATGGGCGACATTCATCATTGTTTATTGAGATTGACCAGAAGACAAAGCCTTTGTGTCATTCAAGGAAGTCATGTCTTGTGTTCTATTGCGAGCGGGTCTTTCAATGACGTGATGGTTTAGTTTGTCCTCAGATGTTCAGGATGAATTTTCCCCTCTTTCTGCTCTGTGGTCTCATCTTTTCCAGCTTTTGTTCCAGAGGTAAGTACCACGAGTCTAAACATGTGCTTAAAAACAACACATTGAACAACATCGAACCATCAGCTGGTTTGCAGTTGAGCACCATACAGAAAGAGAAACACGCGCTTTGTGTTTGTTGTGTTTTTATTTTATTTTAAAAACATGAAGCATTTATTTTTTAAGCCGTGTGAATTGTTGGTTATGTTGCTGTAAACTACATTTTAATGCTTATCTTCAGATTATATTTAGAGGTAAACTTGCATGATACTTAATACTTATGTGTTTTAGCACAGGTGTCATTCATAAAAATAAAATAAATTACACATTGGTCAATAGTTTTATAAATTATTTATTTAATTCTGTTCCAAGAAGGGTGTAGCACAAAAGGTTCAATCTTTTAGTTTTTTTTGAAAAGTTTAACATTTCATTATTTTTTATACATTTTTGATACATTATTTATGTATCTCTTGTTTTCGGAAATGAAGTATCTGTAAAAATGAGTGACTTTTTCTAATTTTTCTATTTTAAACTTTGTATCTCTTATGATTCATTGATTTATTTTTCCTGTAATGTTGAATTACACCATTGTAAATCACTTTGAATTGAATCATTATGTGCATTTCTAAATACAAAACAGGCAATTCAATACGTCACTATATTTGTTCATATTTAAGATTTGCTTTGCTATAAACATTTCGAAAATCAACATTGGCAACAAAAAAATATTGTGTTAAAACATGTTTTTTCACAGTCGTAGGTTTGAATGAGAAGATATCAGTGATTCAGATTCCAGTCAACATTACTGTGAATGAGGGAGAATCTGCTGAAATCACCTGCTGCTGGACTCAAACGACAATAGAAACATCTAATGTTAAAGTTGTTTGGTTAAAAAATGACACAAAAGTTTCAGCAGAAAACCATCTGAATCAAACGTCTCCATCACAGAATTGTTCTACTCTACACATCACACACATTACTTCTGAAGATGAAGGAGAATATGTGTGTAAAGTGACCAAAGACATACCAATACTGACTGAAGGCAGGGGAAATAAAACCATCTTAACCGTCATTAAAATGTATGTCCCAACAGAAGGTGAGATACACTTACACTGTATTCAACTCCATTATACCATAACAGTAAAAATATCTTGAATATTTCTTGAACAATTATTCAATTTACAGAAAGTGTTCAAATAATCTCCGAAACACCTTCAGTTGTCACAATAACCAACTATGTCCCAACAGTCAGTGAGTATTCAAAGTGTTACTGCAAATGTTTTATTGATTAAACAATAGCGATCATTTATTTATTATATTAATTTCAGTATGAAAATTATTGATATAAACTGTATAGACATGTGTCTGTGCCTGACAAATCTACATGTGTAATATCTAAATATTATATTTAGGGTGATTTTACTGTATTGAGCATAGACAGATTGCGAGCTGATTGGCTGACAGATTATAAATGACATATCAGTTTTCTCCATGAATCATTACAAATCATTACAAATAAATTTGTGCATGTAAAGTTTCAGATTGAGCTGTCATCCGTGTGAACCATATTTTCTTTTAGATGAAAAGCCACTTGTGAAAGACAATCCAAAGAAGAATCCAAAAGATGAGACTTCTTTGGATGGACATTTCGTGGATTCTTCAAATGAAAGCAGTAAGATTACATATAAATATAATGCAATTTTTATCAGCTGTCTGTCACAGAATAAAAGAATGTGTTCCCGTCTGTGTTCTTTCATTCATTTCTATTGTTAATTAGTTCTTTGTGTATTCATTGTCTATTTAAGCCCTTTGTTCTTTAATTGACGATCATAGTTTTGTGTTATCCTGAGTGGGGACCATCATTCGTTTTCTCCTTGGAATTATGTGTATATTGGTTTATCTTCTTCGTTGTGTGTACTTCCTGTGCACCGCGTAGCATAACAATAAGACTGGTGAGAGTTTGTAGTTGTACAAGTGTCAAATAAACTTTCTTTTCTGCGCAGGTGATTTGTGGGAAATTGTAATCATTTACATTTTCAGATGTCTGCCCTTCATCGGCCTTCTAGTGGCATTCTTCTCCCTGAACAGAGATGGTAGGAGAGCCATCCCATCAAAACCAGGTTACTGTTAAACACGCCCAACACAAAACTAACTGTATGTGTTGACACTTGAACACCATGTCCATAGATATGCTGTTATTGGAGTGCTGTTGGTTGAACGAGCCAACAAACTCATTGTAATTTCTGTGTTGCAAAGAGGTGACAGCTGTACATGCTGAGATCTTCAGGTCTTACTGACATGCTTTTAACCTGCAGTAGAACAACCGGGGGAAGATCTGGAATCAGGAAATAAACGCAGAAATGACGCTGAAGATGTGAAACAGGGTGAGAGAGGTTCTGTGGAGGAGGAAGAGCGTGACACCACAGAAAAACTTAAAACTGCAGAGAAAGCAGAAGATGAAAAAGACAAACAGGAGGAAGAAAAGGATCTGGTTCTGCTTCTGGACACTGAAGCTGTGATGGTTATAACTGGTAACAGGGAAGAAAGCGCAGATTCTCTTGTGGGCAGTGGCATCGTTTCAGTTTTGTAGCAACTGTTTTATCAGATCTGTGATGTCACTTCCTGTGTGCTCGGCTGCTGTGTGTTTATGGGCCGGAAAGCAATGGCTATCATCTTGAAACTGTTGTAAATAATATACCATTTATTTAATAAAAAAGACATGACATGTACGTGCATAAACCCTGTTTTATTGTATGGAGATCTCAATGTTGCGGTATTCAATCTTAAACTTGTATATTTGCGCATTTGGCTGACATATTTATTTGAAACAACATCTAGTGCATTCAGGGTACACTTTTTATAGCAATATGTGTTCATTGGGTATTCAACCCATGACCTGTGCACTTCTAACACAATGCCCTGACAGTAGAGCTACAGGAACACTGAAATGATGTTGGTCCACCATGATCTATATTTTTGAATAAAGGAATATTATAATATTTTTTATCCAAAATGGGGAGCTTGAAACGTAATATTAAAAGCTGTATTTATTCAAAATAGGAAAGTGCACATTAAAAGATGTCGGAAAGAATTGTGGGTGAAATAGAAATTATTACATCAAACGAAAGCACCTTTGACATTGATCTTGAGGAAGTCATGTGTCTGTGTATTTATAGTGAGGTGCGTTTACACCTATAGGCTGATAGTTTAGATCGGCATCAGATGATCAAGATGAAATCTTCCTCCGTTCTCATCTATGGTCTCATATTGTCCATTCTGTGTTCCAGAGGTAAGTGCCAATAATTCATGTTTAATGTGTGCTTAATTTTGTATTTTTGTATTAATTTAATAAAGTAGGCTAATTGTATTTGGAAACATTTGTGGTTTTACAATAAAACATGCGTCTTTCAAACAAATTTCATCTTTGACTCTTTTAGTTCACTTTTTATCTCTAAATAAATGTATGTTTAATGTCTGCTTCTTAGAGTACAACACACTCGCGGCCTATTTGTCATATGATTTGATCATATTTTATCTCTCAGTTCCGCATTGCTTTGAGCATTTACGAAATCAACAATGGCAAAAAAATGTCATGTGTTTAATTGTTTTTTCACAGTCGCAGGTTTGAATGAGAAGATATCAGTGATTCAGAGTCCAGTCAAATTACTGTGAATGAGCGAGAAACTGCTGAAATCACCTGCTGCTGGACTCAAATGACACAGGAAACATCTAATGTTAAAGTTGTTTGGTTAAAAAATGACTCAAAAGTTTCAGCAGAAAACCGTCTGAATCAAACGTCTCCATCACAGAATTGTTCTACTCTACACATCACACACATTACTTCTGAAGACGAAGGAGAATATGTGTGTAAAGTGACCAAAGACATACCAGTAATGACTGAAGGCAGAGGAAATAAAACCATCTTACGTGTCAGTAAAGAACAACATTGGAATAAGGCAACAACAACTACAGGTAAGATTCATCATCCACATTCACTTATTTATCTATACCACTAAAGAGAAATAACACCATCCTACGTGTCGTTCAAATTCATGTCACTCCAGGTGAGATCACATTGTCACACTTATTCAAACAATACCACTACAATTTACTAAAATATTGTTATTTTTTTCTAATTCGTGTCCTGTTTTACAGACAGTGCACATGTAAATTCTGACTCCCACTCAGTGGTCCCAGTAAACATCTGCGTCCCAACACACAGTGAGTACTAATCTACTGTTATGCATTTGGCCGATGCAATTTCAATATTTACTGACAAGATCTAGATGTTTTACCCGTTGTTGCATGATTTGGTACTGATATGGATCCACACAAATGGACAAATGCTATATTTAAACGGGTGAAATACAAATCTTCTTTTCATTGCTGGACATAGATTCACTAGTGGGACATTTTTAAACCATAGATGCAGACAACGTCACTTTATTTATGACGTGCAATTGCGTTTGGCGTTATTAAATGGATAAAGGATGTGTGTCCTCTATATTCTGAGATGGAACTCCCCCCCTTTATAATTCACCCCCTCGTTCCCTCCATTTCCAGGCCCTCCATTATTTTTAATTATATGTAAACGTTGATTTTAACGTACATTAAGGTTGTCTTCACATATGCCATGTTTGGTGCGATTGCTCTGTTTTTGCGGTTTATTTGAGGAAGTGTGAACTCTGCCACCCGAACACTGCGGCGTAACAAACAAACGGACCGAGACCACTGAAAAGATGGGTCTTGATCCACTTTCAAGCGAACTCTGGCGCAGTTCGATTGAAATATGAATGCAACACAGACCAAAGACATCAAACAAACCAAAAACAGGAAGTGATAACAATATACGACCCGAAAAAATCAAGTGATTTGGTGTTTATTATACCTGTGATTTGGCGTGTAACTCAGGAATTCCTGGCGCAGTTTTGACAGCTTTAAACACTTCATGAGGTCTTCACGAGTTACCGGCTTGCTAAAAATACTCTCATATGCGCAGGCATACACTTAGCATGCATAACCCAGCACAATGCATTGTTTTGGATGTCCGGTAAGTTCAGTCTCAAAACATAAATCATAAAAGCTGTCCAATCACTTTGCGACTTTACACGTAAGCTGTTAGGTTCGATATATTTAGGTTCGCTGTTAAAATGCCAGTCTGAATGCTGAGAAAACCAGGACTAAATCATTTTTTTCTTTTTTGGTCCAGACCAAAAGAACCAAAAGAACCGAATTACAAATGTGAACGCACCCTAAGAATAGTAAGCATGCAAGCCGATTGAGAAGAGAAGCTATCAGTTAGCCTTCTGAGTGTGTAAGGCGATTGGCTGGCAAAATGAAATCAAAACCAGTATTTTATTAATGCATATGCAAAACATGCATGTTCAATATTAAGTATCAATGTGATTTACTGAAAAACATGAAGCTGGTTTGAATTCTAAGAAAATCTTCATTGAATAATCTTAAATGAATTAATCTTTTGATTGATATAATTATAACATGCAATTAAGGGTTTGTCTTATTATCCTAAAGTTTTGTCTTGTAATTTAAGGTTATATCTCCTATGATTGTGAATATACAGATTATGATAGGCATACGTTTTTTCTCCATGAGTGATTTGTGGGACATTAACAACTGCTGGTGGCATTCTTACATCTGAACAGAGATGACAAATCCATAAATGACAGCGGAGTTGAAGAGGAGGATAGTGACACCACAGAGGAAATACAAGACTTGGGAGGGAAACAGAAGACATGAAAGGCAAACAGGAGGCAGAAAAAGATCCATTCGTACTTCTGGACACTGAAGATTTGATGGTTGTAACACTTAACAGTGAAGAAGTTGCAGTTTCTCTTGTGGGTAGTTCCATTCTTTTAGCTCTGTGACATAGACCAGCTTATCAGATCTGTGATATCACTTCCTGTATGCATTGTTGCAGTTCGATGCCGTTTGTAAAGCAAAGGCTATTTAAAACTGAAACTGATTATTTAAATAATATTGTTAAGTGTTAATATTTATAATAATAAAACTATAACTTTCAAATCTGCGTGTTGTGCGTTTATGGTGTATGTGACCGGGGGCGGAGGAAAGAGCAAGAGACCAGTGTTGTGGTAAACTTAGAGCGCTGCTGTGAGAAAATTAGTTGAGAAAGGAGGGGGTCAGACGAAAGCTTAGGGTGTTTCATACGTGAAACAGTGTGTTGGAGGAGTAAAGCAAAGTTCACACATTGAACCGACAGACAGAAATGAAGCGTGCCTCTAAACTCATATGTGGGCTTCTTATGTCATGGCTCTGTTTTAGAGGTAAGAAAAAGCTTCAGAGAAAATACAAGATATTTGAGATAATAATACAGGATTGGTATCAAATGAATCTTCCTTTGTTCGGAGATTTTTGTCATGTTTTGTTAATAAATGCTTATAATAGTTGTTTATAAAGTGACATCATCAGGTGCACAAATGTTGTTTTGCTCATTGTTCATGTTTAATGTTTTTATTGTTTTCATAACGTCTATACTGAATAATTAGCTTTATTTTGTACCTTATTAAAAAACGGTCACTTCTTATGTGTTATCTAGCTTTTGTATAGATACACATATACTTAAGAATATTTGGGGGCAACATAAAAAAGCATTGTTAAATGTTTAAAATGTTTATGATGTGAAGTATAAACAATTAAATGTCTTGCATTGTAAGTCAAGCAGAAAATAAAATAGCAAAATAATCTTTTTAAGATGTTTAACACTCACTGTAGGACAATCCGGATAACCTTTGGCTCAATTAAGTAATCTTGATTTTTATGGCCTATAATATTATGTTATATGATTTCAAAGATGTCATGTTGATGTCATGACAAACTCAGATGTACATTCCCGCTGAATGTACAATAGAAACCATTCACTCATCATTTTCCAACACTTGACCAATTGAATACACCACATGCCATTATGAATGTATTTACGATATTCCGTTAAAAAAATACAATTCCCGTTTAACCATTAAATCCCTTAAATATACGGTTGTGATTAAGGCAGGGTTCTGTTGTCCAAACCTCAGAGAAAACTATTATAAAAAAATCTATTCCCACGATATTCCAAGTTCCGACTAACATGTATGGAAAAATGACTAAAGCTTTGCAAATGTTTGAAATATACAACTTTTTGACTATACTTACAAAAAAGTTGGTCCATGGGAATGTTTTTCTGCAGCGATCTTTATTCTCATCCACTTGTGTACATATCATTTTGTTAAACTATTAATTTATCAATTGTACGTATCAACATTTCTACATTGTCGCTATTCTAGTGTGTGTAAAACCCAGTTTGCGTAACATGTAATCTGCAGAAATCATAGAATCACATCACAATTAATCCAATTTGACAATATGAGTATTATAGAGAAGATATTTTTTCATGATATTTTTAACACATCTGGATTATGGCGCTGTCTCTGAATCAGCTACAAACCATCATGTGTGTTATTGTGTACTTTCAGTCGCAGGTTTGAATGAGAAGATATCAGTGATTCAGAGTCCAGTCAACATTACTGTGAATGAGCGAGAATCTGCTGAAATCACCTGCTGCTGGACTCAAATGACAATAGAAACATCTAATGTTAAAGTTGTTTGGTTAAAAAATGACTCAAAAGTTTCAGCAGAAAACCGTCTGAATCAAACGTCTCCATCACAGAATTGTACTACTCTACACATCACACACATTACTTCTGAAGACGAAGGAGAATATGTGTGTAAAGTGACCAAAGACATACCAGTACTGACTGAAGGCAGAGGAAATAAAACCATCTTACTTGTCAGTAAAGAACAACATTGGAATAAGACAACAACAACTACAGGTAGGATTTTTTCCTCTACACTCAATTATTTTCTAATACCATATGAAGTCATACGATATATTTTCAGTCATCCTATCAGATGTCTAACTTACTTACTCATGTGACACAGGCAAAGCTGGATCGGCTGTATCAAATTCTCAATCAAGTCCCACCAAGGAAACAAGCCCGGAGACATCTCCACATTTGATCCTGTATTTATCTCTAGCTGCTGTTTTTGGCCTGCTGACCATCTGCTTGGTGTTTACTGTGTGTAGAATGAGAAACTACTGTAAAAATACAAGTACGCTTCAATTAATATCTGAGACATACACACAATCCAGAAGTAGCCTATCAAGTGTGTGATGAATGTTTACAACATTGCTTTATTTCAACAGGTTTTTTTCAATTTATGTATATGTACACTTTGAAAAAAGGTTGGGTCAATTCAACCTAGCATTGGGTCATAAAATGGCCAAACCGAACCATTGGGTTAACCAAGAAAATAATTATATTTTACTCAACAATGGGTAAAAATAACCCATCATAGATTAAATTACAACCCAATGCTTGGGTTTGTCCATTTTTGACCCAATGCTGGGTTGAGTTGAACCAACATTTTTTTTTCAGAGTGTTAATATACAGGGTGTCCATTATTATTTGTTTAAAAGTGGGATTGTAGTCTAAAATTTTTTAGCAGACCAAAAATCAGCACAGAAAATACAAGAGACTCTAAAAAAACAAAGAGTCACTTTTTGACTTACAGTGCATGATGCAATTGCAAGTAACTTGAATAATATTGTAGCCCTCTTGGAAATGTTTCTATGTGAGCAGTCTTTAATGTCTAAACTTGTCAGATATTGAAGGTGTGTGGCCCCCTGCACAGGAAGAACAAACACACACGAGCTGTCAGCAACAATCACTCTTAACATAACTGATACCTGCATGAAGTTACTTCCTTTGGTAAATTGATCAAAAAGAGCAACAGAGTTCAGAAAGTTTTCCTTTTAAAAACATGTTATTTTTGAATGTTGTGTGTAAGGTCATAGTACCAGACAGACATACCCAAGAAACACACACAAATGCCCTTAAATCCCAGTGTTTGCATCTCTACAGAGCGAGTTGTGATTCGCCAGACGCCTCACATTGATGGGGAGGAGCATGAAAACCCCGAGGAGGAGGAGCTTAGCTCAGGCTCATCACGAGGGTCCCTCCAATGGGTGAGTGCCATCTCTCATGAACACGCTCACGCATGTGAACTACAAAGTAAAAATGCAATCACAATAAAAGCAATTGCAATGATATTGATAAAGTTAAAGTTGTAGTTTAGACTTTGCTAGTACATTTAGAATAATAAAAAAAAATCTTTATAGTTATCGCGGTTGTCTTTTGTGTGAACGGGTCTTTAGAATTAAAATAGATAATAAAATTCTCCAATTTTTGGTAAATAATATTTAATGCCACTCTTTACTTTACCGACATGATGTCATAATGTGCAATATCTGAGCAACATTTGTTATTCCAGCATGAGATCTGAGATTCTCTGACTTCATTGATGCGGTTTCATGCTTTCTTTCTTATCAGTGCTTTTATGTGACATCTCGAAATTCCCACACAATCTGATGAAACGTTTTGAATATAACATTATAATAAGATATTTCAGACGATGAGAGTTTGATTAAAGTTCTTTCTCTCTTTACAGTATCAAGTTCCTGTTTACTGGTCGTACTTCGATGTACAGAGCGCTCAAGACCAATGAAACAACCATAAAAGTGTTTTTAAATCATTGACTTTTATATTATCTTTCTTTTCTCTCTTTCTCCCTCCGGCAGTCGTGAGAGAATCTTTGTAAATAGTTTAAACTACAGAGCAAAAATACTGCGTAAATGTTTGAACTCATTGATTTGAATCTCATTGCATGTACAACTCAGATGTTTTTTTAGTTCTTTTTTATTATCAAAGATGTATGTTGACTGAAAAAGACATTTCAAGGTGAAGTTGAAGTTACAGACACAAATCAGCAATGCAACTGCGTGCAAAACACACACACAGTTTGAAATATTTAATTTTTTGTACATATAAAGCTATGAGTTATTTTTTAATATTTCTAAAATGTATGTGAATAACACATCTATTTTGTGGTTGATTTTGACATTAACAATAAAAGTCTGTGAAAACATGAGGTTGTTGTCGCCGAGATAGACGTAGAGAGGCTGCAGGTGGAAACTCTGGTGGTCTTTAGGTCAGTGACAGGAAATGGAAATTGCAGCACGGCTGGTTTCTTTCGGCACGTTGCACTTCTTTGCAACACAATGTACACGTGTGCTTTTGTTAAACA
This sequence comes from Triplophysa tibetana, assembly GCA_008369825.1. Classification (NCBI taxonomy): domain Eukaryota; kingdom Metazoa; phylum Chordata; class Actinopteri; order Cypriniformes; family Nemacheilidae; genus Triplophysa; species Triplophysa tibetana. The sequence goes on from CM017898.1 coordinate 3,281,168, forward strand.
AACGATGCAATAAATTTCAGTACAAAAGTAGTTTTGAATCTAACAGAATAAATGTGTACATTGTTCACAATTTTTTTGTGTGCAAACACAACCAGACTATAAAAGAGAAAGCCCCCCACAGATGCAGGACCATCTCATTTCTCACTATTAAAATGTTGCGTTGTACGTATATGACCTGAATTATGAAGTTATTGTGTTTTGCATTAGAGTATATGCGAATGACCCCGCAGACCACTTTTTAAGATTATTCAGGTGTGAACTTCTTTCAAAGTGACAAAAAAGTGTCAGACTGAAATGTATTGTACATTCACTAAATAAAAACACTCTGTAAGTCAATAAGTTTATATATCATTGTCAGTTTATCCGTGTCCTCTGTGATAAAGGACGCCTGCATATTGATTGTGTGTCTTCACAGGGTTTTATAATAAACGTGTCTCTCACCCCTACATTTATCACTCAGACTTATGAGCACAAAACAGACACGCTCAATAAACTGCATTAGTTTCAACCTGACAAATGTTTGTGTATTGTAATCCTGAGTTTACGTATTATTTGTCAGTTTTAATTCAATGTTTGTCTTATTTTATACATATGCACACACATATTCACACATATCTCTTTTCTTCTCAAAATCATGTTTCATAACGTTTTTGTGTTGCTGTTGACGGTTGGAGATGTCTGCTTTCTGCTGTCAGATAATTCATATCAATGTGTGTTGGGGACAACTGGGAATCTCTGTTGCGTCGGGAGCACACTTGGGACAATTTGTGTGTCTTTGTGAAATGAAAAGTGTAAAATAGATTGGGAGCTTATGTGTATAGGTGTGTTTAGGGAGAGTGTTTATGTGTTATTGTTATATGTTGTTATTTAGTATAGAATTGTATTGTCTCACATCTGTCTCTATTTTTGTATCTTAGTGGGAACTTTCCATTCACTTCTATTGTTGTGTATAATACGCTTCCCATATTTCACCATACTGATGAGCCTAACACAAAACGCACGCACGCATGCACAAACACAAACACACACACACACACACACACACACACACACATTATCATTATCAGACTTTTTCTTTGATGCAGTAATGCCAGTAAGTGACAGTTTTAGTTAAGAATGTCAAAGATGTTTTAGAAGGAATGGAGGCTGGATCATATTTCTTAATAACTATTGAGAAGCACTCATAATTTCTTTACTTTCTTTCGATGCATGACTGTATTTTCACAAATACAGACCGGAAATTAACATCAGGCGCATGCTTCCGATGAAACAAGGGACACAGGGGCTAGTTGTCACACTTTTTTCAACAATAAATATTTTACATTCCAAAATAAATTGGAACAAATTTAAATTCTTAAGATCTTGGTGATTGCCCAGGAAAAAAGATGAAGTTCATTTAAAACATTTTGAGATTGTACGATTGTGTGAATTGTATAAAATGATATTCTTCAACAACATTAAAATTGTGTACCTTGTCGTAACCTTACATTTATGAATAACACCTCATTTTTGAACATTGCGAAAATGATTCTGGACTCGGAAGCAACAGAGCTGGTTAAGTAGAGCCTTTGCGAGCTTTGGAATTCATAAAAAAGTATATCCTAAATTTAGATATTTCTAAATTGGACTTTTGGCACCTCCTGGGCCTTATGACTCCTTGTGTGACAACACGCCCCAGTCTCAAATAAAATAAATGGCAGCACTACTGCTTATTGTCACATACTCTATACGATTAAGTCCAAACAACTCAGACTGTAGTGGGACCATCAGGAAATATAAGAGAATACTATTAGGCACAGATCTCACAGGGAATGCTTGTGTACTGGAGCGCTGCTGTCTGTGGGAGACCTGATAGTTGTCTAATAGGACTGTTTTCTCTTTGAATTGCCTGAAATTACACAGAAATGGTCTTCCTCTCTTTCTCTTACTACTCCTGTCTTCATTAAGTACATGGTGAGCTCTTTCTCTCTCAGACACGCATGCTCACACAAATGGGATGTCACACTATATTTCTCTCTCCATTCATCTCATCTTCAAGCTCACCTGCTACCAGTTGCAACCCCTTTTTTCCCCTGTCTCAGATGTGTCTCTAAACGCTCGAGGCAGACACACACACACACACACACACACACAATCTATCTATTTTAATTGACCGTATCCTACAGCTTTGTAGCGTTAAATGTTTTCCCCTGAAATCCACTTATAATGCTAGCCATCCTCCAAAATGGTTTGTCTCTGAAAACGATGGACAATTAAGATCTTTTGTAGCACAACCTTCCCTCTGACTCTCGGGTACACATTGTACAAACATAACACACCACATAATCTATATCAGTTCTGATTAAATTGTGGTTGGCACAGTTATACAGTACTGTTGCCCTTGCGACTAGCCATCGTGTCACTTCCTGTTTGGATGGTTTCGAGTATACACGCCCCTCGAGCTCAAGGGACCCGTCACCGTCTCACACCCCGGTCATAAGCACCTCTGGTAATTTGCACGTATTCTGCCCTTTTTTCATAACTTTATTTGCTCTTATTTAGTTTCCGGCAGTGTTTGTGTGATGCACACTGCCCGAAGGCCGGTTGAGATTCAAGCGACTGACTCTCCAGCATCTGCAGCTCAAAGGCCCAGCAGGTTGTGAGAGCGGTTAAGGGTGGAAGTGCAAAAGATAGACGGGAAACCCCAAACCGCTTACTGAGTTCAGTTCCTTTTTATTCACCTCTACACTTCGATGTTCAGAAGGGAGATTAACTGACTGTTTTTTGACATCTGACATTGCTATATTATGGGATTAAACAGTTTAAAAGATTTACTTAAATATTTTATTACTTTATAATAATGTCTAATTTTGTTTGCATTGGTTATAGCTCCAGTGTGTAATATTTTGGATCTACTGACAGAAATGCAATATAATATAACTATGTCTTCAGAGGCGCATTAAGACTTTACATAATAAAGCGCTGTTTTTAATACCTTAGAATGAGCTATTACTATCTACATACACCATAGGCCACCTTTCATGAATTTACCATGCTTCTACCTACCTGTTCTCATCGATCTGTGTATAAACATAAATAAACAATATCGTTGGAATATTGTGTAATTTGTACGTTCAATTTGGCAGACATATGATATGCTTGCGTGCACCTCGGTGGAGAGCAGCAGTCTTGAAACGTAGATGAAGAGGAAACACTGAAAGTTTAAAAATAATACCTTTAGGTTTAGGTTAAGGGTTTGGTAAAGGCGGAGGTTAATAGCCGGGGTGGACTGAGGCTTAAAAGTGGCCCTGGACTTCTTCACCAGGAGCAGCACACAACCCAAATCATTTTATGACACCATAATTTAGAAACAAATGAGCTTTTAAAGACACATTGCAAAGCCAATAAAACAACAAATAGACATCAGAATTACATAAAAGCCTGCCTAAACATGTCAATATAATGTAAGGTGATGTATTTTAAATTACACTTTATGGACCATGATGAGTAACACACCCGAGTTAAGGTCTTAGGGTCAAGCTGTCGGTTATGTTTTTAGGCATGTTACAGTAAGTCGAATGCACATTAAACATCTTATATTATGTGACAAACCACCAAATATTTCATTTAAAATATCTTTAATTATAATAATACACGAAAGTTAGCTTTCGTCTCTAAAATCTTGCCGTTTATCATTTTTATTTTTAAACAGTTGGCTTTGTTATCTTTGACTTCCCATATCTCACAACTTCACAATCATTAAACTGAATTCGCATTTGGTTTCTGTATGTGCCCGTCTACCGAATTTCTGTCTTCAAGTCTTCTTCAATTTAATTGGCTGAAATGTCTGTCTTCTTCAGTTTGATTGGTTTAAGCTCTGATTGGCTAGAATTCTCTAAACCCTGTTTGACTGTCCAACCTTTTGACATAGATGAGCGCTGTTACCTCTGTGGCTACTGCACAGAAATCACAACTATAACAAGTGAGCAAAAGAAAATATTATAAATATTATTTCTATATATCCCCACATTGAGTAGTGGCCCAACGGGAAATCTCCCTGTGCTCCAGACGGCCAGTTGGCCACTGGTTAATAAGAAAAAAATTGCTCTTAAATATGCATGCATGACATCTGATTCTTAGTCCTGTGTCAGGCACCGTAGTGCTTCAAAAGGGAGGGGTGGGGTGCCGTTGGTTGCAATTCCCAGTTTTACCGCTAGTTGGCGCTAAATTATATTCACTGGACCTTTAAAACATTTAAAAAGGAAATAGCAGACATTTATTTGTGGCCCTACCTCATACCTAAACTGTGTACATACTTTAAACCTGTGAACATGGTAAGCTATACAAAATAAAAGACCTACAGCCTTGCACACATGTAGATTTATAGACAATGCCACAGAAAATTCTTTTAAAAACAAAAATTTGTTATAGGTTGACAGCATTGAGACAGAGACAGACCAGTCAGCTGTGATAACCGAACAAGAGATTTTAAGTGACGTGAAGGACGGGCGACATGAACTGCAGTGACTTTGAGATCTGTCTATGTTAATCTGAACCCTGCACAGTGTTGTCTGTTTGTACATTCATCATTTAAAGGCACGATGCTTTCCCTATGTGTGTGTGTGTGTGTGTGTGTAGTAGTGGCCTCATGAAAAATACATACATTTTCCAATATGATAAAAAGTATGAAGTACAAAAAAATGAAATGCGGGAACAGCGAGATACAAATAAATCTTTCTGATGTGACAGAGAGAAATGTGTGTGCCGTGTAATTTCACAGAGAGGTGTGTCTGCGTACTGTTTGAGATTGCATTAGTCTGAAGAGACGTCTTTCTGTTTATTTCGGTAATGAAATGTTGAAAGAGGGCGCACAAAACAAAACAAAAGGTGAGAGTATAACTGTTTGTTTCTAGCAATACATCACCAGATAAATCTAAGAAACAAACCAATTGAGACTTTGTGATACTCTGGTAAAACTATGTTGTTAGACACGATGCAACGCGAAACAGCAACAACATAACAAAACACATCAATATTCAAAGATGGCTGCTTTTATTATTAATAATAATAACAATAAACAAGGATGCCAATATAGAATTTAACTCTAGACTGCTTTAGTGGTTCGAAGCAACTTGAGATCAATAAAAAGTGAAATGATAGGCAGTAGCATGCGTATGTATCAGCTGTTATACAACAGTTTAAAAAATGGTCTCATCTTTTACATTTTAGAGGAGATGTGATCTAACTCTCGTGAAAAAGAGCGTTTTTTTAAACCCTTGTTTTATAGACCGGTCCATTTTATAATGCTGTGATATATAACCTCATTCACATGTTTTTTGTGTGCAGGACAGTGGATGAAAAAGAAAAAGCTCAAGAGATAAACACAGGGATAAAATGACAGAATTCAGAAAATGTCTTTGAAGTAAAGTTTTGAGAGCGGATTCTTTCTTTCTCTCTTTCAGCATCTTTTTCTTGTCTTCTATAAGAGCGGAAGGGATAAACTGACATCGACTGTCAGACTTCAAGTGCTTTGACAGTCACAGCTCATCGTTAACATTGTGTCGTCTAAACTCAGCCTCTGCTGTCTGTCCAACATCAGATCAAAAGAGAAAAATATGAAGTTTTCAGGATGATTGTGAGTGACCCGTTAGCTCTATTATTCTGATGTAAGAATGTAATGTTTGACCTCAACGGAACCCGATAGTCCAATGTAAGGTGCCCCGTCACCGCACAAATATTGACCAGCTTGTCTCCTTAAAGAGATGATGCAATATGACAAAAATACTGCAAATGATATCCCTCACTGGGTATTATTTGGTCATTAGAAACCTCTTTTGATATTTCTAACATCTCAGGTAACCGATCACAGTTAAACTCATTAAATGCATACTTAAAGTATATAAATATCTAAATAGAAAATAAAAGTACAAGCTTAGTGCCAAAGCTAACAAGAGAAGGATTGAGGATTATGTCTCATATAATAACTTATAACAAGCAGAGCTCTAGAGTGCGACTATTTTGGTCGCACATGCGACCTTATTTTTCAATGGTGCGACTTAAAATGATCAGAGGTCGCACCGGTGCGACCAGCCGTTCGAGGGGAAAAAAGTCTCCGCAACTCTGAAAGTCTTCCTGTGTTTCAATAAAGACACACCTTAGGCACATATCGTGGTCAAAAGCAATCAATGATAGTGAAGGGCGGACCCCCTTTACGGATCGTAAAACATACAAGAGATGATCAAAAGTCCAGACACTATGCACATGATAAACAACATAAAACTCGCTTCACTGCTTATTAGTTGTTGTCCGTAATGTTTGTTAGTTTCCTTGTGTAGTGATAATGGCAGAGCTCTCGTTCTTCAAGTTTGCACTGCACCATTTTCCTTACTTACGTTTTATTCAAACGGTTTTGTACAGTATTTTATAGACTTCAACACTAGACTTTTTTTAAATAATTGTTAATAGAGTAAGTCTCTCTCTACTGGAAAATGACTTTTACTTGTGATACTGGACTGCTGTGCTTTTAATTTCATCACTGAACTTTAAACACGAATTACTCCAAATTCCGTTCCTGAAAATCACAGCACTTCAGCCGACATCAGCCATAACTTTTGTTATGTACACAAAATATGATCAAAATAAAAAGTAATTTGGAAAGGGCTTGAATATGCTATCAAAAACTGTATCGGCTTTATTGGGCATTCGGTTGTATTACAATACAACAAGTTCCGAGACGCCAGTATAGCGTGATGGCGTCACGAACATACAAATTACCACCTAACGCCACCTTGAACCATAGTGACGGGTATTAACAGATTATGACCGATTTTTTACGAGCATGTCAGTCAAAATGAAAAACTCTAGCGCAACCTCTGGTGTGTACGTTTGAAAATGCGTGTGCTGCAGTGAGACAGAGAGGTGAGGAGACTAATGCTGTTAGTTAAACAGAGTGAATGTAGAAGGGGATAATGAGAGATGATGAAAAGAACAATTCACAACTTTTTTGTGAATAATGCTAAATTAAGGTCTAATCCGTCCTAAAAATCATAAGCAATGCTCTGACACTGAGCCTTCAAGCCCTGGTCCATTTATCTTGAGATCTTTCTAGTTTAAATTTCACTTCATTGAAGCACTTTAAGCACAAACACTTTTTCAGTAAGTTTCCCTTCTTGTAAATTTGTGCTTCAAATAAAGAACTTAATGTTGAAAAATTTGTAAGTAAATAAACATTTACAAGTAAATTTTGCCTATATGGACATTAAACAAAAGTGAACTGGTAAAAGCAGGTTAATGTTAAATGCGATGCGGTCAAAAATTTGGGTGAACCTAACTTTTGTGCTGGTGCACCCAAGAAAAAAAGTAAGGCGCACCAGTGCAAAAAGTTAGTCTAGAGCCCTGACAAGTGTGGAAAGTTATACACATATGAACTACAAGGGCAGCAGCACTTTTAACTCCAACAGCGATACTTCACCGACAGAAGAGCTGAATTGTTTCTTTGCTCGGCTCGAGGAGATAACTTTTATCTCACCTTCACTTCTAACTGGCATGGATATCCAGCATCTTGTTATCCAGGAACATGTTGTGAGGGAATTGTTTAGAACAGTGAACCCGAGAAAGGCTACTGGACCGGATGGAGTACATGGCATGGTGCTAAGGGCGTTTGTGTGTGTAGCGGGTCCCGGCTAGGTCTCCGCTGGCAGATATATATATAATCTTCTGAGAGGAGTCTGGAAATATTGGAAATATTACACAGAAATCAGCGACGCAGGACAACCGTAGCTCATTCTCCAATCACTCGGATTGTGTTTTATTTCTAACATCATTTTAACTTTATATCTACAATCATGAATTATTTCTGTTATTTTGTCTGCTTTACATTGAAGCACAGGTTATATTCACATTTGAATAACATGAAGCCATATTTTCTTCAAAAGTCTGTTTTCACATAAATGTCTCCTCCCATATTTCCCAAGCTTTGAAAATTTGTATGTACCACAAAACAACCATTTTCCTTCTAACTTACATTTTCTGTCTATTTTCAATAGAATATTTTTGTAATGACCATACATTTTATAAGTGTTCACTTTTTATAACAGTTAAGCTGTATTACACAACTCTATATAAACACCAACGTCCATAATAAACATGTCTGCCTCATAACTAGGCACCCAATCCTATGAACAAAAACTGTATCGTTATCTAATATTAACGTGTGCGCGTTTAAACACGGCTGCACCCGTAATTGGTCTTACTCTGTACATTAGCATTAACTTAATACTCTTTGAACATTGTACTACACACACACAGCTGCTTTCCACACAAATGTCCAGGTGAACATCGGCCTCGGTCTCCTCTCTCTAACCGACCTCCTAACCTCTCTGTGTGCATCCTCTGCGGGCCATGTCATAATGGGGGGATAACTCTGTCTGCCCTCCCGTACTTTGAGGGATTTAATCATTTAATCAGTTACGTAATTACATTTAATCATTTAATTAGTTTTGTCTTATTTAGAGGTGAAGTCATAATATTGTGAGTGTTTTAATGAATGCATTTGATACCCAAGCTATGTGCTGATATTGGTGGGCTTGCAACAGGAATGTGAGTGTGCTTGGGGGGTAGTTCGGCTGCAGTAGTGTAAGAAGAGTGGGGGAGGTATGTGGAATGTATGTTGTGTTTCAGGAGTGTTTTGCAGAAACTGAAGAGACAAAGAAGAAGATTCTGATTGGTGAAAGCAAGAGCGGATCCCTCCGCCCACAGAGAAGAAGAGATCATCGACAAATACTAAATAAACTGTTTTTTCCGGGTTGTTCTTTGTGAGACATTGTGTCTGAGACAACCCAGCGCTGTACTTTGCTACTTTCTGACCAATAAACTTCAATACTTATTAGATATTGCCTACCTTCAATTTTTGAACATGCAGGGCACTTTATAGTCCAACAACTTCATCGGCATGTTCATTTTTTTCTTCCTCTCCAGGCTGAGGTAGGTACGTGACATCAGGTTGTTCACTTGTCTGTGATTCATCTCCGACTAATTCCACTTCTCTGTCTTTTGAGCTTTGTTTATCCTGTTGTACAGGAATGTTTTGTTCGTGCTCTCTTTCAGGTAGGTTTGTCTCTCCGTGTGTGTATTGTCTCTTTCAGCTGTCTCTTGTTCATTTGGTAAGTATGTGTCCCTAGGTTTGGTTTCTCTCGTTGGTAATGTATTTGGATAATCTTTGTGGATCTTGGTCAGCTTCTTTGGAGTTTGACCAGGCGCTGTTGCAGGAGATGACTTTGACACTGGTACTTTGCTCTCTCTCAGAAGCCGCTGATCTGCCATGTCCAGCTTGATAATTCTCCATCCTGACTACAGGTGTTCTCAGCCAATAACCTCCTGTCCACTGATCCTCATCATCATCGTCATCATCGGTGTCCAGTATTCCATCATTGTCAGCAGAGCTTGCCCTCTGTTGAGGTTGCTTTAGTCTCTGACGGGGAGTTAAAACATTGTAAGCTGACTGTGCTGGACTCTCAACAGGCAAATCATTTACTAGCAGCAGCAAGTTTCGGTGTGTGGTTCTGTTCCTTGCATTCGGGTCTCCCTCAGGATGAATGACATATACAGGATTGTCTGAGATTTGGTCCTTCACCACATAGATCCTCTTCTCCCAATATGAGCGTAGCTTACCGGGTCCACCTCGCTCACCCATGTTTCGAACCAGTACTCGATCTCCTGGTTTGAGGACCACGCCCCTCGCCTTCTGATCATAGTAGGACTTGTTCTTTGCATTTGATGACAGGCTGGATTTGTTTGCAATCCTGTACGCTTCAGTCATCCTTTTTGACCATTTCTCCACATATCTCTTGTGTGTCACGGATTCTGCGTTTCCCAATAATCCAAACAAGAGATCCACGGGGAGACGAGGCTGTTGCCTATACAGCAGGTAATGAGGTGAGTATCCGGTGGACTCATGACGAGTACAGTTATATGAGTGTATCATTTGTGGCAAATGGTCTTTCCATCTCTCCTTTTCTCTATCTGTCAGTGTCCGTAACATTTGCAGCAGTGTGCGGTTGAACCGCTCAGCAGGGTTACATTGTGGGTGGTATGGAGATGTTCGTAAGTGTCCAACCCCTGACTGCCGTCCAAGGATGCGGAAAAGGTCGTTCTCAAACTCGCGTCCTTGATCATGGTGGAGGCGATTTGGATAACCCAGACGAGGTATGTAGTCATTGTATATCCGTTCAGCTGCAGTTTGTCCGGATTTATTTTTGGTTCGGTAAGCCTGAGCAACTCTGGTAAAATGGTCTATTACTACAAGAATGTACTCATAACCTCCTTTGCTTTTCTCCAGATGTAAGTAGTCTATGCAAACCAGATCGAGAGGGGAAGCAGAGGTCAGGGCACCCATAGGCGCACGTATGTGTGTGGTTGGTTTCTTTTGTTTTATGCAACTGCACTTTCTTGTGACATACTCCTCTATTCATCTCTTCATGTGTGGCCAATAGAAACGTTCTCTGGCAAGATGGAGCACAAGTTCTGTGCCAACGTGTCCCATGTCGTCATGGAGATGTTTTAGAGCAACTGACTGGTACTTGATGGGTTGGACTAACTGTTTTCTTTCTGGTGTTTGGCGGTATAGGACTCCATTCTCCAAATGTAGTTGACTCCACTCGTGAAGTAGCTTGCGAGTCAGCCCACTAACTGAACTTCTGACCTCATCAGTAAGAATATTACTTGTCTCTTTCAGTCTCATTATTTCGCCTATTCCCGGGTCATCTCGTTGGGCTTTTGCCAGCTCTGCGTGGCTTATTTCGGGCCAGAGTGAATGAGGCTGTGGCATTACATCAGCAGAGGAGGTGTAAAGTTCAGCTATCCAGGCTACATCTTTCTTCTGGGCTGCTCTACCCCCTTCCCAAGTCGCATGCAGCACATCCTGAGACAGCTCCTCCGTGCATGACGACACATAGTTGTCAATATCAAGTGGGATGCGTGAGAGCGTATCAGCGTCTATATTGTTTTTCCCAGGTCTGTATTTAATGTTGAAGTGGAACTCTGACAATTCCCAACCCAGCGATGTCCAACTGCATTTAGTTTCGCAGTGCTCATGACGTAGGTAAGCCGATTGTTATCGGTGTAGATGGTGAAATGTGGAGCGTAGAAGAGACAGTCTCTAAATTTCTCACAAACTGCCCACTTCAGTGCAAGGAACTCGAGTTTTCCGCTGTGGAGTCGGTAGTTCCTTTCAGCAGGTGTCAGAGTTTGTGATCCGTATCCGATGACTCTCATTTTTCCACACTGTCGCTGATATAGGATTGCGCCGAGCCCTTTCTCTGATGCATCCGTGTGTAGGATGAATGGCTCCTCGAAGTTGGGGTATGCGAGGACTGGGGGGTTGGTCAGCATACTGACAAGCCTTTCCAAGGTGCTTTGGTGATCAGCCTTCCACTCGATGGGTGTTTTGGATGGGAGTTGTGGACCCTTTGACTTGCAGTGACGTGGTAGGGGTTGGGGCATGGATGACTTCACTTGGAGCAGCTCATACAATGGTTTGGCTATCTTAGCAAAGTCCTGTATGTAGGAACGGTAATAACTCAGGAAGCCGAGAACCCGTCGAAGGTCACCAACTGTTTGGGGCGTTTGGGTTTTTAAGGCCATCACTGCCTCGAAGTCTTTGGGGTCAATTCGAACTCCCTCGGCTGAAACCAAGCGTCCAACATAGCGAACCTCCTTCTGGAACATCTCACACTTTTCTGGCCGCAGTTTCGACCCATGATGCTGCAGTGCTTGGAGGACCTTGCGAATCACCTCCACGTGGTCACTGAAAGATCTGGAGTAGCACAGTAGGTCATCCAGGTACGGGATGCAGTACTCGTCTCTCAAAGAGCCTAACATCTCCTCCATGCTCCTTTGAAAAGCGGCCGGTGCATTAGAAAGTCCAAATGGTGTCCTTACGCATTCCTAGAGCCCCCCAGGGGGTGATGAAAGCAGTGAAATAGATTGACCCTTCTGCCATAAACCCCTGGTGGTAAGCTTTACCTTGGTCAAGTATGCTGAACATTGAGTAGCCTCCTAACGTGTCTATTAAATCCCGTATTCGGGATGCCTGTCGGGTACGTTTTTTTGGTTTAGGAGACGATAGTCTATGCAAAGACGAAGAGTGCCGTCCTTCTTCCGCACACATACAACTGGGGCAGAGTAGGCAGACTTAGATTTCACTGTCCAACCCTTTACAAGAAGATCTTGAATGTAATCCTTTACTTCTTTAACAGTGGTTTGGGAATGGACGTGTATGCCCTCTGCACAGGAACATCGTCGTTGAGGTTGATCACCATTTGCAGATTTGGGATACACAAAGGTCATTTCCATCCCTTGCAAAGGCATTTGACTCCTCATGGAGCATTTTTTCTAGCAGCCGCTTGCTGTTCTTCATCCAGATGGTCTAGGTTTACAGGTGGATCCCACAGAGGTGGATCGAAGTTACGGACCTGAGTGGTGGTGACCTGACTGACAGTCGCTGCAGGCTGTGATTTGTCCAAGGTATCTGCCTCCACAACATTCTCGACATGCTGCAGGACCCCTAGAGCTGTTTTACGTTGTATTGAGATGTCATGATTGGTGTTGTTGCCAATTGGAATGGTGACATAGGGCTTTGTTGGGTTCTGGATTTCAACCAAGCCTGGCCCTACATCCCACTGCCAAGATGATAGGCTGTCTTCATCGGTCTCGAACAACATCAATCGGGTAGAGGCATCCATGTTTGACGGAATCCGACACTTCACCCACAACACTTGACCAGCTGGGAGCACGATATCCTTGGCACCTGTTCTTAAGCGTCCCTGCTGCATGGCTGGCTTTGCTGTCTGAATAAAACGAGAGTTTCTGCGTTTCTGCGTTTTCTGCGTTTCTGCGTTTTCGGCTGCAGGGCTGTAGGGCTGCAGGGCTGCAGGGCTGCAGGGCTGCAGGGCTCTGGCTCTGGCGCTCTCTCTCTGTCTCTCTCTCTCTCTCTCTCTCAAGACGGTACAGGTAACACGGGTGTTTGTTTACATTAAAAAAGATCACACAAACAGGTTACACAAAACCCACGAGTCGGGAAACAGGACAGGACAATGTATAATCATTAACAACAAACAAGGACACTGACAGACTAAACTACGAAAACAAACAATTGAATAGTAACACATTTACGCAGGATAAATTACACTTAATACAACAACAAGGATGAAGCACACCAGTTACAACCGCGAACAACCGTATACAAGGAACGAGGTAAGACAACAGGTACAAGAACACTGCCCCGGGACAGGACAATGAAACATGAGGACTTTTTATAGGGAACTAACACATGATATTTGATAGCTTTGGTTTCCAGCAGCATGAATAATACATGAGTCTCTCTCTCCCTCTCTGTTGATTCTAGACAGATAGTGAGCAATAGCAACCAACGCACACAGACGAGACACTGATGGCAGAGGTGTGTGTGTGTGTGCGTGTGTGTGTGTGTCTGCGTGTGTGAGTGTGTGTTCTCATCATACTGCGGTTTGACAACTGTTATGTCACATGCTGCTGACTTCCTGTCCCCTCAGGAAGTGCCTCTTCACCTTAATGAGCATTCAGCAACCAAACCATAAATATCACAGCGAGAGTTAACTGAATCAATCTCATCCACACTCTTATGCGTAAGCGTGCTTAAAAGGGTACTGTGCATTCTTCAAAGAACCATTTTTTCTTACTGTATCTTAATTGTGTATTAAATACGTGGTTGAAAGAACATCCACTAACCCCTAACAAATTTACATTTTTCTTGAGTGACTTTAATTTGCTTTAATTAATTTTGTGTCAAATGCTGTAATACAGTAACTTTTTCTTAAATTCCCAATTATTATTTTAAAGAAAAAAAACACATTGCACCCTAGCAGTTATAATGCTGACCCAGTTAAAAGTGTGTGTGTGTTTTACCCGAAAAGCTGTGAAAGACGTTAATATCTACAGACACTCTTCGACCAATTACCATAAATGAGCTCGATCCTCAAGTCTGTGTTTGTTTTTGATATTCCTTCATAATTTATATTTTAATGAATCAATGCACTCTCGTGGTCAATGGTCGCTACGTTACAATAATTAAAAGAAAGCGCACATCATGATTGTTAAGAGAATTAACTACTTCAAAGCACTTGACATTGAAATTATAAACACAAAGTATACTAACACAACACCTCAAATACACCTGCTTTCATTTTTATAGGAGTTCAACCTCAAAATTAATGCTAATGGATGACTTGGTTGTATTTTATGGTTAGTTTATTTTCATCCAATCAATTCAGTTTCACCCCAGGGGTATTATTGGATGGCAGGCTGGAGTGTTTTTTTGGCTCAGAGTGGTTCCAGATACGCCCAGCAGAACGCTGGAATGGAACCAATGAACAGAACGCTGGACACAAATAAAATATTGGAATGGACTGCGTTTGCCATTTTTATTCCATAAGCACAGCAGGAAAAAAACATGGTACAGTTCACTTGATGCCTGCATGCGTAATGCATTATAAAATATATTCTTTGTACGTTGCAATGCATAATATCATCTCAGAAATAATTTAAGTCAGAGTTGCATATATATATATATATATATATGTATATACACTAGTATATATACACAGTAGAACCTCTATGTTTTAATTCGAGTGTACTGTAAATGTGTGTTATATTATACAAACCTTTCCTTTTTCTACACACACACGCGGCTCTACTACACTAGGAGAGACAGCAGGTCTAAACGCTGCTCTGCTGAGCCCTATAGTCTTTAATTGGCTTCTCTTTTCTGTCACAGAAGGAAATACAATTGAAAAAAGTCAAGCTAAGGCCACAGAACCATGTACCACGTACAGAAGAAAAACTACAGAACAAGAGACTAAGACAAATCGCAGACGGTTTATATAAAAGCTCTCTGCGTGTATGCGTGTCGCCATCCAAACAGTCACTATAGCAGATTACATCCACAGAGGACAGAGAAGTAATACTGCACTCAGTGAAGATTCGCATACCCGATATAGCTTGTTTCTCCATCAGGCATGAATAATGGAAATGATGAACCAAATGATAAATCGTGCCTCGATTGCTTCCTCTCGCAGGAACGGGGTCTAATAATCCGCTTCAGCTAGCTCAGGGTTTGATTTCACTCCTTCAGAAAATGTGTCTGATGGGTTGCCTGCAGCCTGAATTGTCCATTTCTCTCTTTAGTTAGTTCTGCGGGATTTGGAGCTTCACATTCAAACCTGAGATCTACGCCTGCAGGTTCACCCGGTGTGAGAGATCTGATACAAAAATGAATGTGATGCAACTACTGGAACACGTCACTTGTTGTTCAATTCATCTGTCCACATTACAAGCAAAAGTCCCTTAAGTGCCTTGAAATGTTCAAAGCCTTGATGGGATGTCCATTTAAGTTAAGGTAAGACGTATTGGCTCCTCCCCTTTTTGAAATAGACACACAAAGAGAACAGAGTAAAATGTTCTAATTCTTTATAACACACTCTCCACCCTCTCTCTCTCTCTCTCGCTCTCTCTCTCTCTATCTCTCTCTTTCTCTCTAGTGGCTGAAGTGTATCGGTTGTATTATGTCCGTGTGTTTCATGAGAACTCTCCTGTTTTTAGCTGAACAGAAAATATACTTTCAGTGAAGCTACTAATTTGTTCCCTGGAGATGTTTCTGTAACCTTTTTTCTTGTTCTTGGTTCCTTCTCAGTGAGAGTTTTTTCTACATAGGGTTATGAGACCAATGTTATAAATTCACAACTCTGTGTGAATGCTTCAGAACAAGCACACGGTGAGATACAGAGGCTGGTAACGCCCTCTCTCTTACTTATATATAAAACCTTAAAGTTATGGTGGCTTTTGCAAAGAGATACAAGGGAGGAGGGAAGTTAATCTGGGTTATAAAATAAATAAATGAAAAGGAATAAGGTGTGGAGCTCATGGGCTTTGATATACGGATGTATACTGAATCTGAACAACGTTATTTTAAACAAAATCTAACAAAATGTCCAGGGCCACCTATGGAAAACATGGGAAACATTTTTTATATGTGACCGTGGACAACAAAACCAGTCTAATTGGTCAATTTTTCGATATTTTAACAACAGTTCAAAGCTGAATAATTAAGATTTCTAATGATGTATGGGTTGTTATGATAGGACAATATCTGATGGAGATAAACCTGTTTAAATCTCTGGAATCTGAGGGTGCAAAAGAGTCAAAATATTGAGAAAATTGCCATTGAACTTGGTAATAAGATGCACTGTTACTGGTCATCCACTCACAAAAATAGCTTTTTTATATTTACGGTAGTAAATTTACAAAAAATCTTCATGGAACATTATCTTTACTTAACAAAGACTTTTCATGATAAAATAAAACAAAGACAAAACAAAAACCCACGAGGGAGTAAAACAAGAACAAGGGTGTAACAGGACATGAAAACGGAAACACGGACAAACTAAACCTAACAAGACTAAAGATAACATATGACATAACTACAAAAGACTAAACTACACTGACAAGAAATGAACTAACCACAAGCAATGAGTCACAATGAACCAGCACAGGACAGAAAACACAAGGGCCTTATAAGGGATCAAAATCAAGAGGGGACAGGTGCAGGGCATGAACTAATAATGAGCACGAATGAGGAAACAAGAGGGCTGGAGAGAGAGTATGGTGAGCCATAAGTCCCAAAATAGTCTCTCTCCAAATGGGGTTCTGTCATGATCCCGCCACAAGGCCAAGAGAACCATGACATGATGCGGCAGAATCATGACAATTAGCTGTTATTTTTAGATGTTTAGTTATTAAGTTAATTTTAGTCACATTTGTAGCAATTTTGTTATATGCTTTTGTCATTTTATTTTTATTTTTTAATTGTTAATGTTGCTGCACACCATATTTCTATTTTGGTTTTGTTTATTAATTTAATTTTAGCACCTTATTCTAGCATCAGTTTTTTTCTGAGACAACGTTTTTTGTTTAGTTTTGCCATTCATTTTTCAGTCATTCATTCTTTATCAGTTCTCTGTAATTCATTTGTTCCCCATACAGTCATTAATCCACGTACAGTGCAAAGTAATGCATTATTTGGCTAATTTATCTACTTTTTCAAAATATGTTTACGTAAAAAATTCAATCAGGATATACCATAAATATCTATCGGTTAAATCTAAGGATGATGATAAAAACTAGACCAATCCAAAATATTCTAACATAAAAACCATTTCAAAAATGTTTTAAGCACAAAAGGAGTATTAAAATATGTGATCCTGGATCGCAAAATCAGTCTTAAGTAGCAGGGGAAGATTTTTAGTAAAAGTCAAAATTATAGATTTTTCTTTTATGCCCCAAATCATTAAGATACCCGCGACTACAACTAAACTTTTCAATTTTTCAATAGTTTATATGTACATAAATTGTGGGGTTTATAAGTGTTTGATTGTGTAATGTTCGTCCTCCGTCCTCTAGGCTGTCTCTGAATGATAAACATTCTCTCTATAGTAGAAAGTGTGTGTATGAGTGCCAGGAGTCTCCGTCTGTTGTTTTTCAGTTGGCCCGCTCATGCTGTGGGTCAGTGTGTTCAGTGTCTGTGTCGGGTTTGCTATTGAAGAGATTGAATATCTTCATTGTATTTGTTGTTTGCTTTTAAGTTGTTTGTCTTCGATTATTAGTGTGGTGAACTCACCTGGGTAAAGTTTTCATTTAAAGTAATGGTTTACAGCTATATTCTGGGACAAGCCTAAACGAAACATACTTTTGGGGACATCTTCTTTCATTAAAATGATTAATTTAAAATAATCTTTAAATTCTGAACATGGGTGTGGGTTAGATTATATTTCCAATGTATAAAAACAGTAGAAGTTAATGTATGCGGAAAAGATAAGCAATAGTGTGTTTGCGTAATTTCTACATTTTGGTCCTGAATGACCAAATGCCTGGACACATTAATGGAACACACTCTGTCCATCTGTTCTGTCCACCAGTGCCAAATCTCCTCTCCTCTCTCTTCCCCTTTTTTATTTTGCTCTCTGTTCCTCCGAGTACAAAGATTTCATTTCAAGAAATGGTGTGATCTCCAAATGTTGCCGTGTTTTCTCATAGGTACGTGACTTACGATCTTGCTTCATCTGTGCTTGTGTGAGTTTGACCTGTAGAGCGCAGAGAGGTCACACCCTCCACCATCATTTTGCTCTTCATTTAGCATCTGGCCCGCCGCCCAGAGTTTCTCACACACGGGAGGTTCACCGATAGACTGTGTGATAATGAATGTATGTTTGTGAGCATGTTATGACTTCTTGCGCTCAGAGATATTTGGCATCTATGAAGGAGGCACAGATGTCCCATGCGGTGATGCAATAAGATGACTCACTCATAACGAAACAAACACAGGTGCCCGCTTGCGTGTTTGTGTGTTCGGCTATATTTGCATGTGTTAGAAGTGAAGAGTAGTATTTTATTGCTCTTTCATAGCTCAGGAGATTTTATCAGAAAAAAATAAAACGGAAACAAATGAAACAATCGATAAAATCCACGAAGCGTATGGAGGTGTAAAATACGCTTAGATTGCAGATGTCCAAACATCTGGATTGGGGTAAATTTGATGAGAAATGTTTGAGTTCATATTGAGATCTTCAGAAATATTGAGTTTTGATTACAGACTTGACAAATCTGAGCTCAGTTTGAGACAGATCTCTTCTGTGACTCTAATGCGTGAGATCTTTGGATCTTTTTTCAAAACATCTGAGACGCAGATGAGATGTAAACAAAAGTTTGCCCTCCGTTTAACCTCATTGATGTCTAAAAGAAATAATTGAGATATTAATAATAAATAATTGGATTAGCATAACTAAACAGAAGTTAAAAGTTTAAAATGTTCTAGATAGCCCTGAGCATATCACAATTACATTTAGTAATTTAGCTTTTATCCAAAACATCGTACCATCAACTGGCATACAACAAGATTCATTAACACAGTTTTAAAGTAGTTTTTTATTTTATCTTACCGTTGTCTGTGCAGTGACACGTCTAAATCAGGTGTGGCATTAAACAGTATCGTTTCACAACACTGGAAGCAGAAAGCATATTGTTCTTGACATTCAGGTAAGAAAAAGCATCAAACAAACACTGATGGCAAGTTTATCTCACACAGACACAATAAAATCGCACAGCTGTCCAGAGCTGATAATGAGTGTTGAAATAGTTTTACACCGCTGCTGTCATTTAAACACTTCTTGGAGTGTGACCTGTGGTAAACAGTAATTGGATCTCTCTCTATCTCTCTCTCTCTCCTTCCTGATTCATTTCCACTCTCCGCTATTTTTGAAATGAATGTTTAAAATGAATAATTAATAACAAATAATTATTATAGTTTTATTTATGTTTTTATTAAAATAATATATAAACATGTATTATTTATTATTTGCAAGATCAGATCAACATAAAAAAACATTCACAATAAAAACAAGGAATTTATCTATGCACAATTACGTATATAATTGTCAACACATATGTCATTTACTGTAAATAGACACACAGTATGTCAATGTCGCAGCATGGCACAATCGGGCAGGTGGTTTATTCAGAGTGATCTGGTTCTCACAGATGTTTATGCAGAAGGTGAGTGAAGGGCAAATCCAACTTCAGGCTTGCAAAGAGTTAAACTCCCACAAACCCAAATTACCAATCTGGTACTGCTTCCAAACCTGTCTGAAACTACAAGACCTTACAAGAATATTTATTTGTGTACTCAACCTCTGAAGGACCTCCGGTATAGGTCAAAGTCCAAATTAAACATACCCACTATGGTGAGACTGTTCCCATGATGGAAATTCACTCCAAGTTTGAAACAAAATGCTGGAAGAACAATAGTGCTCAAATGGAAGGGGGGCTGGGGTGGCCCGGGCCCCCATAAGGCGTGAGGGTCCCCCTTAAGAAGTAATAAATGGACTTTGAGGGGTCCCTCAGATATTTGTATTTCAGTAAAAATTATAATGAATTCATGCAATGGATGTGGTACATTTAGTGAATTAATTATTTACAATACTTTAAATTAAGTTTGTTTATGGGCTAGTTGTCGTGGCTCTTTAAATTTGAAACGCCCCGAACCACGTCTAAAAACCGCTAAGCGCAGGACAGTGAAACAAGCCTGTTCTTCTATGTACGTCTGTTTTAAATATTATAGTATATAGTTATGCATATTAGAATCAAATATATTGTGTATTTTGTATCAATTGAGGCTTGAACAAACATACAAAACAAAATTCAAGAAAGAACACGGGGATATTTAGAGAATTACATATGATCAAAAAATAAGAAGAAAGATAATGACACACAGATAATGCTTTAACAGCATTTTTGTTCTCTGACCATTTGATTGACATTAGGTATTTTTCAAATTATTTTGTGAAAACAAAAAAGTAAGATTTAGGAATGTGGAACTTAGCCAGTAGGCATCAGTTTTTTTTACAAATACAAATAATATGTCTCTTTGTGCGTATTGATAATTTGATCTCATGAAAAAACGTAACTATTTCATAAATTTGTGAACTGTAAAAAAATGGTTCTTTAAAAAGACAAAAATTAAGAATGTTAACAGATCATACTAAAACATACAAATGAGATTAAATAATTTCATATGAATTAGCAACCTTGTAAAAGTTAAGAGATTGTGTTATTTGCTAACTATTCAATATAATTTCTTTGAGCAGCACCTGGTGGCATGAGGACGCTAAATGAAATGAACTTTGGAGGTTTAAATATGCAGCAAATGTATTTATGATCAGGAATTTGGCAGGTTGGTTCTGTGATTTACCTCCAAAAAATTGAAGTTCCCCACCAGTCCTACAGGTAGAGATGTTGTTGTGAAAACTTTACTTCTCCCTCCCTCCATTTGATATCACCGGTTCCTAATTCACCCATTAGACAAAGAGCATGTGACCTATTTTGACATCTTCCGATTATGTCGTACTCTTTTTTACAGCTTTAATTTTCCAACATGATGCAGTTTTTTAGAGCAGTTGTTATGAAATATTGAAAGAAGCGGGATGGGTGAAATATTCGCATCGCTTCTGGAATAATATGAGGTTCGTGACTTGCTCATTCCTCTCTCCCCCTCCCTCTTTCTCTCACACTCTCTCTCCCCTCCAGCGGGGCGGAAGAAAGATGGATGAATTTTTCATGAGGATGGAGAGAGGAGTCGTGTGAAACTGCACAGTGCGTTTTCGGGCCCGAGGCAGGCCGTAGCCTTTGATATTAAAGAGTCACTTCATGTTGGATTTGTTTATGGGGGGAAAGTGTTGAGAAATGTTTAGCTGATTCATATTCATGCATGACTACGTAATGCAAACATATTGAAAGACATGCAAACAACATGCATGCATGTGCATATAGCTGGATCATTGAAGCTTGATACATAACTCATGTCTTAAACAGGAGAGGAGACAACAAAACATCCACACACACAAGAGACTAAAGCAATTCCCTATTGGATGTGTGCTGGTGATCAGATTCACACTGTAAAGGAGTGAACAATATGGTAATGTGGTGTATTAGAGTGAGCTGTTGGTTACAATTCGCAACCTCACCATTGGATGCCGCTAAATGTCATACGCTGGTCCTTTAAATACTGTTTATGTTAAAATTGAGTATTTTTTTGCGCCAGACCTATTCAACTTGTATTGAATTACATACAGAATGTTCAGTTAAACTTTTATTGTTGTCAGTTGTATGACAAGTTAATGTAAACAATGGAACATGATTTGGAGATGCAAAATTATTAAAAAAATTTCATGATATAATGAAATTATATCGTATTGTGTAGTTCTACAATAATGTCAAAAATGATGTACTCAATAAGTCATGTTAACACACGTTTTTCCATTACTTTAACTGATCAAAACCATCAAACCAACTTCATCTTTTAAGTTTTATAAAATGCAAATAAATGTTAAGTCAATTTTATATCATTTAAAATCAAGTGACTTGTAAAGGTCGGTTTTATTACTACTAAAAAATTCAAGGCAGCTTTTGAAAGTTTAAGTAATTTTTATCACATGCATATTGTTACACAACTTACACAATGCATAAGAATTGTACTGTATAGATACAGAAACTTTTTAAATATTCTATGTGTTTAGGTTGCAGAAAGTACTGTTTCCCACAATGCACTGTGCTCAAACTGACCTCAGATTTCTAGTTTGATGAATGAACCAAAAGCAAATAAACCACAAAATTATTTACAGTATATTGCCAGTGCAACTTAAATTGGACTAAAAACAAATTTCTATCTTTTTATAATAACTGGCTTGAACAATTAACGCACAAATCCTGAGGTCATAACAGACAATGCTCTTCGAAATCTTTTAAATGTTTTTTAGTAGCTTTAGTGCAGTATATACTTTACTAAATACTGTTTAATGCAAATCTGAGTGAAAGTGCAAAATCATAACGTTTGTGTTAGAGGTTTAGTCCACAAGTCAAACGCTTTTAAATTCATGGCATGCGCTAATTTAATCTTTTGTTTTCAAGATGTCACAGTATTGACAGGTATTGTGCTTTATTTCTGTGCTTGTCAATAAGAGAGAGAGGGCTTGCCTGAGATGGACTCTGCATATCGCCCGCTGCGTTTGTGAATGTGTGCATTAATATTTCATGGGTACTAAAGGTTACTTATGGACAAAACCATTTATAATTCATCTCCTCAGAAAAGTCAGACCCTTACACGTGACATTTAGTTTGTTTGTTTTGAATAATGCATGCCATCTTTTAAAAGTGTTTGAATTGTGAATAATGAATTTAAGCGTCACCTCCTGGAGTACTGACGCTTCTGTGTTTCTTTTTTCTTTCATTTGTTTGTTATGTTCGCACTTCTCTTTTATTCAGTCTTCGTCTCTTTCATCTCTCTGTGATGGTGATAAACTAAGAAGGCAGCAAGGCGACTTCTCTAAAAATAGGTAAATATTTGTGATATTTTGTACTCTTTAAATCAACCATTTTCAAGTATCTCTCTGAAAAGACACACATATGTTTCCATCTCTGAAGCACATTTAACAAAAACTAAAAACACTTCTCTCTGACTGACATCAAATATCTCTACAGCTTTAAAACACACTTCCACCTTTTTTTCAGGTCTGACAACACCAATGGTCCGTTTTCGTCTCTCTGCTTCTTTGAAGGAGGAAAAGTGGAGGTTACTGAGTGTGCGGCATCTCTCTCTGTGTGTGTGTGCTGTTGGGGGGAATGGTTTCCCATTTCTCACCTCATAAAACAAACCAAAATGTCAGAGTAAACGCAGCAAAGAGGATGATTTATAGAAGTGGGTGTGTAACTCCCCATGGACTCTTTTCCATAAAACTGCCTCACAGCTTGTGTAGAGACATGTAACCTTGGAGATCAAATTAGGCGCTACAAATATTGACATATTTATTATAAATTATGAAACAACTAAGTGGAATATAGAGAAACATCAACTGGATGACTAAAAAAAAAAAGATTTATTGTAAAAAAAACAGTGATGACAGATGCCAGTCTTTGGCATAACGAAATATTCCCAGACAACAAAATGCACCAAACATTGATTCATTTGCACAAAATATGACAGAAGACAGTGATTGTTGATCGAAATAACTTGTTGTATGCACAGAAGATGAAGAAGAGATGACATCATCTGTTTGGATGCCACCTGAGCTGAACAGATGACGCTTTCTGGCTGAAAATGGGTTTCTCACTTTCTGCAGTTTCACCCACAGAAGTGTTGAGCTTGGAAGGGTTTCCTTTCCCTTAAGGTGACACATGTGTGAGTTTTTAAAGTGACAGCGCTCCTAATATGTACACACACACACACACGCACACTCATGCCAGAGTTTCCCTAGAGTATCACAGTGGTATTGCAGCACTCTCAATTCATCTCAGTATCTGTCTTTTATTAAGGTTACCAACAGATGGTAAATGGCAATATGAACGTTGTAAATGTGTGTGAAAGTTTTCTTAAAGGAATAGCCCAGAAATGAAATTATAAAGGCCTGCTGTTTTTTGCATGCACAGTATGCTGGTATTTCTTTAATATGCACAGGGTTTTTAAATGTTAAATTTGAATGGATTTTTATTGGCTTATTAGTTAAAAACAGCTTGAAAGTGATCTCAAATATATTGTTCTTCATTATCTGGTTGTACAATATACTGTTTGTGATATACGATTGTCCTTGGGTGTGAATGGAGCTTAAACATGTGATTTTCTCAGCTCGCTCAGTGTTTTCTTCAGGGATGATAATGAGACTGTTCTGAGATCATTAATAAACAGTAAGTAATAAACTGTCATTAATGAACCAAACAACAGCATCGATATGAGACAAGACTTTAACCGTAACCGTGGAAACAGTTAAAACTGGACAGACCTGTCACAGAGTCATAGGCATTTCGTGGAAAATGTTGTGTTTTCCCACAGAGATATAATTTACTTTGTGTTTTCACTTTTTTATATGAACAAATATTCAAAGGTCTTTAGTTCAACTTTCAGTTCAAAAAAATAGTTCTATTTTTTTCTGTATTTATAATATATATATATATATATATATATATATATATTCCGTGCCTTATGTTTCACAGGATCACTGTCTAATAATGAATAAGTCATGAAAGTTTGAAGCTCCCCTGAGTATATTTTCCTTACACAAATTGATCTCCTGTCCGACTGAATCTATTCCGGAAACCTCCTGTAGCCGTACCATCTTGTGCAGTAGATCTGCGTTTTTTTATCACACCGTCAATTCATCCTGGGAAGTGCCACGAAATGAATTTGCTACATATTTCAAGAGGAAATACCTCTCGGATACCATTATAAAACATGGTGTGATGTTCAGACAGGGAGCTAGGAGGTAAGATTGAGCTCTGACAGGTTCATAAAAGCACAGAAGAGCTCATCTCATCTTTCATTACACATCTCACACGCTCAAAGATCAACACTAATTACTTCCTCTGTGTCTCAACTGTCTTAAATAGGATTTGCTGTTTTCCATCTATTCAAAACAAACAGATTCATACTCCAGGCAAGTACGCAAATGCAAACCTGATGCGTGACCAGAGAACTGCATCTTTTTGACATCATTACTAAAATTCTCAATCTCTTAAAAGTACTTTTCCTAAAAATACCAATATGCCTATGGCATAAAAAATATATTAGTTTTAAAAGATATTTATTAGTTTATAAGTCACTTCTGCTTGTTTTCTGAACACTTTTGCACAGTCTAAGCTCTATATAATATAAAACAAAACAAATGAGAGAAACTAAACAAAGAAATAACTGCAAATGTTTTAGAAGTGTCATACTTTTCTTGTGCCCACAGAAAATTTGTAATTTAAAGAATGATAAAGTATTTTAAAGAATGACTTTTATATAGATTTGCATTAATATTTAAAATATTTCATAACTAAACCTTTTTTTTAAAGACTCTTTTTATTTTCATATTTTAGCTGAGGTTTGTAGTTTAGGTTGAGACTGTCTTCATGAATCTTTAATATCTTTGTCTCATCTCTATTCTTTACAGTTTTGTCCTTGACTAAATCTCTTTTTATTCCTTTTTTCACCACCAGAACAAGACTTTTGTTGTTGTTAACACCTCCGCGAATGTCAATAAAGTGTTTTTGTCAACACTCCCTCTCCTGTTGAGCTGAATGTGCTTTACTGTCAACATGAACTGCAAACAAATCCAAAACCACAGGGACCAAATAATTATGAATCAAATTCTGACATTTAAATAAAAAATCTCTTTGTGACTGTTGGTGTTTACTGCATATTTTTGTACTTTTTTCCATATGAGTTTAAGCATTTTTAAAGTCCCAGTGAAAATAAAAATGTCAATCCTTATTTTTTCATGAAAAATTGCAGTATTTAATAAATCAATGTGGGACATTTTCTAACCTCTAACCATAATCTTTAGTTAAAATCCGAAAATGCACTTCTGCCCTGAAATGACCATGCTTCTCAATGACGTAAATTAGACGGCTTGGCCGGAGCAGAGCCATTAAAAGAGAGAGTTGCGTCAACTTGGTGACTCCAGTGGAACGTTTCATGGAGGCTCTCAATAGTTCCCGGAAGTTACTAGTAACGCATGGAACTGCGACTAAACAGACCAACTGAGGGAATGTCTAAAAAAATAAAGAAATAAAGCATTTTAAGAGGAAACATAACTTCCTGGAACTATCTAAAAGGCTCCACGAATCACGTGACGCTTCAGCGTTTTGGACTTCTGTTGGCAGAACTCTCTCTCTCTCTGGGACGGAGCATCCGTTAACTCCTCCCCTCGAACTGTCAGTCTGCTGCAAGTTTCATTTTAAACCCAAAGCAACAGCTGTTTTCACACATCCGATCAATTCGCAGTCAAAAAGCCAAGCCACGGCCACCAATTTTACCTTTTCACTCAAAAATGTGTCGGAAAACGGAAGTAAAAAACCATCGCAACTTCCGGTGTCATGAGAAATTTGGTCCCCTATGGACCCCGAGGACTATTGGCTGGAAGAACGTTTGCGTACTCTTTTAGCGCTTGATTGCAATTCTTACAAAATTACATTTTTAAAACATGTCCCTAGAACTTTTCTAAAATAACCATTTTTGTCTTTTACATGAAGTGCTTGCTATGCTTGTATGTATATGAGGCTATAGGTAGTGAAATCAAACATATCTCATTCTCACTGTTTTAGTTTGCTTACGTTTCATCTAGCATAGCATAACTACGTGGTTAGCTAGCGCGTGCGAAAAAGCTAGCCCTAGCACTTACCGAACATTCACAAAAATGTACATTTTTGTACCAGTCGGGGTCCTAAAGGGGACCGAATTCTAGGGGGGACTCGATACCTCATGACACAGGTTCATGGGGACTTTAACAGTTGAATATGTCTGCTTTTATTTTGAATTGCTCTGTGTATTTTAGTTCCTCTTTCCGTTTTTTGTAACTTCCTGTTTGTTGATTGTATTCACCTGTTACCTGTTGTTTGTCTTGTTCTCTACATGCAACATCTTCCCATTATGAATACATATGTTCTTGTGTAAAGAGTATCCTACAAGTACCCAAATGATATATTTGTTTATCTAAAAGATTTAAGTGTGGAATTTTGGACGTCTTTCATGCACTCAACTGTCACAGTTTTCTCTACATTGTGGACAATGGATGAAAAGAAGTTCATCCATTCTGAGATGAAAAAAAGATGCTGTATGTAACAACTACCAAAACATCACTGGAGAACACAGAACCTTCTGAATATGTGAGTTGAATGAATATATAAATAAATATTGCTGTGCGGCAGCAGATTTTGTTGGTGATTTCTGTTGCTTGTTTGATAAATTGGCTTTTTGATTTTCATTCATTTACATTTGGGATACCCAGTTTGCGTTAGCCTAAGATTTTTTGTAACATCACCCCTAGCTGTATGCTGTATGATAAACATCTAGTATTAGTTTGTTCTCAATGTTTGCTTGCTTGTAAATCCAACATCTTGTTAAAAATGGCACGTTTTATCTAAAAGGAGCAGTTAGATTCCTTATATTTTAATATAAAAATTTGCTTTTGACTTGAACTAAATTCACCTGTGCTGAGGTCACGTGTCTGATGGCTAAGCCGGTTTTCTAAATGCTTTTTATGTCATGACATTTTCAGCTACGGATCAGAAGAATAAACCTAATCTTTTCATAATGAGAAAAGAAGTAATCCGCTGCCTGTTTGTTCTGCATATCCTTCACGTAAAAAACCTGTAATATTTCTGAGGGATGTTTTTTAATCTTCAGGATTCTATTAAAACGGGCTCTGATCTGCTCTTTGCGTTCTCAGGGGAGGACTGTAAGCTAGCATTTTGAACAGACGCTTTGATTTTGGTTTAATAGTTTAATATGACACATTGAGACTCAAAGTTGAAGAAAGCACATCCAACTATGACTGAGAGCAATGTTGATGCTTAAGATGCTCATCCTCAGCACGACTTCTTGTATCAAGCCGGTCTGATCATGCAAGCATGTTGTTCCCCAACCAATGTTTTTTATTCTTTGGCTTTCTTCTTATAAATTGCCCACCAAAGATGTGTCTTGCCATTTTGTGAAAGCTTTCTGAAAGCTTATGCCATTCTTGTGTGTGATGAATACATTAGACAGCATGCACATCTGAGACTGGGGCTAGAGATGCTCTCCCGGCTGATAAAAGTTGACCGCCTTTATTGTGTTATTTTAGCTCTGTAACTGTCCTTATTAGCGACCGAAGGTTGTTGTGACCTTTCAGGGATTGTCAAAAATGTATGTTTCAGAGCAAATATAACATCACAAGTTCACAGTTTCACATTAGCACACACACGCTGATGATGCCCTTGGGATGACCGGCTGGCTCCGATGGCAAATTTAAACCTGCTGTATTTTGACAGAAACAATCTATTATCCACCAGAGAAGCTGTGCGTGTATGTCCCACACCATGTCTACACGGTGTCTTCAAAAGACAATAGGACGCATAAGAACCCATTATAAATTAAAATTTTGTGCAAACTGCATGCGATGGGAAATCCCATGAGAACAAGTCATGTTGTGTCACGTTTTGTCGTGTCTGGTGTAGACAAAGTACCAGCGATATGTAAGTTTCACTAATAAATGCAAAAAAGACTAAAAGATCAGATTGCAATGTGAGGTGAGAAAAATGCGCACCATCTCGCATTTTATTCTTGGTTTTCTCTTTATTTCACTCCTCCCCCTGACCTCATTTTGCACGTCGTTTTCGCCTTTTAATTCACTCATTAATATTTGAGCTCCTTTTCCATCTTATTGCATTTTTCTCTTTATCCTATCTCTCTCTGTGAATGTGATGTCACAATGCACAATTTCCTCTCTCCAACACATTTGGGTCACAGCGAAAAATGTGTAATTAAATTCCCATGAGCTAGTTCTACCGCTGTGCTTTTGTAAAGGACACACACCAGACCTACACCCGCCATAGATTTAACTATATTTATACTTTAAGTTCTAGATTACAATACAAAACAACATTATAATATCTACTTGTACACTAATGCAGTCTGGGATTTACTTTCTTCATAGATAAAATATGCGATTCTCATTAAGAACTTAGTCAAGGTATCGTTTTCAACAGCTTCAGGTTTGCATGACTATAATACGCCTTTCAGATTTTGGAACAGAGCTTTGTATTAATATCGAAGCGCGGCATCCAGTGCTTTGGCTTTATTGCGTCATGCCCAGTTAGGACACCATGTCACGACTACTGTCTGCCAGTGTTTGACCCGAAGTTACCTTTGTGTTTTCAATTAGCTCTGGGCTCCGGAGAACCGATTGCTGCGTGTTCTCATTTATTTAGTTTTAAAAAATTTGTGTCTTTGTGTATTTAGATTATCATCAGATACAGCAACTAAAGCTACATTTCTCGTTCTGCTCCCTGGTTGCCTGTGTTTACAGATGCAGATCTTTTGGCTTTTTTCTCTTTTAGTTTTTAGGGTAAAACGACATTGTGTTATATAATATAATGATAATAGTATTGCGATAATGATTTGTTGTAGTGTGAAACATTAGTTTAATAAAGTTAGGAGGACTCTTTGTAGCGTTATATGTTGAAGTCCTTATTTACTCACCCTCGTGTCGTTTCAAACCTGTATGACTTTCTTCTGTAGAAAACAAAAGAAGATATTTTGAAGAATGTTCAAAATATAAATGATGGCAGAATTGTCATTTTTGGGTGAACTTTCACTTTAACTACACATGAACAAAAACGTTGAGTTCAACCCATGAGAAGTACTTTATATCAAGACCTGCATATTTATCAGATCTTCATGACCTCATCTGATCTGTGGTCCGTTTCCTGTTTCACTCAAGGATTAATCCTGTTATGTCTCACTTTCATCTCATGGCCTAAAGGGTGAGAGCAAGCACTTTGGTGATATTTCTATATTTATACATCCATAATAGAAAGATTGTGAAGAATAATATTTCCAAGTGAACAGCAGTTATTCTTTCTTTTAACATGTTTACACCTATAAAGTTATTTAAAATGTAACAAGGGTCAGAAATGCAGTATATGCAACTATATTTTAATATTCTTAACGTGTGTGAGACTGTGATAGAATCGCTCGGCAAACCTGAAAAGGATAAGTTCACTTAGATGGCTGTATAGGATGATTCTCTCAAAAATTTAAATTGTCATTCACCTTCATGCCATACATAACCAGTACATGACTCTTTCTTCTGTGAACCATAAAATACGATATTTTGGGAAAAACTGAAAGTCAATGAGGGTCGGGTTGTTTGGCTACCAACATTCTTCAAAATATCTTCTTTTTGTCTTTCAGAAAGTCATACAGGTTCTGAATGACATGAAGGCAAGTAAATGATGACAGAATTTTCATTTTTTGGGGAACTATCCCTCTAAGTTAAAAACCTATAATTTTCAATCTGTGCAAATGTGGAGGTGTGTCTCTGAGAGTGCTGGGATTGGAGTTTGATGATGTCAGACATTTAGCTCAGAATGAGATTTTAATCATTTTGGTTCCGATCTATTTGCTTCAATAACTGCGGTGAGTATTCATTTAGTTTGTAGACTTAGAATTTAAACCACATCTAGCAGGATTTAGTTCCCAGACGTCGAAGACATTTAACACCTCAAATGAGATTTCGCTTGTGGTGGCCAGAATTAGCTTGAAAATGTCTCGATAATAAGAACAAATGACTTAAATCAGCAAAGCGGAGTTTAGTTAAATAAGCATTTTAAGAGTGATGCTTTCAGTCAGAGAAAAGAAGAGTTTAACAGTTTGATGTCAATTTACCTTTGTTCTTTAGAAAGCCTAAATTCAAGAACCCTGTCAAGCAGAATATTGTTCAGAAGAACTGTTATTATTGGGAGTGTAAACATCATAAATATTTATTGTCTGGTCTCACTTTCAGTAGAACCATTGATGCAAAGAGTCATTTATCTTCATTGTAACCTCTGATTCTTTTGAACTAACCATCCCTATTGCTAACTATACAATTATGCTTTTTCTATAATAGGCTTGGGTGGCATGTTTAGAGGCCTGTTCAATACAGATCTCCATATGACGAGTGTGTGTGTGAGACTTTAGAGTGCCTTACTCTGACATCCACTTAGATCTGTGGTTTCTGGGTTCCCCGAGATCAATACACGCACACGCACACGCACACACACGCACACATAACAAAATACAGAATAGCCTTTTAGATCTTATCGCTGGTCTACTGTTAATCTCTTTTTATATTGTGTGTGTGTGTGTTTGAGCTAAGATCGATACGGTCAGATCGTCCTGCTCTCTTCCTGTTTACCCTCTCTTGATCTATGTGATCTCATTTTATGTTTCTCTTCCTCCTACACAACAATCCATTAATGTTTGTCTATATGTGGGAAGCACACAGATGTGAAGTCATGTTAATCATGCGTGGGAGCATGTTAATGCGTTTTTCTTTTATCCCCCGATCTATAGGGAAACTACTTTATATCATACATCCATGCATTTTGAAATTATTTAAATTCACATTTATTTGTTCATAACGTGCACAAGGCATGTTATCAAACAAAACCAGAATAGTCATTGAAGGATTGATATCAGAGCTCATGATTATAGAACAGTACAACATAGGATTCCATGTGAATTATATCCCTCATTGTTTTTACGGTTTTGCATGCAACTGTAAAATTTCGTCTTTTTTTGTAATCTCCTGCATCTTTATTTGTGGCAGTATCAGTAAATGCAGAATTCCGGCTGCCCGTGCGTTGTTGCCCAGAGGATCTGCAGGTCATCGGCTAAAAGCAGTGATTTAATTTCTGAGGCCGGTCAGAGGATACAGTCAGTTGTAACGGCACCGCATGCACTCATTAATAATGAGGCGGTGCGTCAGGTCCTGGCTGGAGCCCTGCGGTACTCCTCTTTGTCTGTATCCCTGACCCCTTTTACAATCTATTTATTTCTAAATGCATCAATCGGGTTATGGCACCACACAGACAGCGTTCCAGTTTTATATGTCATTGTGAACATTGTAAAATGGATTGAAACAAGAACACATAGTTCCAATAGTGATCTCAGTGTATGCCTGGTTAGTGGTAGAATTAAGACATGACCTGACTGCTGGATATTGTATTAGTACTTGTTCTGTCTATATCTTTGAGATATTACGTTCATGATTTACTATAGTAAATGCTTTCAGACCATCCCATGTGGGATGGTCATGTGCAATCGTTCGGTCATTATCATAAAATAAAGCACGTCTTGATCACCCTTTCAGGAGTGTATTTTGTCATAGCGACCGGCTTGCTGTCTTCCACGTTTTTATCACCTTTGTGTTCGTTGTGTTTGCGCAGACGTGTTTCCGCAAATAAGTCAAACGCTCCGGTGTACCATAATGCTCAAATGACCTGTTTGTTAAGCCTGTAGCTGCCTGCCTTACAATGGCTTTCTAAAAGAACCATTGCAAAGATTTACTTCCCAAAACATGCCATCTGAGCTGCGTAAATCAACAGCTAAATGATATTATGGCAGTCTTCCTCCGCAGATATTCACTTCAGCGCTTCTGTGTGCACCAGTGTGTATGTGTGATGCCGATATGTTTGCACCCGGAGGCTTAGTTGAATTGTGTCGTAATTTAACTTGCGTGTCTCTCTCTCGCTTTCTGTATTGATCAGTAGATGGGGTAAGGCACATTAGTAAAGCTCTGGATGGATGAAAAGAAAGCAGTGCAAAAGCTACAAAGACAACAACTGTGTCTTGGTGAAGTCTATTCTGCAGAAGAATATGCATTTGCTGCTTTCAAAATTATGTCTTATTTGAAAGCAGTAACTGTTAAATTACTACATATGCAAGTGCATTTCGTTTATTCGCAGTAGTGTGCTAAAGTCGTCCTATTTTTGTAAACTATAGTTTGCACAGTCTGCACATTTTCTGCATGCATAACAAATGACAGAAAGATTTAACTCCTTTCAGTTTCAAAGATTGTGGCACAGTTTGAAATATTGATTTATAGTATTCCATAATCTTTCACATGATGTCATTATTTGGTAAGGTTTTCATCTGGAATGTAATGGGAGGAATAGAACTCCGGTTCATTTTATGTGCCAAATGAAATTCCTACCTTTAGGCTAACAACGGTGTGACTCAAGCAGAGCTGAGCTTTAGACGCATGATGTTGGTGCTGATAGCCTCGTGGGCTGTGCTACAGGAGACCCGGGTTCAATTCACGTCTCGTGGTCCTTTCCCAATCCCACCCCCTTCTCTCTCCTATTTCGCTCCTCTCTGTTCTGTACATATAAGAGCAAAAAGGCAAAAATAAAGATGTCATGCAACAACTTCCCCACAATAATTTGTTATTATTTATTTATTTTTCTAAATACATTTTAACATCACTTAGCTTATTATGCATACTGTTCTGTACCTGTAATAAACTTCTATAACCCGGCCTGCCACTAGCAGCAGCACACCCTGCTATTAAAGGGCAGACTACACTTACTGTGAGAGTATAAGGGTTCTTATTAAGTCAATTGGGAACTGCTGAACCAAGTAAAACCTGAATCATTTGACTATGCCTTTAGCTGAGCTCGCAGTCTAAAGGGAGCCATACTGTATCATGGGACGGAGAGAGAGGAAGGTGAGACGCACGGCATTAGCGAAAACAAGCAACGAAGCTGGAGGAGAAACACCGGAAATAGCCCCGCTGTGATTGGTCAGAAAGTCCAAGCAAAACCATTAATGTGTTTCTGCCGTCTGACATTACCCCACACGTGTTTCTTGGACTGCACTTAATTGATCTCATTACCCAGAATCCAACAGGCGCTCTTAAGGGTTTAAAAGCCTGGCCAATGAGAGGAGGTACAGAAGCTCGATAAAGGGCAGTGCGGGTGTGTGTAAGAGAGGAACAGGCTGTTAGATTGAGTTAACGTGAGCCCATTTGACCCATCAGGAGCTAATGCAGTACGATTTCAGCTGGCCTGTTTGTGTATGTCTATGTGTGTGTTTGGACCCATGTACTGCACTAATAGATCACACCGCAGGAGTGCTGGTGAGGGAGACAGAGAGACATTTGGCACGCTTGCTCATCTCTAATGAGGGCAGTTTCATCTCACGTCTTGTTTAATCAAACCGAGAAAATTAATAAGAGTAATTAGAATATTGGCAGCTGTGTTTGTGTGTGTTTCTGCGGTAAAGAGAGGGAGGATGAGATGCTGAGCATATTTCATTACTATTCCCATTAAATGGCTTGCATACATCAGCTTTGAGAATTATTGGGCGCGTGTTTCTATGCATAAGTGATGAGTATTATGCCTGCTGGCAAATGCTACTACATCCAGTTCTGTTTTCATTTACTCACACTTGTGTTGTTCCAAGCCCATATGAATTTCATTTATGGAATGCTAAAACATTTCATTAAAATCGTATGGTGACCAGGGGTGACCAATTCCAAAGCAGTACCTTGGAAAACCTTGAATCCAGTAATACAATACTTTTCTATCATTAGGTGTATAGTGTTTTTGTCATAACATAACACTTTTTACTCTTACCTTTTTCTAAACATCTTATTTCTTTCACATAGAGAATGTGGGTTTAGACCGGCTGGATGGTAATTTTCATTTTTGAACAAACTGTTCCTTTAACATCAGGGTCACGCACACAGTTTCCAATCATTGTGCTACATGTATTCTCTCTCAGGAAATGTTCCGTCTCAAACTATTTGTAATGTTTTCTGAATACTAATTCGCTCTTCGTCTCCTCCTCTGTCAGTTGACTGCAGAAACAACCAGCGGCGATCTTATTTTCTCTGTCGAGCGAGGGAAAATGTTAGGGATTTGCTGTCGTGCTTTTTGAACAGAGGCATTTTCAAGTAGCCGCACGGAATGAGTCGGGGTGCATTCTGGGTCATTCAATCATAACACAACAGCTGCTGGCCAGTTCCACACTCAACACATACCACCTTTATTAACATTTACTGCGTAGTTCACATACAGCCCAGGGGTATGTTTAGGAAGGCGTACCCATAATGGCTCTGCAATGTGCACTGTGCATAACGTCCACAATACGTGAAATAACTGCACAGCCTGATGTATTTATCAAAGCATAAATTCAAGTCACACTAGGGATTGCAAGGCTCTTGACTTGATCTTCCATTTCCAATATGGTCAAGTAACCAGATGCCAAGTTATTTTCAATAAGTGATATTGTCCATAAAGATAGAAGAAAACAAACTTGATGACATCTAGCGATACACAGATACCACATTTCTCCACCAATATTGATAGGCGATGAGTCACATCTGCCGATACCGATTCTGAAGATCAAATTGATCTCAACTTTCTGAATTTTATTAATTTATATGAAATTAATTCATATAATGACTATTTATATACTGAAAATTAAACTGGCAATGTTTGTTAACATTTTCTATATACGAAGCACACATTTATTGCATTTCCTGTCCTTTTTTGATTGACAGGGTATAACAGCTCTGATTATCGGCCGATAGCTAATATTTGCTTTTATCAACCGATATTGATTTTTGGCCGATATATCGGTGCATCTCTAATCTGGTCAATACTCAGTAAAACACACATGCATTGTAGCATACTGATGTGTTAAATGATTATGCATTATCACAAAACAAATCCGACATGTAAAGCAGAGAGTTGTTGTATCACCATGTCTTTATTCATTTTGTGATGATGACTGCATGTTATACAGATTGTACTTGGCTACTTGCAAAATAACTGAATATGAGAGACAATAAAAGCTGTTGAAAATAGGCTAGCTAGTTTTACTGCATTCTATTTTCATTGACAATTAATTCAAAGAAATTCAAACTGGTCTTTGATTGGTCTGTTCCCATCTCTCTCCTTCTTTCCCTTTTTAGCATGATTACTTATTCCAACAGTTTAGCAGCACAATGGACCTTATCAGTGTTTCCAGTGTGCAAGCAGTTAATGGTTGTTGTGTTTCAGCACCATGGACAGATCCACAGCAGAGAATGTGAGTTAATGAAAGTCGTATCCTGTTTCAGCACCACGGATAGCTCCATTACATCATTTCGCTGCATTCATGGATCTCAGACAAAAGAGAACGAGAAAAAAGAGAGAGATTTATCAAACAAGAGACCAGGGAGAAAGATCAGGGAAGCTGGGGCTACAGGAAACCTAGCGTTGAATATGCATCGCTCTGTGCGTGCGAATATCAGACTGATGATTTAATTAATATTTATCTAATGCGCTTTGTCTGCACTCAAAAGAAAAAATGAGGCATTTTCTCGGTTTTGGTGTAATAGCGTTTTTGATCAGCGGCGCAGACGGATCATATTCTGCATTTAAATTAGATTAAGGGCTCCTTTTCTTGTTATGAGGAGAAACACGTTTTTAAACCTTCTGAAACTAAACTCGGCTCTCTGAAGGCTCATTTTGATAAGCGAAGAGGAAAAACACATTGTTATTGGGAAAACAGAAGTGGTATTCAAATGCATTTTTCATGTATTGAAAATGTTGAGTGTTAGAACATTTCAAACAAACAAAGACTATTTTTAGATCATTATGTCAAATTAGCAAATGCGTGATATTCCCTGTGATCATTCTCAAATGTAGTTTAAATGAATCATGTTCCTGCATGTATATTGCTAAAGCATTGCCTTAGGGTTTGATTCCCAGGGAATGTACATGATAAAAAAAGAAATGTTAAATGCCATGTAAGTTGCTTTGGATAGAAGTGTGTGCCTAATGGATAAATGTAAATCATCATACTTTTGCACAAATCTCACTGTTATAAAGAAGGATTTTTCACGAGAGGTCTCACATTTACATTAGAACCTTTAAGTCTAGGATTATTTTGCTTCTGGTTTGCATGGATACAGAAGTTCATAACTCTGTTATATGGGCTTCTTTTGTCATTATCACCATAATTATGCGTTCAGTATAGTGCATTAACTGTGGACATGTGGTCTAATGGAGATATTTGTGTGGCCTGGTGTCCACGAGGAGCTCTGTGACGTTCTTTCCATTAAACATTCATGGCAGTTTAGAGTATGAGAGCCGTTTTAAATGTCACTTCACACATAGAGTTCCTTATCATCTCTTTATTAGTCTGTACTAGACAGTGACCTGACTGTGAATAACAGAGGTCAGAGCTATTTAACTTTATATTATCCACATTGGTCTAAAATACGCTCCGACCGAGCTGACACACGAGCTGATATACAAATGAAGGCAACATTTTTGATCTGTCGTACTTCAGACTTACATTCTCCATACAGTATAATGGACCTTTTTTGCTTCATCTTTTTTAGCACGATGTTTTAGGACAGTATTGGAGCAACAGCCAGAGAGATTAATTATTCCAAGCACATGTTTCCATTGACAGGTGCACGCACATTAAACAGGAATGAATGAAGAGAGAAAGCAATTGATTCATGAAGTCGAATCTGACCCGAG
Organism: Triplophysa tibetana; assembly: GCA_008369825.1. NCBI lineage: Eukaryota > Metazoa > Chordata > Actinopteri > Cypriniformes > Nemacheilidae > Triplophysa > Triplophysa tibetana. The sequence continues at coordinate 3,318,602 of CM017898.1, forward strand.
GCGTCGCTGCAGCATCTGTCAAATTAAAACCTTGAGAAACGGCAGCCCCCGACGGCATTAACCGCCTCCTCGCGACGTGATTGGATGACTTGTGATTGTCAAGAGAACACGGCTTTGATTGAAGTCCGCAGTCTCTGATTACTGTGAGAATAAAGTCAATTCCAGCCCGGCTCGTTTTTCACTTTCAATGATTACATTTTTATCGGTAACGTAATGTGTTTGCACAAAGCAAAATATAAACAAGTCACTTTTAAGGAGGTGTTTCCAATAAATTGCATTTTGGCTTAAATCAACCTCCAGATTCTCATTTTTCCAATTCTGTCCATTTTGTTTTCTGTCCATCAGCTGTGCACTTGAGTTATTTTTTGTTTCAGACATTCTCAGGAAGAATTATTTCAGAAATACTGAGGGACAGTGAAATATACTCTGTTTTGTCTTTGTCAATAAGACGGACGTGTCAGCATGTCTGAGTGACATTTCACTCTGGATGAAGGACCATCGCCTGCAGCTGAACCTTGCAAAAACAGAATCCGGGCCGACCCAAATATCCATCGCAAACTCTCCATTCAACTGGGCTCGTCAACCATCACACCTTCCAGAGCGGCCAGATACCTGGGAGTGGTTTTTGATGATAAGCCAAACTTCACCGATCATGTTGCCAGCACCACCCGGTCCTGTAGATTCTTCCTCTACAACGCTAGGAAAATTAGACCTTTCCTGTCCGAGAATGCTACGCAAGTCATAGTCCAGACTCTTGACCTGTACACATTTGTGGAAGGATCTCAAGATCTGCAGATTATGTCGCCATATTTAAGAATCGGTTGAATAACATCTCTTCTGTCAACACCTGACCAGTACTGACTTCCATTTCTAGTCTACTCGTTCTATCAAAAAAAAACTTTATATATTGTACTGTGCTGGGCTTTATGAGACTTCTTACTCCACTTAAGCATTTGTTGTTCTTATGTTATTCAAATTGCTTCTATTGTTTACCTCATTTGTAAGTCGCTTTGGATAAATGCGTCTGCTAAAAAATGACTAAATGTAAATAAGGCTCCTGGCAAATCTATTGCATCATATAAATATGCATATATTGGTAGCAAGATCTGCTTTCTTATTGTTTCTTGTTAGGGATATACAATATGTGTGTGTTATTACAGGCCAATTTAGTGGAAATATCTATATTGTAGTCCTGTGTGTGTTTGTATTATGCATCATACTGAATAGAAATATACATCGTATTGTTCAATACAATGTTCCATATACTGTTCTCTGTCTGAAGAAACATCTCAGGACCTTCTGAAGCTTTAGATATTAAACATAAGATAATTGAGCCATTTATAATAATTGAATACATGCATCATTAGAGGTCTAAAAGCGGGTGACATATACAGTATGTTGATGAATTTGGATGTGTTTTGAGATTATGATTACACACGCAATGCAACGCCGGAGGCTTTGTTACAACTCATTAGAGAAGCAGGCAGGAAGAGTACAGAACATCATAATTAACAAACTTCCATCATCAGATATGTCTGGAGATTGACATGTCAGTCACTTTATAACTTTGTTTCGTCACTTAAGTGCATCTTGATTTTATTTTGTATATATGTTTTTGAAGAAATATACAGTAGTGGCCGTGGTAAGACGACGGACGTCTGTGCTGTTTATTCAAACGTATTATTAAAGACTTTGTATGGACGTCACAATGTAGTTTAAGTGTAAACTAAAGCTCAGCTAGGGGAAGAAGAATTTAAGGAGGTTTGGTAAAATTCACACACAACACGAGCAAGCTTATTGAGTTAAGGCCCATGAAAATTATATTTTAAGAAAAGGACAAAATTAAATATAATATCTGGTTATATTGTAGTCAATGCTGTATTTCCTTTGAGCTTTTTTATGCAGTTTTTGCAGATTAGAATAAAACCCATATTCCCTGTAGTTGTCAGATACCTGAATCAAGTTTACTGTCTTGTTTTGCTCCATGTTTTATCTCTCGAATTTCAAGGTTGTAACCAATACAGCGATGCACAAACATGCAGTGGATTTTTATTTTGTTATTTCTTTTTGTTATTTGAAACGATAACTTGTCAATTTGAATCTGGTGTTTAATAACCAGGGAAAAAGTATAAGACTTTACATTGATAGTTTCCCGGGCTGATCTAAAGATCAGAGTCTTGTAGACTTGAGAACAGACACTTTTGTCTGTGTTCGTTTTGTCAGTTTTACTGCTTTTTGTTGAAGTGATTTTTGATTTGGAGAATCAGACTGGTTGAGTGCCCTGTTGGCTCACACTCGGCCAGATAAAGCGTCTCTCTCGCACTTTGTCTAAATGAATCAGGGATCATATGTTTTGTTTTCGTCTCCTATGAGACGGCAGAGCTTGGCAGCCCGAGTAGCTGTGAATGTATTTGTAGTAACACCTCTGTCGCTATCGGCTCAAAGTATCCCCCCGCATGCATGAACTGTCAGAAATCTGGAACATCACATGTAAAAAAGTCATTATGACATAGTTTTAACATCAAACAGAATGAAATTGATAAAATGCACATCTGTATAACACTTGACCCATATTTGTAAGTCTCCTGCTGTTGTGTTATTTCAGAAAGTCATTACATTCCAAAGCTGACGTAGTTTTAAAATCACAATCCTCTGATTGGTCGATAGTAAGACTTTCAAAGGATTATGTAGAGATCTGCACCCTCACCCGAAGTGTGTTCATTCCCTTTAGATAAAAAGAGAGAAAGAGAAAAACATCTGAAGTCCCATCAGGCCACTCCGTGTAAAAGCCTCGCTCACTTTTAGCTTCGTATGAAGAACATTCGTCATCAAACAATATCGGCTCCATCAACGTCCATTGTACAAACATAAACCACTGAGACTTTTCTCAAAATATCTTCTTTTGTGTTTCACAGAAGAAAGAGTCACAAACAGGTATTGAACCGTATGAGTGAATAAACAGATATTGAATGGGGCGAACTATAACTTTAGACCAGGTTGCTTGAATATAAATAAGTGTTTTAACAAGCAAGCTCGTCCTCGAAAAACAAAGCATCTTATGATTAATGAGTTGTTTAACTTCAAATTAATTAAAGCAATTTGCTGCCTATTTGGCTTTGAATGACTAATTCGATTTATCTTGTTTTCAATCGATCAAATGCCTCCATGAACACAATAACAGTTTCACCAGTGTTACTGTGAATTTACAAAATGACACAAAACTCATTTCCAGAGCTCCGCTTCACCTCTCACTACATGGCTTTCCTAATTTTGCCAAGTGATTGATATTTATGGGTCATCATCTTTGTTGCCCCTTGGACAAAATTTCATCAGAAAACATCTCTCACTTTGAATTCACTCCCGATGGCTTCTGGAGAGATATAACTCAAGGCGTGACCCGAGCGTCAAAGCTTTGAATTAAAAGCACAACATTGATGAATGCTTCAAATTAACCATCTGCACAGCAGAGCACACATTATCTCTGAACGACTCCAATGAGATGCTGAATTATCCCAGCATCGCTGTCATAACCATCAGCGAAGACTTAATATTTCATGTCCAACACAAACTCACGACACGGTGGGACGCGAATGCGCTTGCTGACAATCCGATGAGATCCACTTCATTGTACGCAAGAGAGAAAGAAAGAATGGATGGAGAGCAGAGATTGTTGGGGGCGAGTTTGCATCAAATATTGATGCTGGTACCATCTGGTGTATGGCGTCAACATTAAATATTAAAAAGCAGGGAGAGAGAAACCCTTGAAAGAGAGAAAGCTACAGTCGCGCACACGTGCTCTATGTACCGTCTCACTTAGTTGCTATTGAAGATGACATCAAACAGAGCCGTAAAGGTAAAGGTGTCGATATAGTGTTTGCACAGGGTTGAGGTTTCAACAAGATCTGGTCTTCTAAGTGCTTTGACATCATTTTCATTGACCCCAGTGAAGACTTTTTTGTCAGGTTTTAGTATTTCCTCTGTTTGTCTGTCTTCACATTTCTACCCGAAAGGTTGCAGATGTAAAATAGAAGAGAGAGGCGTGTGAAAACACAAGCACAGACAAAATTAACTTTCTCTGGGGAACAGAAGCGGGATGTGTTCGTACAAACTCCACTATGAAGACACACAGTGAGGGCTCCAGTATAAACAGTCTTGGGAATCTCCAGACTGGGATCTGACCTAGATTTCGTGTCCATGCACACGCTAAATACAAAGACTTATCTCTTCAAAAGCGTTGTTTTATTCAGAGCACAGAGGATTCCCCGCAAGGACACCACCTTCTCTACTGATTCTTTCTGTTGAATATCTGTCATTTTTATTTTAGGATTTCGGAAGAGAGTGACCGATTGAAGCCAAGGCCTTCCAATAGAAACAATAAGGGCCAAACCAAGAACTGTATAGACAGATTTAAAGTTACAACATAAACAAACGTTACTGCACATGCGTGCGTTCGAGGACTGCTCTTAATTTTCAGTACACATTCGCAAACAATTAAGGTCCTATCGATTTTTTCTGATAAAAAGCAAGAGAAACCGAGAAGAAAACTAAACTTGTCTCTCCAATATTTTGAATTTAGACTGCAATACCAAGCTCGACCTCTAGATGTCTCTCATGCGGTTTCTTTAAATGCGACCAAACTTCATGACCCATTTAGACATTTTTTATTTAATAAAATGAACATACCTGTAGAACTAAATTCAACAGATGGCAGTTGATATCACTTTGGCGTGTAACTTGGGAGCCGGCTGTACTGTTCTCTAAATTATAACCTGAGACCAGTTTCTATGACCCAGAGATATCAGAGATGTTTATAATTTTTTGGTACAGCATCATATTGTACAGATCTAGAGTTTCACATCATGGCTGGGCTTTTCATATCTGTAATGATTAGTTTTGGGTATGGTTGGTATTTTATTGATTCCGATTCTGATTCCGAAGATCGATTTCGATACTTATTGATTCCCAGTTTCAATTCCACAATTGAAATAAAACATTTAGAGATCAACCTTTATGGTCATTTAGCCTGCTTATTGACTGGTTTGCACAAAAAAATATTTACGACCAGCGTTTTGTCTATATACTTATACACATAGTAATCATGTTTTGTCTGATATCATACAATTTGAAGTAGCAGTTTTACTATGCCATGGTTAACTGTACTTACTAATTGAAATTTGATTTCAAGCATCCGATTCTTATTCTTTCCGATTCTGATGTTATTCCTAACATTTGATTCCGATTCCTAATTGGAATTTATTTTCGATTCCCCATCCTACTAAGTCTTTGATGTTCTTTGTTATCTGCGATCTGATGTTAAGTTTATGACTTTGAAAAGCCCTTTGGTCAACTGCGGTTGTTTTAAATGTGCTTTAGAAATATATTAAACTTGAGACTTAATAATATGGCCTAATTTATATTTCCCATGAAAAACTCTTTATTCTTTTAGACACTATTTCTTTGAATGTAAGGGATTAACTAAATCCAAACTGAGTTTGTATATCACAATTAATAGCATATTTCATTATTGTGTAATTCTTCTCAATGACTCTATTAACAAACAGAGTGATTTGGTCTGAAACTGGATCAGCAGCATTGCTGTGAAAGATATCGGGGTAGAAACGTGACTCTGGGTCAAAAGCAAGTTTACATGTCATTATCAGATTCCCGCTGGAGATACCGTTGGTTAAGTATTTATTTTAATGGCTTAGATGTGATCGGATGATTCATTCTAGAGACTCACATGGGATCATTCTATAGCCGTGCTGATGTGACAATGAAGCTTTGTGAGATGTTAGAAAGACTAATGGTTGTAAAGCTAACTTTGCGAAAACAAGCATCATTATACGTTGTTCACATATAAGGGATTAAGTTCACTTTATTTAAGTATACTTCCTTAATGTATTCAAAGTGCTTTATTGTCACACATTAATTTTGTACTAAAATAGTTTGTGTACTTCTTTTCATGCTGTCTCAAAGTAGCACAGTTGAGTACACTTAGATATGAAGTTTAAGTTCTTAGGACAGTTCCCCCAGAAATGAAAATTCTGTCATCATTTACTCGCCCTCGTGTCATTTTGAACGTGAATGACTTTCTTCTTTCACAAAGCACTAAAGAAAATAAAATTGTTAACCGAACAGCGTCGGCACCCATTCACTTGCATTGGTTTTGTGTCCCTCCAATCTAAGTGAATCAGTTGACTTACCTTTACTTTAAACAATTGTTACATTAGTTACGATATTAGTGTGTGAAAATAAAGCAGTTTAAATGCATTTAAAGGGATAGTTCCCGCAAAAATGAAAATTATGTCATCTATTACTCAATTTAATAATTTTAAATCTGTGTGACTATCTTTCTTCTGCAGAGCACAAAAGAAGATATTTTCGAGAAATTTTGGCAAGTGAATGAGTCCTAGTTAACAACATTCTTCAAAATATCTTCTTTTGTGCTCTGTGGAGGAAGAAAGTCATGCAGATTTGAAATGACAGAATCATTCATCAGGGTGAACAATCACTCTAAGTGTATAGTGTAAGTTTTTCATCTGGGCTGGCTGGGTATCAAACCCATGAACACAATGCTCCACAAACTGAGATATAAGAACACAAACTTAATGGTACCCACCAGAAAACCCTAACAACCACCTAGCAACACTACAGTAGCTCTTGTGAGTTTTGTAGGTGTGCCATCATCACTTTTCCTACAAAAACATTATGTAATACTTTATTCTGGATGTGATTAATCGCGATTAATTGTTCGAGGGTCCTATGTCAAACGGTTAATCATGACTAACCATATCCAGAATAAAGTTTTTTATTACATGATATATATCTGTGTACTTTGCATATTTATTTTTGTATTATAAAGACAAAACATACATATACTTGTCTATATATTTAGGAAATATTTAAATGTATTAATAGAAATTTAGCAATAATTGAAATTATAAATAAGTTTATTAATTGCTCTATTTTTCTTAAATATATGCATTTATGTGTATGTGTTCATAAATGGAAAATTAATATGTACAGAACACCGACACATATTACATAAACACAAACTTTTATTTTGTATGCGATTATTCACGATTAATCGTTTGACAGCCCTATTTGGGAGTAGCTTTAGCTTTGAACATGTATTCCAAACAATGAAAATGTTTCAAAACCAAATTAAAGTTTAACGCCTCATCTATAGTGCTAATTATGCACAAATGTTGTGGGAGGACAGAGAAATCTGACTTAACATTGTTAGACTCGACTCAACTTCATTAATGCAGACGTTCAAGCTCTCTGATCACATGCTCGCGCTGTTCCCCTCAGACACGCCGGCAGTTCAAAGACAACAAAACTAAACTTCTTCTAAAATTGTGAGATTTCCCTTCATCTCTCTCTTCTCTGCCTCCGAGAAAGATCCTCCACTCCATTACACCCACTTTTTCCTCCTCCCTCTCTCTCTCAGCTCCGCAATCTCCTCGCTCACCCCCTCCCTTCTCTCTCAGCCACTCTGTTCCATTTCTCTAATGATCACTCCAGCAGCGCCTCTAAATTATTTAATGATCATGGGAGAAATTTCAGATTCTCTCTCACCTCAATCTTTGTGTCTTTGTAGAATGTGCTCTTCTGAAACACTCGACACACAAAATGAAGTCTAAGGATGAATAAAGCATTTGCTCATGTCGTCTGTGTGCATGTTATTATCATGGTCGCATTTTGTGGTAGGGACACGTTTTTTATGTCTCTTTGAGAGGGATTGAGTGTCTAGATGTTAATGTGTGTCTGTGAGCAATAAAGGATGGAAGGGTGGATAAATCCATAATTCCCATGTGATCTGGTTTTGATCGGATTTGGAGATGTGCCGGGATTGGGGTTGCTCAAGGGGGTGTGTGCGCGTGTGTGTGTTAGTCTGTTAATGTGATTGCTGCTTCTTTCCCTAGGAATTTGTTTTCATGCTTTTTTACAAAATGCAAATAGGCAATCATACTTACAACCACACACACACTCACCAACAAAAGACAAATGAATCAAAAATGAATGATGTTTTTTCAGAGAGACACTATGGACGCTTTCACTTGAAGATGTGGTCAAGATGAGTTCATCTATATCTCTCTCTCATTTTCTCTCAATCTCATTTGGTATCTCTCACTCTCTCTCTCTCTTTCCACACACAAACAACAGAATGAATATAAATGCTGTATTTGTGTAACAGTTCTGGACGATTCCATCTCTGAAGACATTATGCACAACATCCAGA
>CM017898.1:3326946-3529446 GCA_008369825.1 Triplophysa tibetana
ATTTCTATAAGTGAATTATAAATATCTGTTCAGCAATAGAATGTCCTTCTGCTCCAGCCGGTCAGATCTTTCTCCTGTCCTGTTTATGTCTGATGTGGTTTTATTGATCGTGATGTTGTCATTACCAGAACCAGAGTTATCTGAACTAACTTTGCATTTTGACACACGCTAAACAACCTTTTAGGTTATTTCAAACCCATCTGTTGGGTTAAATTACCCCAGAAATGGTTATATTTGACATTGCAACGGGTTAAAACAACCCAGTAATATGGGTAAAAACAATTAATTTATGACCCAACGGTTGGGTTTGTCTATTGTTGACGCAGCGTTGGTGTAGCAGTCGCTGTGTGCTTTATGTAATCTTAATTTCTCTATTTATTTTCGACTGTAGAAAGAAAGTTACCAGAGTTTGTAATGATGCTGAGATGAATGTTAAACCTAAAATTCAACATGTCCATTTCATTTCCGATCAGATCTTTCTATTCCATTTTCTTCCATGACTGTGAACTTCATGTTGACCTTCTTGAGTCGAGTCTCCTCTCTCACGGCTCCTTATTAAACCACCGTCTGAGAGAGAATGAGAAGAATCTTTATTACAGCCGTGAAACCATTTCTTTGTCTGCTCTTCACTTTAGGATTCTCTCGTTCTATTGCAGTTTTATGTCTTTATATTTCAAACGCAGTCAAGTGTACATGCAAATATTCTGCTCATTTTTGTTTCAACAAGAGCTTCTTGAATAGATGACGGTTGGTGAGATGCTATCACACTTTTGCTTTCTACAAGTTCTGATTGATAATATTTCATTTGATTAAGCGTTTTCAGGAAAGGAAAAAAATGTATCCTGGGCCTTGTTTACACAGGATCAGTGTTTAGTAAAATCATCCCATGTACAGTTGTTACTGTTGAAATATGTACATTTTGTAAATATGCAAATAAAAGCTGTTTGTTTATTTATAGTGAGGTTTTAAAGTCTCAGATCTCCAGCAAAATGATTTTATTTTAGACTTTTCATTTTTTATTTATCAATTACTCTAGCAGCAATTCAATCTGAGGGCAAAGTGTTTAAAGCATTACTCAGTTTTGGCTTTAATGACAGCACACAGCAAGTTTGTGTGAAATCTGATGATTCTTGTCAACCCAAAGTGAAAATTTGTAGAAAATCTGAAGTTTTTATTAAAGCGAGTTAACTTGTTTAGTGTCATTCATTTTTTCCTCCTTAAAAAAATGTGGTTACCACAAAAAACAGTTTTAGCTTTAAATAAATGTTTGATTTAATTTTGTATTGTTATATGAATCAGGCGTAAAGATGTGCGCCCGCGTGTGTGTGCGTGTGATTATTTATTTATATCTGGCTCATAGTTTTGGACTTGCTGTCTCTGACTCTAGTTTGTTAAGAAACCTGTCCAGTCCACTGCACGCTGTCAGTTTGGCAGTGCATTGTGGGATAGACCTGACCTCTCGCAGTGGGCTCATGGAAAACAACCGTTATGACGAGAACAGAAGTCAAAGGTTATGATGGAATAAATCGTCATGGCTGAATGGACTTCAGCAGGGGTGTAGACTAGTCTTTTGTAGTGAGTATACTCTAATTCACACCCAGTTTTCTCACCCGTCCCTGAACGACAACCTATGAGCACCAGCACACTCACGGATGCATAGAGTACACATCTATATGTAATTGAGAGCATTCTGAAAGATTTATTGCAAACAAGATTTCATTAGCCAATGACAGCTGGGGGGGACATGCTGGTTTTGTTCATCACTGTCTGACTCGGTCAGTTAAGAGTTGAATTTAGCCGTAGATGGTATATGTATACAATCCCTAAAGCACAGGTTTACCCACTGGCATCTTTCAATGCACATTTGTGACCCAGCTATAAAGTCATGTATTTGTGATTACTTGTCCTACATAAACCCACCCTGATAAAAATAGTATAACATCATTTCTATTGGTTTTCCATTAAAGTGCCATTATGAACCACACATTTTCTATTACAAAATAAAGTGTTCTATCAATTCATATCTGCATCTATTGTGTTTTGGGTATGGTTCTGTTATTTTTCAGAAGGGCAACCAACAAAATGTAAAGCATATCCAATGAAAGTTTAATCTTTAGATTTAGCTTGCCATGTCAAAGACTTTCAGTAAATCATATTGAAATAAATTGTTAAAATCAAACTCTAATGCTCGTCACGAACAACTAGAATTTTCTCATTTATAGATTCAGTTGGAGAAGATCCAGCTTCATTTATGGCTGTGAATTAACCCTGTGTTTCTTAAATGTTATGATCTCAGAAGATCCGATGGTTTAAACCTTGTAACACCATAGGGAAGATATATTGCGAAAGAGGTTCTTATCCAGAAGACAGGAAACACACACTGAATGCACTGTCTCTAAATGCAAAGTGTACCCAACGTAATATATGGTAAGGTAAGGTCTGAAAGACAACAGAAGAGCCTCGAGTTGAACGTGTCTAAAAAGTTGTAACCTTGTTAAGCTGGTTGTCATTGGTGTTGAATAAAGTGCTCAGATTTGGAAAGAGTAGATGGTTTGATGTTGCCGGTCACCCCCCAAGGTTTCAGAGATACACAGTGAGAATATAAAATCGACTGCCCACTGTTCTCAGTTTTATATGGGGCTTTTCTCAATTGCATGCACATGCTCAGGAATCATAATAAACCACCTGCGTCCACCAGATACGGGATCTGTTGTGTCTTTATTCGCATTCTGTGATGAGCGTAAGTGATTGAAGATAACAGGATACATCAGCACACACACACACTCACACGCACATCTTTGTTTAGAGTCAATGGAAAATCTGTGTGGTGTTATGAGTAGAAACTGATTTCCATTTGAAGCTGATTGGCCTCAGCAGCAGCCTCAGGCGTGCCAACATCACACACACACACACACACACACACACACACACACACACTCTCTGCAGGGTTCAACTAACTTTGTGAGACTATTTACACACACATGCACAAAAACATCAAACAAGACATTTTGCATATGATATCAGTAGTAAATGTTTTCTTCCTTTGTAGATTAATAAACCCATTTGCAGGAAATGGAAACTTGATTATATTCCCATCAATTAATGTCATCAGCTTGTCTTTTTGAGTAATAGAGCTGCTTTGACAAGAATGTGGCTCCACAACCAATTGCACACATCCCGAGTATATGAGGTGTGTGTGTGAGAGAGAGTATTTTCTATTCCTCAGGTCTCATATGAACAGATGGAGTTCATTGATTATTCATCGCTGCCGATGGATGTGTCTGTCACATTAAGAGGAGTGTGTGTGTGTGTGTGTGCGTGCGTGCGTGCGTGCGTGCGTGCGTGCGTGTGTTTAGATGCAGTGCACTCCTCTGCTGAGGTGATGAGATCTGAGATAAAATCCACTGTCAATAAAAGCAAAAAGAGAGAGATGATTTACAGACACAGGGAAAGATTGAAATACAGTATGGCATTGAGTTTTATAATGAACTACCATTATCATTTCTCTACCGCTATTAGAATCTGTGTGTAAACATTGTCTAGGATTATTAAAGGCATTTAACAACGAGTCGAGTCGATTTGACTTCGGTTTGTTTGTTTGGTGTAAATGCCGTTTGCACTGTGATGTGAACTCTTGCATTATATAAAAAAACATTACTAAATAATTTGTCATATCATATAATAAATCATCAATAAATTAATAATATTTAAAAAAAAAAGAAAAAAAAGTGTCATATTGCTTTATAGATGTTCATTTTATATAGCATTTAAAATACTTTTTCAGAATTTTTAATTGGCGGTTCTGAAGATGGATGGCTTATATTACAAATTGTACATGTCACTACATGAACATGTACCTATCAAGGCAAGGCAAGTTTATTTATATAGCACATTTCATACACAAGTGCAATTCAAAGCGCTTTACATAAAATGATTGACAGAAAGAATAAAACGTATCTTTAAAATGCAAATTATTTAAAACAATAAAACAGCAATAAAATTTTTAAAATGTGAGTGTATATATAAAAACAATAAGAGCAAAATAAAAATAAATGATAAATAGAAGTGCAGTTGATGTAAAGCAGCACAGTGCTCAGGTTGTGAATGCACAGCTAAACAAGTGTGTTTTTAATCTGGATTTAAAAGAAGCTACTGTTGGTGAATGTCTGATGTCATCTGGAAGCAGATTCCAGCTACGAGTGGCGTAATGGCTAAACGCTGACTCGCCCTGTTTTGAGTGAACCCTTGTTATCTCTAACTGACTTGATCCTGATGATCTGAGAAGTCTGATTGGTTTATATTCAGTGAGCATATCTGAGATGTATTTAGGTCCAAGACCATTGAGTGATTTATAGACAATTAATAATACTTTGAAGTTGATTCTAAAAGTAACTGGTAACCAGTGTAAGGACCTGAGGATTGAAGTGATATGCTCAGATTTTTTGGTTCTGGTCAGAATCCTGGCAGCAGCGTTCTGTATGAGCTGCAGCTGTCTGATGGTCTTTTTGGGAAGACCTGTAAGGATTCCATTACAGTAATCCACCCTGCTGGTGATGAAAGCATGAACTAGTTTAAATAAATCTTGGCTTGAGACAAAACATCTGATTCTGGCTATGTTTCTGAGATGGTAGTAGGCTGATTTGCTTATTGCTTTTACATGACTGCTGAAACTAAGGTCAGACTCCAAAATATGGGGTGAATATGGGGGAGAAATATTCATATTAACTTGGACAAGCCTATTTAACTCGGTGTTTATATTAGTGGCAATGTTTAAGTTTGTTTTCCTCTAAATCTGGTCTCTCTTTGGTTTAAGTTCAGTTTGTTTTAAGACCTTGAGATATCGGGATGTAGACCATGTTAATATCATAATCTGTCTCTGCTCAGATGAGAAATAATGGTTTCTTCCAGCGGCAAAACCGAGATTATATTATGTTCTATTAAAAGCCTCTCATTTTAAACCTCGTCTGTTGTTCGGTGAGCATAAAATATTTCAGCTGTTGACGTTCCATTGAGAGAGGAAAAATAATTCATTTCTTTTTTTGACAATGACTAAGAGGACGTGCATGAAGGGAAGAGACCTAGAGGACTTGACAGTATCAATCTGATCTCGGATGTTACTCCTTGTTACTTAAATAAAACCATTTAGATGGCGCACAAAGTGACCAATCACAGTTCATTGTTCATGTCATTAAGGGGCGGGGTTTATCTGAAACTGGTTATACCTGGTTATACAACAACAACATATATTTGCTTGTGTTAACTGAGGTTATGCCTTACAGGTTTTATTCTCCTGTGTAGCAAGAGTTTTAATCTCTATTGAATCAGATCTGTATGAGAGTAAGTGTAAAAATACAGAGGTGACAGGAACACGCTTGTTTTTCGGTATCATCTCAGGCCATGGCTTTTATCCAAATGCGGCGTAAACATCCTCCATATTTTAGCGCCTCTCATCTGCTCTCTGCTTCGAGCCAACAAAAATCCCCCTCAACAGGTGCTCCAGGCGACTCAATCTGGAATCCCGTTGAATAATGAGCAGACCAGGTGCTGCTCATCCAACAGTCTGGCAAAAATCATGATGCCATGATGAATCCGCCTGAACTAACAGACTGAAATCTGGCAACCGGTGTGTGTTTCACAGAAGCTTCTATACTTCTGCCACACAGTATCTAATACACTGATGATTGTAAAGTATGTACTTATAAGTATGAAAGAAGTACTGAAAAAGTAATGGCATCTTGATACTACTATATTCTGTCATGGTTCCTCTATCATGTCATGTTTTATTTCTGTCTAAAGTGGGCCATGGCATTGCCTGATGGTTTTGTGTGAGATTGAATGGTTCTTTCTCGTGTCTCGTCATTGTTCCCTACATCTCGTTCCTCGTCAGCCTCTCCTTAGTGCTAATCCCCAGCACCTGTTTCTCGTTATGACCCTGTGTTTGTTCCCTATAAAACAACCTCATGTTTCATTGTCCTGTGCACGTTCATTGTAAGCTGTATGTACGTCTTACCTTGTTCCTTGTATTCTGTTTGTTGTTCGCTGCCCGTGTTTATCAACCCTGTGTCTAGTAAGTCTTAGTTTAGTGTTTGTTCCCAGTGTTTGTTTTCTTAGTTTAGTTAGTCCGTGTTCTTGTTTCTGTATTTAGTTTTCCAGTCTTGTTTTCCCCATTGTGGGTTTTCTTTTGCCTTTTTGTAGTGTTTAGTCTTTGTTATATTAAATCCTTGTTACCCCTACCATCTCGCCCTGTGTCTGCCTGCACTTGGGTTCTCCAGCCTTGTCTCTCCCCCAGTTCATGACAATATTCACTATATTATTCCAAAAAAGGCATTTCCAGATGGTTGTTTATACGCTTTAAAAGCATCATCTAAAGCCCTATTTTTAAAAAGTTCATCTTGTATACTGTACAAGTCACATGCAAATTGAAGCTCGGTCTAAGTGGTTTGCCCAGTAAGAAAGAGAGATTGATGAAGACATTGGTGCTGACAGAGGTAAAGAGACAAGCTATTGAAGCGGAAAGGCAAGGCGAATCTTTGGCCTGTTGAGAATTTAGATTGATTCAGTCTGAATGCCAGCGTATTGTCCCACAAGCTCCGCTACCTCGATCTGCATTGTTCCATCTTTCACTCAGCCTGTGGAGCTCAGAATAGAAACAATCATTTATTTATTAATTGAAACATCAACTGAGAGAGAGAGAAATGGAGAATGAGCGGATGGACAGCTTACAGAAAGAGAGAGAGCGGGATGACCGAGGTTTATGGAAGACAGAGGGACAGGAAGGATAAGAACAAGGAAGGGCCGAATTAACAGATTGAAGATTTATCTTTGCTGTTTTGAAAGAGACTTTTAAAGCCCACATGAGAGAGATAAGAAGGCTTTGGAAAGTGAGAGTAAAGAGGGACCACAAACATGAAAACTAAAGGTGGAAGAGATGCTTGACTTTTCAGGAGCTCTTTTGCCAGAAGGAGAAAGAGGTTTCATCGTTCAGAATCTTTAATGCTTTTCGCCCGAATCCCATCATTTTTTCATCAGGGAGAAAGGGTCACTGAGGGTCACTTATATTCAGCACACTGCATCGCTGTCCATATGAAATTCAGTTATTCAATGCAGAACTGTGAATTCTTCTGGAGCTTTTACTTAAAGACATACATCAAATTGAAAAAAAATTCATCGTCGACTTACTTAGTTATGCAGAACACAAAAGAAGATATTTCAGAGAACATTGGTAACCAAACAACATTGTCCCTTATTGACTTCCATTGTATGAACACAACACCAGAAGAAAATGTCATATACAGGTTGGAATGAGATACATTTGCTGTCAAATATTGCATGGCATTGATAGATCTCTTTGAGTCGCAGTGTCTTGTAACAGGTTAAATAGTTAAGCCTTGTCGAGAGATTGAATGAGAGGGGCTGGCCGATATCGATAAGCTAATTTTTTTATTACATAATTTAATAAATAACTTTCTATTCTAAGTGGTTCCCAATAAGACCAAAAATGAGCATTAAGAAAGTAAATGGGTTCATTTCAATTTTTGTTGTTGACTACGTCGCACAAAGTAACTGCTGACAAGCTTAAATGTGGGAATCAATATTACTACCCAACAGAACAGAGCTGTTGCTCTTTTACATTACAAAATGTAATTACCGTCGTCCCAGGACGGTTAAAGCAGACTTATATTTCTGTAGTATGCTGACTAAACATTTGCATTATCATTTGCAATAGGACGAGTGCTTTTATTGTTTAAAATAAGTGAAAATCAATGCCAAACCAATCTTTCCTCAAACCATCTTGCTACAAAACTTATCTGCTTCTAGAAGACATCGATTATTATTCAAATTCCTGAGAATGTTTATGATCAAGTTCTGTGTCAAAAAGACTAGCCTAGCATTTTTTTATACAGTAGCTGCTGGCTGTGCTACTGTAGAGTTTGTATCAATAATGTATAAAGCTTTTATAAGACTGCGTCTGACTATTTATTATATAGATTTAGGATAATGAAAGCACACATCCAGAAGAGTTTTTATGTAAGCAGATATAATTTATTCATGCATCCATAGACTCGCTGTTAAATGTGTGGTTAACCAGTTCCAGGCTAGTTTAGCACAGGTTTGACACTTTATTTGTATTACAATAGTTTTTAGTTCAAACATCATAGTTCGTTTTTATTGGTGAAGTACATTTGTGATACATATGGTTTAAAAACAAATAAATCCAAGAAACTATGGTTACTATAGTTAAATGGTCAATTATAATAAACCCCACTCAGACGTGAATCCAGAATGACATAAGGACATAGATCATTTGTTTATTGGTAAGAATCATGGATTTACAGATACAATACACATCCAGCTAAGCGTAAAAAGAACGAAAGCTAATATTAGCCGATGCTAATTAGCTTCATAAGACAGTACGAGCCTTATTATAATGCCAGCGTCATATTTTCATACAGTTTTATTGTCATATTTTTCATACCCTCTAAACTCTCATATAGACGTTTTACCGTACATTCTGATATCACTCTGATATATCTTTTTTGAATTTCCGAGAGAAACGTGGCCTTCTAGCGCCATCGAACTAAAAGACGTCGAAGCTTCACTCAAGCATACGGTATTATATTACAAAAAACATCAAACTATAAATCTACAAAAATTACAAATGGGAAACGAGACACTCAAAACAAACAAGATCGAAAACAAGCATTTTTTACGTTTCTAGAACCTAACCCCCCGACCCGAGTCTTCCTCTCTTCCCCACAGGTGCCCACCCCCCACCCGCAGCCACGATCCTGGATCAGTCATGTACAGCATCATACAGGTAAACATTCCTTTGAGCACACCTGCGCATGTACAAACTGCTCATGCAACAGAAAGTTTCACGAAAAATCACCAGCACAGAGACGAATTTAGAGTTGGATTCTACCTGAACCATCCGTTAGTAACATCTTGTGCAGCTGTTACACGGACCCGACGTGGTGTATTGTAGCAACCGTGATGCTCGTGTAACGCACATCTATTTACAAACACAGCTAGCTGTGTAGCTGGTTCTTGAAGGGTGATGTTCTCACCGCAGATTGTTTAAAGTCAACGTGAATGCAAATTATTTCAATAAATTTCAACAAAATATTCAGTGAGAACGACATAAAGGGAGTGGCCTTATTTTTAAAGGGGTGGGGTTCTTTACATAAAATCAAACTTATTTTGGAGGCAACTTATTAAATTTTGATAAAAGATCAAAGTAAATAGGAAATACATTTTTATATTATAACAAGACATGGAAAGGAAATTAATTTACGGACAAGCGCGTGTTTCCGATGAAACCATCTATAAAAATCATGGCTCGCTAAATAAATGACAAAACCAAACATCGGTTTAAATGAACCAATAAAATGTCCATATTTGACCCAACCATGCCTTGGAACAGTCCAACATTTTAGACACATCATCTATTGATTTAATCCCAACAGTTGGCTTTTTCCATATTTTGCCCAACCATGGATTGAATCAACCCAGTGTTTATGTTTGTTTTGGGTAAATTGGATCTATTTTGATATCATATTGACTTAAACGGCACACTTTGGTCTGATCTCAGTTGCTACATACAGTAGGTCCTTAAAACATTTCACGATATGGTGCGACCACGTCTAGAGAAGTTAATCGCAGGGAAGTTCAAGTAAAATCTCACAAGAGTCCTTTGAACAACAACAAAGCTTTCAACAGTCAGCGCCTTCAGGCAATCGCTTTTTTCATTTAATTTTCATTATCTAAAGAATTTAGCTCTGCAAAGCACACATGAGTTGGACTGTGACATTGCACAGACCGGTAGCTGTCCGTGTTCATTTCCCCAATGAAGCACCAATGATATTCCTGCACTCGCTTGATGAGGAAGGGATCGAATATTCCACGATAGGTTTATAGTCCATTACTCCATTGTTCTACAAAGTAAGGTCCTTATGTAAAAAAGAAAGGCGTGGCTTTATGTATTTGTTGTTGATTTTTGGCATCTGTTCAAGGTTTTGTCTGCTTCATTCACATGTCTGTAGTTTTTCATTGAGCATAACATTGTTTTATAATAAGAACATTCCAACGGATTGTCTTGGGAATCTGTGGTTCTCTTTAATGTTCCTTTTAAGATACTCCAAACTAAATCCCAAAATGTCAATCCACTCCACGGTTGACAGTTTTCCATTTTTTCCGCTCATCAGTTACAACTGCTCGGAGCGGATGACATGGAAAAGCGTGACGTTGTAGAGAACCTGATGGCCATTGTTCCAGGCGTACAGCGCACGATCTCGCGGATTGTAATCCAGCATCGAGATGTGCGAGTACTTGTTTTGCAGAACGATATCGATGTACTCGTACGTCGAGGAGTTGGTTTGGTAGGCGTAGTAGACCTTCGTACCTCCCGAGTAGCCGTTGGTTACGTACAACGTGCCGCAAATCATAAAGGACTCGCCCGCGCTGCGCCTCGGGTGATTGGTCGTCCAGGACTGCAAAATGAGCAAGGTCATCGGGTGGAGCTTGCTGATGACAATATTCCCTGCGTTCTGATTGGTGGCGTACACGGCCCAGAGACCGCTCTCGTCCACCATGAGGTCGATGTCCGAGTGGCCGCCCCAGGCGTAGTGGTAGGTGTTGCTGTAGCCTGCATTGTCCAGACGCTGGGATCTACTGATGGTTGAGGTCTTGAAGTCGAACTTGATGATCATGTTACTCTGGAATTTGTTGAAGTAGATGGATCCGTTGTAGACCACCTGACCCGTCCCTGACCAGGGGTGCGGGAGGCGGTGCGAGGTGAAATTATCTGACGCCATGAAGTCAGCCATAGACTTGTATTCTCGCACGAAGCGGTTGTTATGGTAACCGTCCATGTACCATACCTGGAAAATAGAGAATAATTCTCATAAAAATGATGTGAATCTGATTTATTTGAAACACAGATGTACAGATTCTGCTTTCCTGTAGCTCAATGGTCAGAGCATGGTGCTAGCAACGCCAAGGTCATGGGTTCGGTCCCAGGTATTGCACATACTCGGATACACATGTACTATGTAGTTTAATGCAAAGTCGCTCTGGATGAAAAAACTGTAAATGTTAATTATTTTGTGTTATGATCACATGTGTATTTTTTTCTTTTTTACATTTTAGAAATGTAAGTAAAAAGTTATTAAAATTATTACTTATAGTTAAAATATTGATTAAATATTATTTATTAATTGTATATATTATTTAAATACCATTTCTTCACTGCGAAATTATACCACAAATTATAAAACTTATTTATCTTGTTTTCATTGAGAGAACAACATTGAGAAAGCATAATTTACACTTAACATTTTGATTCTATTAGGAAATTATTGACATATTTATTGCATTTTATTTTGGGCCAGTAATAAGCAATTACAACCAACAGCTATTGTTATCAAGTGGATTCAACATTTTTTTTTTGGACATTTCGCTGTGTTTAATAAGCAGCTTAAAACAAATATTTGTCTATAAAGCTGACTTGGATTAAAGTGTATTGTAAAACAAAAGCTGTTTAATTCAATTACACTAATATGAAATTTAATTAAAATAATAATGAGGAACCAAAACATTGCTGGAATAAAATCTGTAAACAAACTTTTAACTGAAGCCTCTGACCATTCACTCATTCTTCATTGGTTAATCAAAATAGGTCAAGTTGCTTATTATTTGTCTCATGCCAGCATGTGAGTTTTTGTTGTTTTGGCATAAATCTCCCGGCACGGCAGGACACTTTCAGTAAACTACAGCATGGCATCTTAATTAAATTGGAAACGGGAAGTGGTCCCTCCCCCCTTCTGAACGTGGCAGAATGAAGACGGTGAAAACTGACAGCCAGGAAGATCCTGTGTGCCAGGCATTATGAACCCTATGGGGATAATACCACATCATTCCGGATAAAAGCTGACTCTCTGTGGAGAAATCCCAGCATGGCTGGAGCTACGCTCTCTCCGAGCGGGAGGGGTGGAATGGAAAGGCAGTATAGTCACGTTTATGGAATATTCCAGAGTCCCAGCGGGACGTCTGTGTGCTCTCTATAGGAGGCACAAAGCACAACATATATATACAGCACACGCACGCCAACACATTTGTGTTGTCTTGAAGTAGCCAAAACCATGTAATCTACAGTAAATAATTCATATTCATATTTTCCTGGGTTTTTTGCAGTGTTTTACCAAACATATATAAGAAATAAAGGTGCTTCATGATGCCATAGAAGAACGGTTCGTGTCTGGTTCCATGAAGAACCTTTAACATCCGAAGAACCTTTCTGTCTCACAGAAGATGCTTTGTGGCGAAAAAAGGTTCTTCATATGATAAAATTGTAGGAAGGAGACGTTTCTTTAAAGAACCTTTGACTAAAGGGTTCTTTGTGGAACCAAAAATGGCTTTTCTATGGCATTTCTGTGAAGAACCTTTAATGCGTCTTTATTTTTAAAAGTGGAAAACACGCAAAATTGTAAGAAGCGCAATAGAAATAAAACTTGATGTGAATTTGATTTGAACAATTAAATTTAAAAGAACAATTTTGTGTTTAAAGGGACAGTTCGACCAAAAATATTATTTTTGTCATCATTTATATACCCTCAGGTCATTCAAAGGCTGTATGTACTGTATGTGTTTCTTCTGTGGAACACAAAAGAAGATATTTTGAGAAATGTTTCCACATGGAAGTCAATGGGGGCTAATGTTCTGAAAAAGTATATATGTATATATATGAGTAAATGATGAAAGAATATTCATTTGGGTGAATGGCACAGACACGTTAATATTTGACATTAGGCGCCGCTTCCCAAGGTCTCATTTGTTGGCTGGGTTTTTTCTTGAACTTCATTTCAGTGCACATTTGAAGAGCTCCATCTCTGCTTAATATCTCTGAGAGCGACATGATTTTCTGTTATAGCTGGTTATATCACAAGAGCTAAAAGCCACTGCGATATTTCTCATTCTCTCCCACACATGCAGGCTCTGCCCGTCTCACACATACAGCCTACGGTCTCATCCATCTTTTAAAAACAAAAGCCACGACCCAAAGTGTGAGAACAACAGAAGGAGAGAGAGAGAGGGCTTTGGGTGTGAAAGGGAGTTTAGATTCAATGGCTTGATGTATAATGGCTGTGTTGTTTTAATGGTTAAACAGCTTGTTAAAACGTAGCTTTTAATGCCTGTATTGGGTTTGTTATTGTGAATTTTGTGTGAGTGTTTATAAGCAAACCACGTTTTGTGGTTTGCTTATGGCGGGACTTGTACGAATGTGTGTGTCTGTCTTTCTGTATCCGAGTAATACTTCTTCCTTTATTTTAAAGCTGTCGGTTAAAAATACACAAAAATGAATGTGGAGGCAAAAGTCACTGCAACTTTTTAAATGTGCATTGAATAATAAACATTAGGGGCAAAGATTCTTAGTAATAAATATTAATTGTTGAGCACTAAATTGTGCCTGTTCAGAAACATACAACAGATGCTCCTCTGAAAGCATATTTAATGTTGTCATGCAAATACCTCATTTGTCATCTACAATAGCAAACACTTGAATTCAAACCCTCTAGCGGTGCATTTACCACAAGAACGTCCCATCTGGAACAACCCAGATCAAAATGTGTTGCTGGGTGGTGAAAGCTAATAGATCAACCCTTGCAGGATTCGAACCTTAACCTCTCGGTTACACGGCCAGATTTTGAAGCGTTATACCACAGCATAAATCACAATCCATTAAAGTCAAGGTCACTGTGAGCAGTTGAAATGATTGTGGGAATCAACAGCGTGCCACAGATGAGCAATAGAGATATTAAGTTAAGAAGATAACCCAGAATGTTCCTTTGATCCTCTTGTCAGATTAGAGTTTTTCTTTGGAAATATTTCCATCAGCATTACAGGAATACAACGATATATTTTGTCTTTATATGACAATATATGTGTAACTTCTTTCTGACTGTTCCCTGTTTTTGCATTATACTGTAAAAGAAAAAAGTAATTTTACAGAATTTTACAGGATTTTTATTTCCAGAGTTTTATATGTTTTTTGAAATACGTCAAATTACAGAAAAAGTATTTACAAGACAGCCGTGACAAAAAAACTTGGTTTACGGTATTTCAAGCTTCAACAATTTATTTTTAAATGGATTTTTTACAGCGTGGCTCAACATTGAGGTTTGCTTCATAGTGTGAATTCAGCTTTATGGCGTTTCAACGTGTTTATAAATGTGTTGACAGCAGCTATATGTTTGGGGTTTGACTGCAGGCATTAAATACACAGCTGGTCTGACTGTGTGCATGCAATGAGCTTACAAATGAAGAAATCCTGCAAATCTGTGTTGATCTGCAACCAAAATCCCTCTTCTTGTGTCAATTAAGATCATTACTGTAAAAAAAAGCTTTTTACTCAACATTCCTTCATGATCTTCACAATCATTCCTTGTCTTTAATAATATTAAGTTAATGTTCACACGCAACATATATTCTTTACATGCTGTATATTGAGTTGAAAATGTATTGTACTGTGTGGGTTGTTGGTTTTAAATGGAAACTTTATTTTAAGACTCACCCTTGTGTCTCCTTCAGGAGCGAGTGGGTCCGTCATCCAGGATCCGAACCGAGAGCCGGATGTTTTAATGGTGATAGCATCACTAATACCGGTAAGCTTTCCGCATGCTGCAGAGCAAACAAACACACAAATTGAATGAGTTTGATCATTTAATGTTGTTGTGTTGTGGTCTCTCTGAATAAAGTCAAATTACTTTATTAAGTTGATTTTTTTAATGAAGGTTCTGGCTAATCGAGTCATATAAACCTTTATTAAATCATTTTTAAATCTGTAAAACTCTGAGTTTTCTCTTCAAGTTCCTCTTGAAATCAGCATGACACTTGTCTGGGTGAAACACAATGTTCAATGAGAAGAAATATACAGTAGAGCAAAATCCAACCTTTTCCATTTATAATTCATTCATTTATGTGTTGTGGACGGATGATAATTAGATTTTCATTTTTCATTAAACTGCACAGTGATTTATTTTATATTTTTTCACCATTTTAATCGATTATATATAAATGCTTTGTTTTGTGTCAATGAAATACTATAAATAACAAATAGTAAATATAGTGATTAAAAATGATATAACGTGTCAAAATTGATGAAATGTATATGGTGTAGTGCTGCATGTCAGTTGCGTGTTTTCTAGCTCACACACCACAACACACACGGATGAACACACTCGCTATAATCTGCCGTCTGCCGGGAGATTCAGGCGAAATTGTTACAGCACTATTTTTAGACTAAAGCTTCACACTTCTTTATAACCCAACAACCGTCTAACACCTTATATAACATGCGATTCATTGATGTTACATAGAAAATATTGAACATTTTAACATTTAATCACATTAAAGAAACACCTGCTGCTTGATATTTGTTGATGTTTAATAATATCATCAAATGTTAAATGTCTGCGCTATATCACTGTGTTCTGATAGGTTGTGAATGCGTTGCTTTGTGGTTTGTGGTGTGCTTCATGTGTACTGTTGTGACATTTCTATATGGCTTCTGATTTTTTGCAGGTGGTTGTTAAATAAGCATAGTCTATGTTTTTTTTAATACAGTGCAAATCTATAAAAGTTGTATCGTCTGGCAAAAGTCCAATCCTTCAATATAACAACACACCTGTTCTGAGCTCTCATTTATGTCAAACAGTGAGTTATGTACTATACTGAGAGCAATAATAATGAAGT
The DNA here is from genome assembly GCA_008369825.1 of Triplophysa tibetana. Taxonomy (NCBI): domain Eukaryota; kingdom Metazoa; phylum Chordata; class Actinopteri; order Cypriniformes; family Nemacheilidae; genus Triplophysa; species Triplophysa tibetana. The sequence continues at coordinate 3,342,697 of CM017898.1, forward strand.
CTGCATGTAATGTTCACCTGGTTTTCTTTTCAATAAGCCGACTGTGGTTTCACCCGCTCAGATACGCAAGGACAAAGCCCAAGTGTGTTTGTGTGTGTCTACACTGTATGTCTTTATGTGTGTGTGTTAAATTGCCTTAAAAAGCAATTGATAGCACACTGAGGCTGGCCCACATTTTTCTTAGAGAGAGAGAGAGAGAGAGAGAGAGATACACACACCAGAGACATGTGCGTGCGTAAACTGGAGAGCCATCAAATAGTCCCAGAGACAATTTTTTTGCTCAGATGTTGCTTTTTCATATCTAATTTCTCAGTTGTCATCTTTGAGTGTCTTATTCTTGTCCCAGGTCCCTGTTGATCGTGTGATGAGGGTGGGGAAATGATGCCAGATATATTCACATTTCTTTAACATCATTCTGGATTATGTAAACCTCTGTATGTTTGAGTGTGTTTGTGTCGTACCGAGTTTCTGCATGCACGCACGCAGTCTCTCCTCCAGGTTGACCACGCGAGAGTGGAGGTCGTCGTAGTCGTACGCTCCCATCTCCTGCTGGAGGAGGCTGAGGCTGGACGTCAGGTTCTGCACCTCCTCTTTAAACTGCTGGACCAGCCGGGCGTCGGCTTTGTACTCCTCCAGTACGGGAATCAGCGGTCGCAGCTCCGCCATTTTTGCCTTTATGGCCTGAAAATACGTAACAGAGCTGCTCAGGTGCCGGCGGGCCGGATACAGAGGGATGATGGGAAAGACAAAGTCCCTTTGAGGTTCTGGAGGTAATCTAATCTGACAACCCTCGTCTCCATCTATAGAGATGAACGCTACGGTCTGTGTTTTCAGATATATGTGAGGGCGCACGCATCAACTTTTGTTTGTTCATCTCTTATGTATCAAGGAACCAAAACGTCTGGAGAGCCTTTTTATGTTCTAAGGCTATTTAACCGTATCAGCTTAGTCTTAAATGTGACTCCTAAATTGCTTAGGAAAAATTACAACAGAAACAAATATACAGTTGTTGAAGTCTGAAGAGTATGGAGGTGTAAATGAATGTAGATTGTAGAGGTCAAATCTGGATTTGGGTTAATTTGATGAGAAATGTTCATATTGAGATCTTTACAAATCAGACTTGCCAAATCTGAGCTCAGTTTGAGACATTGTTGACAGCCCTTCAGAACATAAGATGCAAATGTTTTCAGCTGTCCATGTAATCTCATCGATTTAAAAGGAGGAATCGAGATATTCAAATATGAGAAATGGATGTAGTTGGAAGTCAAACTTATTCATCTCCACATACTTTTGGCACATTGTTAAGGTACTTGTTTCACTTGCACTCTCTTAACTTCTAGAATCTCCCGATAACCATACATCCAACTAGAAAACCCTACACAGTGATCAATTATTTTTGATTTGACGAAGGTTCTTTGCTGAACCTTTAAAGAATCTTCATTAGTAAGAGTGCATGTGTGTGTTGCGTGTTGAGAGTCCAGAGGCCAAACAGCAGTAAATTTACTGAGCTCCGTATATACTCGGAATACATTTATCGACGAAATCAAGCGCTCTGAACACGGTAAACAATTGGGAAAAGACTTTATTAGTTTATCGTTTAGAATGCAACAGCAGAAGGGACACATGCTGAAAATTACAACTCACATACAACAATGTGATGGTAAGATTGAATTCTTTACTTCAAACGCATTTTACTCCAATAACCAAAGATTCATAGTGACAAACCAAAAAGAAAAACTTAAGCAGTCCTAGCAAAGATGAGAAGAATATGAGAAGAGTAATCATAGCAATATCAATGTAGCTAAATAATAATGAAGATCATTCTGTATAAATGAAACGAAACAATCCTTTAGATTGGCATGCAGAAAGAGATCTGATTGGTGGTTGGATAAGAAAAGGGGAGGGGGTGCTTCTTACAGCTAATGTCGTATAGAATATGAGAATCGTGACATAAACAGCGTGATTGACGCCCACTTCAGCCAATCGTGGGTTAGACCTGCCTCTTCTGGCCTCTGGCTCTCCTATCATGTCTTTAAAGTTAGCCCTGCAAGCAAGAAACAACAGACTCAGGACAGGGAGCTAACTCGCTAACCTATCTAACACATTCACGCACACACAGACTCTTGTACTCACACATGCACGCTGCTGTGTTACCAAAGCGCAAATAACGTGACATTTCATGCATGTTTGCGAGATGTGTGTTGTGGCATGTTTTCATAGTAGTTTAATTCTGATGATACATTATAGAAACTGAAATGTGCAGATACATCGGTTATTTTTCATTTAATGTATTATTATTATTATTATTATTATTAGCAATTGATAATAAAAATGATGCTTGATCATACGTTTCTCGACAGATGTACAGGTAGGTCTGCACATCTCTATTTATGCATGCAATCTTGATTGTGCTCTGTCCATTTGAACTGCTTCGTAATCATTCTTTGATGAAAAATGAGAATTGTCTAGCGTGCATTTTTGTGTATAATCGTGCATGCGTACCTTGTATTGCTTGGCGATGTTTTGTTTGTGGTTTTCCTCCACCTGTTTGAATTTGGTCTCCAGGCCACGGAGCTGATCTTCCATCTTCACCACATACTGCAGGTCCCTCTGGGTCCGCTGGTCCAACACTTGGATCGATTGCGTCATGTTTTGCACCTACAACAAACACGCACACAGGTGGCAGACATGTAAGATCTGTTTTCAAAACCTCGCCTTCTACTGCCGACATGGGCAACCTTCTATAAGTACTAACTTGTAAGTCATCTTAATCAAATGTGACCCTGTAAAACATAACCAGTCTTATGTGTCAATTTTCCTAAAAAAAAAATTCTGATGTTTACATCATCTGAAAGGTGAATAATTAAGCTTCTATTGCTGTATGAGTTGTCAAAGATAGGACAATATATTGCAGAGATACAGACGTTTATAACTCTGGAACATAACACTGAGAAAATCTCCTTTAAAATTGTCCATCAGATGCGCTGTAGCCAGCTGTCCACGCACAAAAATAACGTTTTTATATATTTAAGGTAGGAAATTTACAAAATATCTTCATGGAACATGATCTTTACTTAATATCCTAATGATTTTTAGCACAAAAGAAAAATCGATAATTTTGATCCGTACAATGCATTTCTGGCTTTTACTAAAAATGTTCCCGTGCTACTTAAGGGTCACAAATCCTAACACTTTTACAAGGTGGCTAATTCGGATGAATTCGTAAGATTATAAGAAAGGACTAAATGAAGCCTCAACCCTAATCCTAAACATCACTGGTGTAAAATCAGATTATACTAAAACATATTAATGAGATTGCACAAATTCACGTAAATTAGCCACCTTGAAAAGAATAAGGATTGCTGTGAGATTCTGTTGGATGTTAACGTCAAAATGATGCAAAACTGACATACAGATACACGGATGTTGGGTAAAAGCAACATTATTTGTTTTTTATCATTTGGCGCAAAAAAAATGTCTTTTCTTGCCTTGATCTAATCAATGCTGATGGGCAGAAACCTCGTATTTGCATATTTCTTGATTTCAATATTTTCCATAAATCATTACTATTTATAATTTTCACATCTGTCTGTGAGAAGTTTTTAAAAGAGCTAGTCAACTTGGACAACACCATGTTTAATTTTTTTTAATACAGTCCATTTTCTGAGTAGTGTTGGTTTTGGACGAATAAGGTTACCACTCGACAATAACAGTATGATGGATAGATTCCTCTCCACTATCTAAATTTGGCCAAAATGTGTCCAAAACAAAGTTTTTTCAAAGCCTTTACATGGGGAACTTATATCGGGATGTAGGTTTTGGAGAGAAGTCATGGGATCATCTACATACATCACGATCTATCGGTGATGTAATAAATTCGCAGTGTTTTTCTCAGATTGCATCATTGTCTTGCTGATGATATTTCTGGAACATGTGCCATAGTGCCGACCCTGTTCCAGAGGAACTCATTAACTGAGCTGTTGTTAGGCACAACCCTGATCACCGATCTCTGGGGGAAACACTGTTCAGATACTGGGCGTCTATTGTTACTTCATGTTAAAGATAACATGATGTGTCGGGAGGTGAAAGGTCACTGTTTCGTTTACCTTCTCCAGTAGCTGACGGAGTTGTTTGGTGCGGGCGTCTCTTGAGCACATGGTTTGTTGAGGTGCGACGACGGTACACACACATCTGCCCTCGCTGTCCTGCGCTGAGCTGTAAACCTGCCAGGACTCCTCTGGGTTAGCGGGTAAAACCTGTGAAAGAGGCACAGAGAGGGTGAATTAATCTGATGTCTGATTTGACCCAATATTACATTTACACCTCACTGTCATCCGCCCTTCACAGTTTAATTTCTAATTCCACATTGACATGACAAACACACACGCAAGATTACGCAAAGCCCCATCTGCTCAGTGAGGTCATGCCCCGCCTTCCCACCCACCAATCAGAACGCAGGATTTGAACATCTACTACCACATCAATCTGCAAGACAAACATCAAAGGCATTTATCCAAACACACAATTTCTTAGCTGCATTTGACTGACAGCTGTTAGCTAAAGGACCTTTCTGTCAATCTTGAGCTGCTGTTGAGTTACAGATCCAATCACAGCCGCTCGAGAACTGGCATGGGCGAAACACAGATGGTCGATCATTAAGACGGAACATCCACATCAACAGCGTTCGTATGGAAGATTACAATACAGATTTTTTTCCGTCTACTTTGCAGTAAATAAAAATACATGTTGTGCTGTATTTCACGGTCACATCAGCCCAACTCCACTTCTTACAAACATCTTTATATCTAGGCATCAAGATCCGCAAACAATAAAATATGCACAGCAACCATTAGCTATATCATCTCATCATAATTCCTCTAAAGCTTTTTCAGTACTAATTTGTTCAACCGTCCTGAGCAAATCCAATATCAAACCAATTTTCTCACTGTGGTTCTTACATTTATTCTAAAGAAAAACACCTTTAATAAACTTTTCACAAATTTGACTTGATTTACTGCAGTTAACACATGGCGCTTCAATATCTCCATGTCCGTCTTCTACTCCTATTCACTTTATAATCTGGTTATTTCACACCTTTCTACAACGAGGAGATTAGATTTTCTGCACGTTTCGGACGAAAAGATCGTGTTCAAAATGTATTTAAACAGTTATTGTGTTACACTGTATATATAAAATAACTAGAAAAGGCGTTCGTTAAACGTGTGCCCACCGATGTCAAACGTAAGTGGCCATGCCTACTAGACGCTTTCTTGCCTTACTTCGCGCATTTTTTAAATATTTGATGGTGTATTCATAAACCTCCTTGGACGTCGCCTCTTTAGCTGTGTGTTTTTAAGTTTCAACAAGTTCCAACGCTCAAAAGGCTTCTTGAAATCACTGCGTTATAGTCAGTTTGCGCTCTGTTTTCCAATGCAAGAACGCATTTGGTGCGCACCCCCGTATCCAAAAATGCAGTTGCAAAGCACTGAAAAGCGCAGCTAAAAAGCAACAAGGCAGATATGTTATGCGATCTTTTAACTTCAATATAAATTTGCGCGCTCGTTCAATCGTAAAGAACTCGTCACTTACTCCTATACTCCGATCTGGATAGCCGCCCTGCGCCGCGGTTAGTTTGGTGGTGTTCAGTCCCACCAGTGATGGCAGAGTCTGGGACATCCAGTTGGTGATCATTGCCATGGTGCTGAGCACCACACCGATCTTCAGCAAAGGCACCGACATCTTTGCGCTCGGACACAAACTCTCATTATTCTACACAAGCCACTGGAAAACCACGGCGAGCATCGTTGCCCGGAAGCGCCTCTTGTATCACCATCATAACTCTCATCATCTCCACTAACGGTCCCGGTTCGGACGGTATCGCGGTGTTCATCTTGGCGCTGTCGGATGTTGAATGGTCCCCTGTAGGGTTCGAGTAACAAAAAGCCTGAAACAAAGCTATGGTGACACTCTGGCCGGTCCTGTTTAACTGGTGTCTTTCCCGTAGGTCGTGCCTGTTTTGTGTGAGTTCACGCCCTTATCGGTCCGCCTTCCCCACGCAACTGAATTACTCGGGACCGACTGCTCCTCAGTAGATGAGAAAGGAGGCGGCGCCACGCGCCCCTATATTATAAAGGGAGCGCGTCATGTCTCCAAGCACCAGACGCCCTTTGCGCGCCACCGGGGACTCACGCTTGGCAACCGATCGCATTATTAGTAGGACGCTATTGTCACGGCCACGAGTCCGGTCAGGTCATAAACAACATCGTAATGTCACGGGCCACTTCGGGATAACAGAAGTGAAAATGATCCCAAGTGATGCTAAATTAACAAGCGCCCTGTTGAAATAAAATCTTTAATTCTCATAGGACACACATCACTATTTAATGAGAATGGTTAGGAAAATAAGACACACTGAAGGTCATGGTTGAAATGTTTTTATTGGAAACATAGAAAATGCATTGATAGTATTCATTCTTTTAATGCAGTATCAATTTTAGTGGCTTTTTAAAACAAAAGCGTTTCGTCCTTAAAGAAAGTGTTTTTATAAAAGCATAATGCGGTCTCTCTAATGTGGTTCAACTCAGGCACTTAAAACTTTATGGATTATAATTTTCAGGATGGAAAGAAATACCTTTCCAATAAAGAAATAGTGAGTGATTGAGGTTTAGCTGACTTTATTTTAGCCATCTTTTAAAGGTTTTGATATTAAAAGAAAAAAAAGTATTCAATCGACTGCAAATACTGACTTATATTGTAATGCTGTTTTCTCACCGATGTGATATCACTGGAAGATGATGTAATGTGTTCTTTTGTTGCTTAAGGCTTGGAGAAAGTGATATTAAGGTAAGGCTTGCGAATGGAAACATATTTATAAGTGGGATCAATACACACTTAGAATACGTCATACTCATTTTCAAAGAGATCTGAAGAGTTTAATGTTTTGTCCAGTAAATTAAGTGATATGATAGGGACATTAAAATAAACTACCTAGAAGAATGACCTATACCTATGGTTTTGTCGGTTTGTTAATGTCGAAATAACATCTCAGGATGTACATCGTCCCGGTAAGGACCCGCCCTGAATCCACATACATCCAGCGCGCGCCGGTGCATTAATGCATGAACTCAATTGACATCAGAATGGCACGAGCGCCCCCGTGTTGCAGTCAGTAGTACTGTCATGAAATTACATCAACCACCAACCGGAGGCATACCACAAGGAAAATGTAGTATATGTAGAATGTAGAAAATGAGTATAAGACCTTTCATACACACACATAGCCCGAAGTGAAAGTGAGTAATAGTGACACAGTAAGAGGTGCAAACTACGTAATTTCATAGATAACGTTATTTTATGTAACACTGAGTATTTTTTTTACTTTGGAAAGGCCATTGCTGTAAAAACAAACAGTCTTGGTTACAAAAAATTATGTATTCACTCCTATGTGGGGCATGTTGTCACACATAATGGAATATGTAAAGTCACAATGGGCGGTGGATTGTTATCAGATGTCACCCTTATTTACAAAAATGTGTTTTTTGAAGGCAAAGCATTCTGATTATTTCCAAAACATATTAAACTGATCCATTGCTGTTCGTTCAGCTGCTGCTGGATTATAACATGAATCAGTGATACGGGATCTCTTTGCAAACTGACCTTTGAGAGCCCGTGAAAGAGAGAGGGAGAAAGAAAGAGACCTATAAAGTGTTTCAGGCATCCATTTGTGTCTCTCAGCATATCCGACCTCGCTTCAATAAAACATCACTCAGCAAAACATCTAAAACACTGAATCTAGGGCATATATTCTTTCCGGACTTGTCACTCTCTATTACACACACACACGCACGTTAGTGCATATACTGTATGTCTATGTGGTTGAAGAGTACGGCACCACAATCATCCAATCTTTCTGTGCTGAACGTAAATATCCTGTGAGAACAGGACACCTCCTGCAGGGGACATCAGCTTTCAACGCCAGTCAGATTGTATTTTGTGTGCGAGGAGACGGAGAGAGATATAAAGGAGAAATGAAGTACATGAATGATAGAGCCATAGCAGTACAGGGTCACTTCAGCACAAATCACACTGAGCTGCAGCTTGTTCGGCCTTGAGATATGAGGAATGAACAATGGAGCATGAATCACAGAGTTGCATGTTAAGTGGTGGTGCAACAGTGTTTCATGCATTCTGACTTTTTATAAATGTTAAACATGCGGGCTTCTCGTGCTTAACACGGTCAACTTGTCAAAAAACGAATTAGACATACGCATGACATATTCCTATAGGTTTCGGAAAGTTTTTCTCGAACATGAAATTCCCTTATGTAACATCTTTTCTTAGTCCCTTATTGAATAATTTTCCTGGAAAAGCACGCCCACGCATCAAGCAGCGCCTAAAGTGATTAATAACATATCAAAACACATTAAGTGATGTTTTGCAGAAAAAGTTTTCGGTTTAATAAGGCCTGTTGTAAAAGCGCGTGTTTATGTGCACCTGTGGGCTGACTTTGTGTTGGCGGCTCATACTTGTTTGCAAATGATTGACCTTGGGAGGATGTCTGTCATATTTGATATGATGTGGGATGAAGTTAGTTCTTTATATACTTCTTGAATGTTACTATATTGAGTAGTAAATTGAATAAAATAACTAATAATACACAAACATTATGCCTTTTTTAGATCTCCATTCATCTCATTTTTATCCATTTAGTAGTCCTTATAGAATAGGATGAAGAGAAGATTTTAGCTTTCCTGTAGTGGCAAGAGCATTGCGTTAACAATGCAAGGTTGTGGGTTCGATTCCAGGGGATTGCAAATGTCTATGTAAAATGTATAGGATAAAGTAATGTAAGTCGATTTGGATAAAAGCGTCTGCCAAATGTCTAAATGTAAATGTCTTTTTCTAGAAATGTAAAAATATAACTGGTATCACTTTTACCAGTTAAAAATTAGGCAGGATTTTTTAAGTATGATTACAAAACCACTTTTAATATCATGCCATGACCATCTTTAAGTGAATTTTTCAGACTTTTTCAGACAGTTTTCAACCGATTTGATTTTTCATCTGTTTAGAAAAGAAGTTGTTATTAGAAGGAAATGTTGCTGTATGGTGCTTCTCAGCACAAGGGTTTGGCATGACAAACGCTTAAAAATGTGGATCTGTTCCTTACATAGCGTTAATTATTATATGACTTCAGAAGAATGTAAGAGATCCATTTGCACGCACTATTTTTAAGGGAACTTTGAAGAAGAACAAGTGTCAGGTAGGTTTGGGATGATATGAAATTGAGCGAATGATTTTTATTCTAAATATTGTAAAACAATTTTATAACTGAGCCCCTGTGTTGGGCCAGGTGCTATTAATTCTCAAACAAGATTTGCAGTTAACATCTCGTATGAATGTTTTATACCACGGCAACATTCTCAAAGGGAACAGCGATCAATATTACTTTCATCAAGGAGTGAGCAGCACAACTAAAACCTCAAACTGGGATTCCTTTTAATACGTTTTTTTATCATGTTTAATAATTCATAAGTAGGCAGTAGGATTTTTCTCAACCCCCAGCAAAACGATAATATCCTGCAGATTAAGAGGCTGGATGATGGTTAGTTCAGAATGTACCAGTAGAAACGGCATGAGCTCTCTAGAGAAGGAGGCAGAGCGGCAGTAACTCACGTGTTACGGTCTACAGTAAAGCTTTCAGCTTCGGGCTGCGTGTAAAAAAGCCTCCAACACCCTATGAGTGATTTACCAATCGGTCTGAACCAGAGCGTTGGAGACCTCCCAACTAACACTTCTGCAGCATCGACGCTCTGTAGAGGAGCAAGTCGATGTTTCCCAAACGTTTTTCTGCAGAAACCTCAAATGATTTGCTCGACTCCGGGCCTCTGGTGTACCGCAGATGTGTTTGGAACAGAGCCCTGCTTTCTGAACATTTACTCTTGCCCTTGTGTTTCTTCTGCGTTCTGGTTATAATGCAACGTTATTGAATATTTGTCCACGGCTGAAATATTATTACAGCAAAACATTGTAATTTACTCTCACTCTGGGGTTTGGGAATTTTGTTCTTTTTGTCTAAGCAGGAGGTTCAAAAATAAAGACACACTAGATTTTTATGTTTCAGGAAGAATAAAAGCAGATCTTGCCAGTCTACACTACACTACAATACACTACAACGCTGTTTTTTTGGGCGGTTGCCAGGGCAGTGCTATGTGGTTGTTAGGGTGAAACTCAATGGTGCACAGGGTGTTGCAATATGGTTGCTAGGGTGTTGAAGATGCATCGGATGTCACGCTGTTCTTGGTTGCTAAGTGATTGCTTTGTCACCCCCCCTCTCTCTCTCCAGTGAACACACACGCACATTTGCCCTTTCACGGTTCACAGACAGCAGAACTATATGATGGACAACAGCAGAATAAAGATTGAATGTTTGTCCAGATGATAGATCTGTTTAGTAATCTGTTGTCGATTTCAAGAAAATTGTGATTGTGTGTGATGTGCGTGTTTGATTTATGGATTAGAAACGACAAGTGTCGAGGATGGTAAAATTCTTGTGTCGTCTGCAAAACAAACACAGTCTTCATCTGGCGTTCACACAAAACCAAACCCAATTGATGGAACGCAAAGCCGTTACTAATGTGATAACTCCTCTCATCCACAAGACAGATTATTCTATTGTTTGAGACTGCTTGTGACCTTTATCCCCACGAAGGTGATAAAATCGCAGGAGACAGGTATCTGTACCGTGGTAATCAAGAAATAATCTCATTCATTCTATAGCTGGGGGAGCCAACCATTTACAATGCACCTACATTATCTATTTCTCTCTCGTGCACGCTCTCTCTCTCTCTCTCTTGTTAATGGAGGTTTGAATGGATTCTACATTTGGACTTGGGCTACATACTGAAATACGATTAGAACATTAACATAAATTGAAAAGACAGCAAGAGTGCCTCTGGGACCGAAAGCGTGGATATTTCACTCTTGAAACGAGTGGTTGTTCTCTGCATATGACTGAAAATGTATGTAAAAGAAATTCAACAACTTTAAATCAATAATGTTTCAAATCAAGCTATCTGGGTCTTCCCAGGGATTATTTGCCACTCAATATTATGAAAAACAGCTGGATCGATTGGAGTCCAATGGAAGCACAAAACTAGTTATGAAGTTCTAATTTATATTCTGACCTGAATTACGCTCCAAATATGAAAATGACCCACTTTAGTCTTCATTCTTGCTGAATTTCTACACAGTATATTATCAAGTTGAACGGGCTGTTCAGAACGCCAGAGTTGAGCTGTGTAGGTTTGATGTATATCAGCTGTTCTGTGGGCGGTGTCGAGGGTGTCCTGTGGGCGGTGTTCAGCGACTGATGTCTTAGGATGTGTTCAGTAAGTGGTACTTCAGATTTGTTATGTGGGTGGTGATCAGTAAGTGTGCTGTGAATGTTTTGTAGGAGTTAGGATGTGTTCTGGACACACTGAAAAATAAGGGTTCTTGACAGCACCTTGGGTTTTTATCCAACAATAATAAACATTTTCACAGAACACGGTTGTTGTGTTGACTATGATTCTTTAAAAAATGAATAAAAGTTACAGAAAAGAGAAAATATAAACCTGTCATCGTTTATTCACCCTCAGGTCGCTGAGTCTTTCATTCTGTGGAACACAAAATAAGATACTTTGAGAAATGTTTCAGTTATTGTATCTTGCTGACTTTTCAGCTTTCCTGTAGCTCAGTGGCAAGAGCATTGCGTTAACAACGCAAGGTTGTGGGTTCGATCCCAGGGGATTGCAAATACCTATGTAGAAATGTATAGGATAAAGCAATGTAAGTCGCTTTGGATAAAAAAGTCTGCCAAATGCCTAAATGTAAATGTAATGTTATTCGTTGATCCAACCGAAGTCAATTAAAATATATTTTTGTGTGTTTTGCAGAATAACGAAAGTCATTCACCTTTGAAATGACATGAGGTTGAGCAAACGGTGGAGGAAGTTTCGTTTTTTGGTGATCTATCTCTTTAAGATAAGTATGATAAGTGTGTTCCTTAAAGCAACACTACACATATGATTGTCTTATCGGTCAATTTTGAGATTTTTACATCATCCAAAATTTGAACAAAACAAACTTTCTATTGACGTATGAGTTGTTAGAATAGGACAATATCTGGAGATACGTCCGTTTAAAACTCTGAAGGTGACAAAACATCTAAGTATTGAGAAAATTGCCTGTGAAGTTGTTAATCAGAGGCGCTGTAGCAGGCCGTCCACTCACATAAATAAAGTTTTGATATATTTACGCTAGGAAATTTACAAAATATTTTCAAGGACCATGATCTTAATGTCATAATGATTTTTGGCATAAAAGAAAAATCTATAATTTTACTCTTACAATGTATTTTTTGCTTTTACTTAAAATGTTCCTGTGCTACTTAAGACCGGTTTTGTGATCCAGGGTCACATTTGTTTTTTCTATCAGGCCATTAAACATCTTTCGGTGTTGAGCCTTTATTCTGAAGTGGTGTTTGAGTATAATTAGGAAGCGTTTTGTTGGTTTGAATACCAAACTGTACTTGAAAAAAAAGGTGAAGCTCACCCCAGTGTTACTGTGGCTGTGGAGTGAATGTGACTGCCATTATGCTCATTTATAAAGTGTGTGAGCCATAACAACAAGAAAAACACAACTCCTGTCGTAAACATACAAACACACACCACTATGCTACATAAACACAACTTACTTTGCACACAAGAATTCTCAGACAACAGCATTGTGAAGAAATCAAGATCTTTTCATCTCACACTACATAACTGTATTTGCATCGTGATGAGCGCATCACTTTGTCTTGGCACACCTGTCCTCTTGAAGTATTTAATGTGCTTCACACTGGCAATGGAAGCAAATTAAATCCTTCAGTGCCGTTCCTAACCCCATATGACGTATTTGTGTAGCGATGTGAATTATTCGGTTATCATTTTTATTAAGATGTAGTCATGACATATTTTTGCTGGGTAAATCGTGAGTGTTTTGCTGTCAGTGTGTGTTCCTAGTGTGGTCGTGTGTTTTTGTGTAACCCGGGGAAGAGCTGACGAAAATGACGAATTGTGACGGATCCAATGGGCCGTAAATCTCCGAAATGAGAAGTTGAAGAGAGCCACACTGCGGTAATTGATGTGTTTGGCAGAGTCAGTGGAGATTTACGTGCGCGCACATGCGGAGTAAGCATGCTTGCCCACTGCCATCCTAATGCAACGTTAACACAGGCAGCGCTGTTTAAATGCTCATCTTTTCCAATCAATATGAAAATAAAATACAAGCTGATTAAAGAGTAAGGAGAAAACTACAGAGTGACCAACGGTCTGTTTTTCATCAGAAGACTAAATAAAGGTAGATACCATATTTAAAAATCACCAGCGGCTGTTAGGTAGACGAGTGTTTTATTAAGTACATTGTACTTACTGTAGCGAATTAATTGAACTTCCCTCTATTTCTTCCCTCTGTAATTTTATTGGGAAGACAATTATATTTTTTATGTGTTGTCGTATGAATAAACAACACCAAGGCGTATGGCACAGAACACAACAATTGAGACATTTTCATTTTCTTGATATTTAAGCACGGCATCTACTGACCGAGGCCGACTATTAAACTATAATTCGAAGCGACAAGTAATATGGCACTAACATTCTGTTGGCTGAATAGGAGACCCCAAGGCCAAAAAACATGTAAGTATCAGGTGGATACCGCCCGGCTTTTTAATATTATATAAACCTATTTTAAACAATACATCTTGCAAACACCGAATGTCAAATGTTGCATTATTTATATTTGGCTCTCAGAGAGCTCAGGAAAACAAAATAAATAGATGAATGAATTTTCTATTATAGTCTGCCGGTTCTCCACACAGCTGTTGTTATTGACCTCAGACAGATGTGATGTTATTCTTCTGTATAACACTTTTTTTAAATGTCCGTATGTGATATAGTAGACAGTTGCTTTATGTGATGAATGGGATTTAAGTAGAGAACATCTTTAAAAAAAGAAGTTTTAAGATCACTGTTATCCTATTATTTAAACGAACAAGAGGTCTCTTGATCCCCACACCAAAACAACATAAAGTCAAACATAACATAACATGATTGCAAACCTAAAACAACGTTTTCTTTAACGCATGAAGTATGTGTATGGATGAATATGTAAATCCCAGGGTTTGCTTGCAACTTCGACGCGCACAGATGGCTCTCGAGACGCATAACACTGGACTCTACATCTCCTTTAATCCAATTCAACAAATCTCTTCATGCATGAATCTGGCTAATTCCCCGCAGTCTGATCTCTGTCAGATGTGTGTGTGGGAGGTAAAGATGGCGATAGACCTACTTGCGTGAGTTTCGTGCCCATCAGCACGAGCACGATGAGACTCAGGAGCTTGTTCACGCGCTGCATCTCGCGCCTCCGCTCGCGCGGTCTCGCTCTCGCATGCAGATCCGGTCCGGAGCCTCGGTAAGAGCCGCTCGTCGGTGCTCTCCTCTGTCCCCGGTGTCTCGCTTCTCCCTCTCTCTCTCTTTCCTCTCAGCAAAGGAATGACAGAGAAACAGAAATCGGTCCCGCGCAGCTGTCTCTGGTCATCTCGCGCGCGAAACGTCGTCTCGTGCCTGCCGCTTTCTCCCGAGCGTCGATTACCGGTTCTGAAGGCACGGGAGGAGGGGGGTTGTGTGATATCTGAAAACACCCAAAAGTTTGCGCGTGTATCGTTATATGAGGCTCAAAGATTCGAGGATGCGCGAGAGCTGTCCGAGGTTCTGAAACCGGATGTGACGTAAGGAGCGCGAGGGAAATTCAATGAGAGCAAGGGCGCTGATTGGTGGGAGCCGGCGAGGCGTCAAAACAGACGGTCTGCATTTGTTTTGAAACGCTTGTTTGCTTTTAAACGTAAGATTCGAAGTATATTTACGGTAATAAACTATATTTGTACGTTTTTAAGGTCAAAGCGAGTGCTTCATTTCCGTGCAAACGTTACCGTCAGGACGCCGGGGAGTTGCTGTGTGGTTGTTATGGGTGGGTGTGTTCTCAAATGTAAAATAAAAATGTAAAAAAAATGATTATACATACTCTCACAATCTTAAAAAGCGTTGTTTTTTATATAGGCTACTAGAAAACTGCAGGAAAATTCCCTCTGTATAATGTTTTTAATCTTACCATACAATTTGTTAACCTCCCTACAGTTTTCAATTCATTATTAGTTAATAATACAGTCAACTAGACTATAAATCAAAAGTGTCCAAATGACTGTAATGTATTTTGTACAGTATACTACAATTAACTTGTAAATACTAAACTATTATTGAAGTGTTTTTATATGTGTGTGATTGAAAATAAATTTATATTTTAACTATAATATAGTCTCACTATACTATCCATAGTTTGAGCATGATATATGTTATTAAAAATAATAATAATTTCTCTGAATGGAAACTGCCCACCCCCGAATATTCAATACCGTAAACAAGTTATTGCAAGTGAAGTTAGTTATTAATATTTGATTGCAGATTCCATTTGGTTTGAAACTCTTTGCAGTGAAATTCATACATTTAAAGCGTCTAAATGCTTTCTGTAGCTGCGACATGTGTGCTGAAAAAGAGCTGTGGTCGGTTAAGTTTATAGGATTTATTTATATAATCAAAAGCAGCATTATTTCAGTCCATACATTATTGATCAGTGGGAAGCCATTACAGTTAATTTATGTCTTTATTTCACACAAAAGAAAAACGTGAGTAATGGTTGAAGC
Source organism: Triplophysa tibetana (assembly GCA_008369825.1). NCBI lineage: Eukaryota > Metazoa > Chordata > Actinopteri > Cypriniformes > Nemacheilidae > Triplophysa > Triplophysa tibetana. The sequence continues at coordinate 3,358,481 of CM017898.1, forward strand.
CTGTGTGAGAAATTCAGACTAACAACGGTTTAGATAATGTATTGAGGTGTTAAAAAATAAGATTAAATATTAACATGGTTTGTATTCAGAGCACAGTGCTCTGTGTAATTATGAAGAGGGTTACGATTTTTTTGGATTGTTTTAAGATTCCAGCATACTCATTAAGGATATGGTTTGCTTTCAAATGGTTTCACTGCTTGTCAATTCAGTCGCTCTTAAAACCATTTCTTTTTCTTTAGGTAGCTAATGCTTTTCTAATGGGTTGTGAAGACAAAAGACTCACTTTAGCTAAATAAACTCATTCCTTTATGACCGACACACAGATTTGCAGAAGTTTCCATTTTATTATCTAATAAAGATTTATAATTAAGCTGTGTAGCACGCATAGATTCATTTGAATACATTATCGGGTGATTTATAAAACGGCATGTCACACGTTTTTAAAACCTTTTGGAGGGGAACAGTCATTGGGTATCAGAATGTGCTTCCAATAGACTGAGTGGATAAATAACCTTACCTCTGGTAAACACACCTGATTCAATTTGTCTGGTTATTAGTTTTGCTGACTGAGCCAACTTGCTCACTTCTTGCCAAAATGTTGCTTGAAATCACCAACTAAACATTTGCCAGTGGATTCATTGATTCAATTCATTAAAAAATGATTGCAGATCCTGTTGCTCAGCAAAACACATCTGCTCATCGCACTATCCATTGATATCAGTTGTACAACAAACAAAAAAGATACAATTAACATTTAATTGATACCCAGCGAAGAATCTCACTATAAATTCAAGGTGGATATGTCAATGTTCAACAACACAAAAAAATAACAACCTTGCTACACACAGAAGACCTTGTAAACTACAGAAGGCATGTTTCCCTGCTGGGATTTCCTGCGGTGTATTTGTAGTCATTATGCGTTTCGGTGTTTCACTCCGCATCAGGAGCAAAATCTCATAGAGCATCGGTATGTAAAGCAACTAACTCACCGGTATGCACAATTTAGGCGCGGGCATATCTGAAATGATAATAATGCATATTTGTAGTGCAAAATGTATATGATAGCACAATGGAAATTCATAAACTGAAAACATATATACCATAAAATCATATAGATATTATGATCATAATGTTTGTCATTTTAGACAGAAAAAAAGCAGAATGGACTATTTAGTTGATGGATACGTCTACTTTGTTTGCTAACGAAATGCAAACAAATCTGTTTAATTTCCTTAATTCTGTTTAATTCCATGCAAGCACACATAATATCAAACCAGTATCTTTAAAACCATGAAATGGATGGAAATACTATTGTGGTAAGCAATTTAACAATTTCATTGTAATAACTTTAGCCCAAAAGCTTTACATTTTTAAGTTGGGTTTAAAAGTCAATTGATTTTAAATTATGTAACCCTGATACAAAACGTACTCTTAAAAAGTCATTTAAATTGGTTAAAATGTTTTGGCGAGTTAACATCAATTACGAATAGGTTTAGACAAGAACTCTCAAAAGGAAACTCCTGCCATTGATCTTGTTCACAATTCTGGTAAAATACTCAGCACATGTGAGGTTCTCAGACCTAAACGTGAATCATATCAGTGATTTAGTGTGAAGGTTTAATCGATTCCATCCGTTTCCTGCTTGTAAATGCCGCAGCACAGTCTGAAATTCATCTGTAATTCCTGGTGGTGTATAGATCCTCATGTCACAGAAACAGGTTTGGGCTTCAGTACAGGTCTTGTTAAGTTTATTGAAATGCCCTTGTACATCGATGCCATTTAAAATTTATAGCCATCATAACTTTTTTACCCACTGTGGGGTTGGTAACCGTGGTGATGAACTATTCTGTCTTTTTGTACCTGTTTGCCCCCTTGATTTCTCACCCTGATACGGGAACATTGTAAAGATATTTGTCTGTGGCTGTAAAACCGATTTTACCTGCAGGAATATCAATATGAGCCGTGTATATGAAGAATCTCAGATCTTACTGCGCTGCCGAGGTTTATTTGTAGTCCTGGCAGAAAACTAGACACAGGGAATTGGGGTTGTCTCGCTGCTATTATGTTCATACATCCAGGCGTGTGTGTGTGTGGCAATCTCCGGGGTGGGAATGTTTCTCATGGGAACACAATCTAATTGGTTTCATCTCAGCAGGCTGTTTTATGAACATTAGCTGTCATAAAATATCTTTACGCGTGTTTTTGTAGCCTGTGTTCTCAGCATTGATCAAGCTGAGGAACTGCATATAGCTTTCTTTAATAGAGTGCATAAAGGAGACTGAATTTAATTTCTCTTGTGCTCAAAAATGTGCTCCGCTGTATTTTCCCTTACATCTCTTTATGTGTCTGTGTGTGTTGCTGAATGCATTGGCTAACATCATTACAATGCAGTGTAGAATATTTGTTTTAGTGCGTGTGTCAATTATGCATTTTGTTTGCATTCCTACCTCTCTCTCGCTCTTGCTCTCCTTATAGTGTTATCCTGTCTCTTTGATTTGATTAGAATGTAACTGCCAAAGTCAGAAATTATGCAACGGAGGAGTCTTTGATGCCATACTTCATTGGTCACACAAAGTGCGTCTCTCCATCTAAAATATTTCCGAAGATTAATGTCCATATGTTTAACCAGAGACAGCGAGAGAGGGACGCTTTCTTGCTGGAACACTGATCAAAAACGGTATGGAAAGAGATGACAAAATATTGTGTGGTCAGTAAGTCAGAGCGACAGGCCCGGGTTATGTTCAGAATGGTATAACACCTATTTAAAAAAAAGGTGGTACACAATATGTGTACTCCTCAGGGCCAAAACCATCGGATTTTAGGGGCATATCTGCGCCCCTGTAACGTTTAGAAGTCAATAGTCAAGTCAATAGATTTACTTGCACTGCCAATACATTTTTGGCCAAAAATGAAAAAGTGAGGTCCTGTGAAAACAATGTCCATCAGACGTTGAAATATTTCATTTCTATGAATGCAGAATAACAGATATGAACACTTATATCTGAAATCATAACGGTTTAGTATCTACAGTAATATGTAGTTATTATTTATACATTTATAACATTAACAGGTTTTCAAAGAAATACTTCCAGGCCCAAAATCAGAATGGGTCATCAACATTTCCCCCAAATTATTAGTAGTGGACCGAAGTGTTTTTTTTCAATTAATGATTCATAATTAGATTTTTAATACTTGAATGTGTGGTTACATCCTTGCTAGACATCAAACGATTTTTCTACCAGTGGGAAGTGTTTCCCCAAAGAGATCCATTACAGATTCCGCTGTGTCTGTCAGGAGCTTAATTTACTTCCTCCGATTCAAAAATATCTCTAATTACACTTTGACAGACAACATAAGAAGTTGTGACCTAGTTAGAGTTAAGACAGTCTTGCTTAAAACGCGGCCAAACGATTCGGAAGCGCCGAAGAACGAGAAACAGAGCAAAAAAGGCACAACGCGTAAGGACAAAATGTTCTCTCGCTGTCTCGAAAGAGCAAGAGGGAAAGTTCACAACTGCATCAGTGTCTGTTTTCAGTCTTGACCTTTTAAAAGAAGATCGGTCCTGCCTTTAAAGCTAATCTCAGAGCTCACCTTTCTCACACACACACTACATAAACAAATATCAGCATACAATTTCAGATACACTAGAGTATATCACTCTTGATAAACACGTCAATAAAAAGATCGATATACAATCATAAAAACAGACTTCATCCAGAAGCCGGCTGAAATTACCAGTTAGTATCAAACACATTTATTTGTTCATCATGTTGGTGACTCTCTCTGAGCTAAGGATACTTTTATGCCCTAACTTTAAACCCTCAAACAATCCTTTAGGCAGTTTTTACATTAACACACAACAGCAGAGACGTGTAAAGATGCCCTCTGATTGGTTGCCGAATCTCTTTATTTTTCAGCCACTGGGGTTGTTCAGCAGACAAACTAACCTGACATTTACATTTCATTTATGAGTTGATAGATGCAATTGTATGCAATATTTCAAGCTGGTTTGTTTTGAAATTATAAAGTCTAATGCAAAGCTTTACAGCTTCACAAAGAGCTTTTATTCTTTCAGTTGTTTGTTGCAGGCTTTCTCCAGCCTTTAAAGTTATATGAGCATCCTGACGGAGTTAGAGAGATGAAACAAACCCATACCGTTAAGTGTTTAAAATCTGCACTTAACTTGCGCTATGGATATGAATATCTTACGTTTTCCAGCTCATGATCTTGGCATCTGATACATGGGGTAAAAAATCATTGACTTTTAATACAGCACTCAAAATAGTTTTCAAAGTAAAGTCTTCTTCTGATGTTTTTTTCTAAAAAATGTGCTTTATGTACGAACCTGTCTTTTCGCCCTGACGATCCGACTGTCTCAGCACGCATCTCAGCTTGCCTAGCCGACATCTCACTCTGGATGAACGGCCATCACCTGCAGTTGAACCTTTCAAAAACCGAACTGCTTGTTATCCCGGCTGATATAAAAACTTATCACAACCTTTCCATTCAACTGGGCTCATCAACCATAACACCTTCCAGAAAGGCAAGAAACCTGGGAGTGGTGATCGATGACCAGCTCAACTTCACAGATCAAGTTGCCAGCACCACCCGGTCCTGTAGATTCATCCTCTACAATATCAGGAAAATTAGACCCTTCCTATCAGAGCATGCTACGCAAGTCCTAGTACAGGCTCTAGTCCTGTCCAAACTGGACTACTGCAATGCACTACTGGGAGGACTTCCAGCTTGCACAACCAAACCTCTACAGATGATCCAGAATGCTGCGGCAAGAGTCATCTTTAATGAACCGAAGAGAGCACACGTTACTCCTCTACTCATTAAGCTACATTGGCTCCCTATAGTCGCTCGCATCAAATTCAAGACTCTGCTCCTGGCCTACAAGACCACCACTGGTTTGGCACCACCTTATCTTCACTCACTACTGCAGACATATGTACCCGCCAGATCCCTACGCTCTGCAAACGAACGGCGTCTTGTGGTGCCATCCCATAAAGGTAGAAAATCTCTCTCGCGCACCTTCTCCGGATCTGTTCCACCTATGTGGAATGATCTGCCTGCTGCTACAAGATCTGCAGATTCTGTAGCCATCTTTAAGAATCGCCTGAAAACCCATCTCTTCCGCCAACATCTTACTGTTCTGTTCTGACTCAAGTTTCTTCTCTACTCTTTTCTTCTCTACTCGTTTCTTCTCTACTCAAAAAAAAAAAAAAAAAAAAAAAAAAAAATGTATGAATGAATGTTTCTGTATACTGTGTTAGGCTATATGAAGCCTCTTCTTTTTGATTGCACTTATGCTCTTGTTGTACTTATGCTGTCCTAATTGCTTCCATTACCTACCCCACTTGTAAGTCGCTTTGGATAAAAGCGTCTGCTAAATGACTAAATGTAAATGTAAATGTAAATGTTAATCAGCTTTGGGTTGGAATAGCTTAAATAAAACAACTGATCTTCTTTTTACACAATGATAATAGAAATTTACTTTCAATCTACTTCAAGTACACTTAAAGGTTTCAACGCCAATATGTATCCCTATGTATTAGGTATTATGTAGTACATCTTCCAAGGATATACATAATACTGTATAATCTATAGTAAACAATAATTTTATGTGCACTCAAAGAAAGCTTTAGTAAACTTGCAGCATAGAAACAAAGAAAACAAACAAATGTGCTACAAGTATTGAACAAGTGAACTGTCAATGTAAGGTTTACTAGTAGTTGTAGAAACAAAAACTGACATTGTTAGCTGTGTATAATTGTGTGATCAGTTTACTTTATATTTAGTACACTGACTTGCTACGTGAAGAATACTTTTTTACTTGAGTATATTTAATAAAATGAACTTGAAGTTTACTTTTTAAAAGATAGGAGCGTAGACAGCAGAATCATATAGAGCAGAGCAACTTCTCCGCTCACCCGACAAACTGTCAGCCATGCCACGTGGCAGGTCTGGCCACCACTCCTCACATTTTCTTCAGATATTCTTCAGATTTATTATTCGGTATGTTCTATAAGACCACTGAAGCCGTCAGTAAGAGATGTGTCCAGTGGGCAAAGTTTATGTGCTTTAAGGTGGCCTTTACTGTCCTTCAGAGCTGTCAATCATCAGGATCTAAGCGTGCAGTGCTTGACCTTGGTTAGAAGATGCTGAGGCTACCTCCGGGAAACACAACATGTTCAACAAGATTATAATGAGGCCAATCACCTTGTCAAGACCATGTAAACCGAGAAAAAAAAGTCCAACGCACACAAACCTGACTCCCAAACACTCAGATCTGGAACTAACAATGGCTATGTGCTGACACCACGTCTTGTGGTCCTTACGCTGGCCAGACTTGGTAATGATCTGGAAATCCGGATCCGGATATTCCCCTTCCTTTCTTACATGGCATGCCGAAAATATCACTGCAAATATGTTTTTTATAATAGTGTTATCACATCTGTTGGAGAACACAGAAAGATGTTAACATTTTTAGGGATCAAAATGTATCCTTCTGGAATCTGCTCCATCTCTTTCATTTGTCAATGCTGCCCCACATAAGACACTCTCTTGCTTTGTCTCTGGTTCTATTTTTAGTGTCTCTTTCACTCGCATTAGAGCACTTTCTCCCCTCCAACACCAATTCCTCCCAATTTTCCCTTCCCACATTTTACTTCCGTCTCATATTCTTTTAAACTTGATTTCTCCTCAATGCTCACCCTTCTTTTTAGTGGTCAGGTTACCCCGATTATCTCCATTAAACACTCTTGCGATGGTGTCAATGTGAATTATAACCGATGATTATACCTGTGGTTAAAATAATGAGATCTGTAAATAACCTTTTCTCTCTTGCAACAGGCAGATCAGGTTTTTACTAATAAGTAATATATTAATTTAAAAAAATCTGTAAATATTTCCCAGTCATTTACTCAAAATAATATAACATCTAAAATCTGTTAGCAAGTAAATATCAGTGGCAAAGGACTTTGGGAAGACAGCTGACAGATCTGAAGATCTAAGGACCCTGATGTTCCTGTCTGATGGAGAAAGTGAGGACTGACTACTCACATATGACGCCTGATAAACGTCCCCAGTTGTTCAATTGTTGTGTGTTTTATTTGGTTTGGTGTTGGCCATTAGGAGATATATCTGTGTATCTGAGATAGATTCATTCTCCCGAGCTTTGAGCAGTCACTGAGTAATATAATGTGTGCCTGCGTGTGTTGGGCGGCTACATGCACTATTCATGTCTGGACTGTATGTAGGTCACTGATGGTTTCCCAATGACGAAGAGACGAAGAGCGAGAAGATGATGGAATAAGAGAACTGGGTTCAGAACCCTCTGGCACTCCACTAGGTTGAGTTAAATGAAGCACGTGTTTGTGCTTCGAGATATAAAAGCAAGAAACCACGAAAGGCCGTGCGTTCAAGAGATTTGATCAGGGTGTTCTTACGCATGATGCAACTCAGAGCTAAAACAGAAGTAGAATAACTTCTCAAGTGTCTTATTGCTTTGAGAAAACTGTATAACAGTACAGAAAGAGAAAAGACACATTCAAAAACAGTTATATTTCAATTAAAATAATGCAAAAAAGTTTTGATCAGTAATATCCATTCAAATTAACAACGAAAAACACAAGAAACCATCATAGAGATTAATAAGGATTTAACGGTTTAATGGGAATGGAATCGGTTTTAATGGAAACTATAAGGGGTCACCCATGGTAACGTACTAGGTTTTGTTGGTTGACGGGAGCCAATCAAATACCATTCAATTCTACTGGAATACTTTTTCAATTCAATGTTATTTATATAGTGTTTTTCACAATGTTTCATTGTTGCAAATCAGCTTTACAGGAAGAAAGAAGAAAATAAACAAAAGTTATTTTTTTTATTAAAATAAAAATTCCGATTTGCATTTTACACAACACCAGGTAGTGATCCGAGACATCATTACTCTGAGGTAGGGTCTCTATATTCCATGTGATATAGCCACAGTAGGTCTAGGGTATGATTAAAGCGATGGGCGGGTTTGTTAATGTTTTGGTTGACTCAAAATGAGTTCAATAAATCTATGAATGGAACTCCAAAAGCATCATTTGGTTTATCTACATGAATGTTGAAATCAAAAGCAATTAGTGCTTTGTCAGCACGAACCAGTAGGTCTGACATAAAGTCTGCAAACTCTTTTAGAAAATCAGCGTAGGGGACACACATTGGCCAAAACGAGAGATAGTAATGTTTTATGTCTTATATCTGGAACTGACTTTAAGAACAAGCGCTTCACAGAGACAGAAGATAAAAGAAGAGAAACACAGGTGATATATTATGCAGATTTTAAATCCTATATGGTGTAGTAATAATTCATGCAAAATGTAACATTTACAATAACATAAGCAAGTACAAAATTCTAAAGCTGATGTAAGCAGCCCCCCGGTAAGCAAACCGAGTGCAGCCAGTGTGCAAACGATGGCAAGGAACCTTAAAAAACCTTCTGGAGAAACCACACAGTAAAAAAATCTGTTAAAAAATGGATAAAGTAGTACATTTTCCTTTATTTTACCGACATTCCCGTTAATGTTGAATATAAATATAATGTTAAATAGATAATGTTAATGTCATTTAATTCAAATAAGGTAAAACAACTGTACAAAATGAGTATGCCAAATTCCTTCATATTAATAAAGTATTTTGTGCCCTTTTTTAAGGATTTTTTTGGAGTGCAGGCCCAGCCAGGGGAACCAGTTCTTCTCTGCCACTACTGCTGCATCTCTTCTCTACAAGCTCGACATTGCTTGCACAACTAGACAAAAAAAAGAGGTAGAAGATAGATTAAATATTATCTTAATATTCTAATTGCAGTTCCAATTTTGTGGTTTCAGGTCGCCGCCTCCTACACTACACAAAGGAATTTTGTTATGTATTTAATGGTTCATGGTAGTATTCATAAAGAAAACCATAAGAACCAGTTTTTTTAGTGGGGATGGAATGAGCATCACGGCGTCTTTAAACATCTTTGAATGCCTCATTCGTTTTGAATTTTGAGTTGGAACTATCCATTTTCTATGTTTTCCTTATGCAAGACCGAAAATAAGACACTTCTCTACTAAAGGGGATTCAGATCATTTGCCAGATTTTCACTCATCTCCTAATTACACCCTGACAGAGCCACGCTCATGGGTTGCCAGATTGTGGAGGGTGAAGAGACATGAGAGGGTTTCTGTAAATGAGCTGCTGTGTTGAGATGACAGGATGCGTCTGCAGGGATTTTTTGGGCACAGGGAGTCGAACTATATGAGTCCTGCTGTATGCATGTGCGTGTGTGTTTGATAAAGTCTACGCCGCGAGTGACGCAACACCACGAATGCTCTTATTAGAACGGTCTAAATAAATTTCACAAAACGTGTCAAATACATGTCTGACTCACATTTCACCCTGAAAATAAAAGAAAATGTCTTTAGTGTCTGAAAAGCTTTTTAGAACGATTAAGATTTCAACGGATAAACCTCTTGTGCCCTACATTATCATGAGTTAAATAGGCTACAATGCAAAAAAACTAGTCAACAGCAGTTTGACAAACTGATACATAACATTTAATAAATGATGTCAAATAAAATGACCGAATGACTTGTCAAAGCTTGCTTAAATGAATGTTTTATGTTTGTCTAAATCATTGCCATGATTTCTTTAACTGTTGCTACAGGCAACGCACAGCGAGAGAGTGAACACTCGACCCTGTTCCCACACCATACACACGGCTGTAAGCATACTTTCATTCCCATGAGAATATGTTCGAAAAAACATTTGAATATTTTATTCTCAGAACGCACAATACACAACGACTTACTGAGACAACTGACAAAAGTGTGTAAGGATTTTCTCTGTGTCTTCAGAAGCAAAATGCTTTCTTTCTCTATAAATGAAAGTGATTGAAAAATAGGGCAATGTACTACATACAAATTTCATACAAAAAATACCTGTTTACATGAACACTCATTTCTCTTTAATATAATTCAAATTGACTGTTTAACCAACACAATCTCACGGCAAAAAGTAATTATTTTACGAAATGGCTAATTCATATGAATTATGAATCTTATTTGTACATTTTTGTATGACTGCTTTGATGACAGTGAAGTTAGGTTCAGAGTTGCTTTTTTCTAGTAATAATTTGTTTTGCAAAATTCACAACCAGTGTTGGGCTAGTTACTCAGAAAATGTAATTAATTACTAGTTACTATATTGAATATTAAATATTCAATAGTGTAATTAGATTACAGTACAAATGACTCTCCCCAAAAAACTTCTAATTACTTATTACTAATTACTTTCTATATCCTTCATCAACTTTGGTGAGTTAAGTGATTCAAGGATAGATATGAAACGGCTCTTTTAATGCAAATCCAATAAATGATATAAAACGACATGAATTAGTATTATTAACTGACCGAAGTATAACAAATGTGAGAATTATACATTAAGGCAGGGATATTAAAGTTAGACTTTGAATTTTGATGTCAATTCCACTATTGCACATATATTACACAAAGTATTTAGTTTAATTACATGAGAAAGTAACTGTAATTACAGTGAAAATAGAGTAATCCGTTACTTTACTTGTTCAAGGGGAAAGTAATTAAAATACAGTTACTAAATACTTTGTAACTTAGTTACAACCAACACTGTTCATAATGTACAAATTCATACGCATTAGCCACCTCATAAATTAGTTACGAATTCCGGTGAGATCAAGTTGATTTAACTTAATGCTTGTGCACGAGCGTTATACTTTTATGCTGACAAGAGTATTGCATTGCTTATATATTTATGAATTTGCCAGACACTTTGTTTTTCAGAATTGATAAAAAAACGTTAGTTATCCATCAATACCACATTTCGTCTTTATGATGGGTTATTAAGACGTGAGACTAGCTTTTATAAGCAACTGATACTACTGGAGCTTTAATTTCATACGGGCGTTTTAAATCCATTTGTCAAACGAAACATGTAATTTAAGTAATGTGAGCATCTTTAAATGTTTCTCATATTTATTGCAGTGTACTGCAGAAGAATGATTGAACGCTCCAGACTGCAAAATATCCGTGATAGTTTATCTTCTCACTGACGCTGGCAAAGTGTGTTTTGTGTCAATTATAGTGGCAAGCAGTTAATCTCTTTCCCATGAAACATTCATCCTGCTTTATATCGATTTGTTTTGGACTGTTAGAAACACACACACGCGCACACACACACACTCACACACACAGACACAGATTGAGCAATGGCTGGAATCAATACAAGTTCATTCATTCAGACTGCAAGGAAACAAATCAATACAGCAGAGCAACATATTAGACCTGTGGAGCAAACACGTGCGGAAGCATAGTCACACCCGGATACTGAAAAAGGACACACAACAGACTTATATTTTCGTGCACAGAATAATCATTTTAGTCACTTTAATGACAGATTATACCTGTAGGTTATTCTCATTTTCATTTTACACGTGTAAGCTTACACGGGTAACAACTCGAAACAATATTTAATCCCCTAATGAACCTCAAGGTTCCCAGAGCTAGTCTGGTCATCTTTAGAAATGGGTATATTTTCAAACATTTCAGAAAGCAAAACCTGCCCGTACATGCACGCAAACACTCTTCTGAGAGCGCCTGTTTGAAGTAGACGTCGATGGTAATACATATTTTAGACTATATTGTTACAAGTTCTCCGATGCATTCCCTCGGCAGGTAAAGAAAAACGATTTTGAGTTTTATTTGCTTCGAATGCCCCAGTTTTAAAGTGTTTTATAATCCACCATGGACACAATTTCTGTCTGTTTTCTCTGGGACCTGCTGGGATTGACCTCTGTTAGCAAAACAGATGTGACACTATCACACACTCACTCTTTAGGAGCTCATATCTGTGACTTTGCGTTATGTCTCCCAAAATGTGTGAAATGTTTTAAATCTCTCAGGCCAAACGTGGGCTCACAAACACAACTGTTATAATGAGCTCTGTATAGACCCAGCTGCTATACACCCGGACACCTGCACAGAAAGTGTATTTTTAATGAGTCGTGTCTCAGAACTGTCACCTGCACACCGAGGAATCGTAGCAGACAGGAAGGAACCATTTTAACGGCAGTTCTTCCACAATACCATTTTATCCCATTGTTTAGGATAGAAACAGTCTTATGGACAGCGTTTTGGATGCAAAGTTTTGTTCCGTATATGCATTAGAGATGGTAAAAGTGTCTGGATATAATTTATTTGCAAATGATTAAAAACCTGTTATCACTAAAAATAATGTCCATTTTTGAATGGACTCTAATCAGACGGCAAAACCGGTTCACCCTGTTTATTCACATCAAAATTTAAACACCGAAAACTCTACAAAAATACAAAAATAATCTACTTTTACACAACATCACGACAAGCACGATTTTTTCTACAACATATCACCTTTCCTAAGAGCATCAAAAACACCTAAAAAACTGTTTTGTACAGTCTCGGCTAGTTTTCAACAGGATTTGCTTATTTCACGGGCTCATACGACTGTGATGAAATGGGAGGAAAGACACAAAGAAAAGTTGAGAAATGACTAAGAGAACGACACCGCTGAAGGTACGAAATCTTTCTGACAGTGAAACCGAGGCGTCAGATGATGGGTGGATTGTTTTTGGAGGTGTGCAGGTGGAAGAGTGCGATCGGAGGAGAAAATGCGATGGCGTGTTAATTCGTGACTGTCAGGATTTCCTAAATGTGTGCGTGTGCGGAACACACCTATCTAGACTTTTACCCAGAAGTGAGCTAAATCTGACAAAATAGAGAGAGAGAGAGAGAGAGAGAGGGTGTGTGTCATCAGTGTTGAGGGTTAAGTATAAACCTGTCAGTACAGGCAGGGTGCAGCAAACTCACCCACCCACCCACAGTCACACAAAAAGCGAGCTAGACGTCACATGGAGAGAATGAAAATATTCCTGAGGAGAAGATGAAAATAGAGAGAGGGAGATGGATGGAAGGAGAGATAACAGTGAAAAAATTGAAGGATGGAACTGTAGGTTTTGTGGCAAGCAGGGATATGAATAAAAACTACCTGTTGGAGAAATTCATTTCCCGAGAGAAGCAACAGACAGAAATGTGCTTCGTTTTTTAAAAGCCTTCAGATGTACCTGATCTGCACACACTTGTATAGATCTTTATATTCCTCATGCTCCTCTCTCTCGTCATGCTCATCTCTTCCCATATTTTCCTAATACCTGATGTACAGAAGATCAGATGGCCGTTTTGCTTCGATTGACTGGCCTCTAATCCGAGACCTCGACCAACAGAATGAAAAAGAAACACATCCCAGACAGCAGAGACGGTTCCACATTCAACCTGTTTGACCTTTTGACATTCACTTAGTTGTCAGCATCTTTATAACAAAACCTGGATTCAGCTCATCTTCTAATTTTAAGCTGGGTCGACTGTTTTTGACTCGCTTCACTTCAGAACACCTCACTCTCTCTCTCAGTCGCTGCTGCCGTGACACAAAGAGCCCTCAGATTTCGTCAGGAGATCTTCATTTCTTGAGGAGCGCTTGTTGTACAATCTGACAAGCAACAAAGTGATGGCATCAGATCATCTACCGATGAATAATTAAAAAACAGGATTGATCAAAGTGCAGCCAAACACTGCCTTTTATTCTTCAGCGTTAATGCATTTCTGCAATAATTCATCTTTCATCTTCAGACGATATTAGCGACGTGATGATGATGTTTTGCTCCGGGGCTCATCAGACTGTCACGTCTGGATCTTCAAAAACAGGGTGCTTCTCTCAGCAGTGATGTGAGCGAGATCCTCCACATCCTCCACTTCACATCACGTTGCTTTTTCGCATTGCACACTTTGACTTTCAAAAGGGTGGAAAATGCAGTTTCAACGTCAGCCTCCTGATTGGTCCTATTATGCTTCTATTCTGAAATGTGTAGAAGGGATTTGTATGAGAGTGTGTGTGAAAGGGATGAAGGATGTGTGTGTGTGCCTGCGTGCGTGCGTGTAAGAATCAGTGTTTGCCAAGGTTCTGAATCTAGCAGGGCTGAGGGGTTTAGGATTGGGGAAGTTGTGGGGAAGACATGAATGCAAATTGGGTTAGTGGTTAGATTTTTTGTTAGGACTGCGGGCACTTCTCACACAGATATTGTGTGTGCGGTCTTGTCTCTCAATCCGAACACTGCATAAACATACTACTGTAAATTATGCTTATTTGAAAATGTAAAAATACAAAAAGGTTTAGGCGTGTGGATAGGAAATTCCATTAAATCAGTGTAAAGACAATAGAAGTCTATGGCAAGTGTGTGTTTGTGTGTGTGTATGTGTACTGACTCTTGTTCCTGCTGCCAAAAATGAAATAATAAAGTAAACGGCCATATGTTTATCCTTATGTTTATAATCAGTGCAGATAATGACATTAAAAAGTGTTTCACACATGTGACACACACACAAACACACTCACAGTCTTATCGAGGTGTGTATTTACTGTAACACTTATCATGTTTTCTGATCGAATCTCCGCAATTGTTTGTTGTCATTTTCAGGTGTCTTTCTCACAGCTGATGAGATAGAGAGAGAGACAATGTATAATATTATTCAATTCAATTTTATTTATATAGCGAAAAACATATGTAAAATGTAAAACACAGCACTGGGCATGGTGTGTATGCATCATTCTAGTAAATACTATCAAACAAAAGCAGTCTTCTGGCAAGCAAGCCAGCCAACGATGCCCTGTGCTAAGGAACGCAAACTCCAATGATAAATAAATGGAGAAAACGAACCTCTGGAGAAACCAGTCTCAGCCGGGAGGTCCAAATCTCCTCTGATCTGTCACAGCTGCACTCAGTTACTTTGATTAAAAGTTACAAAGTAATTGTTTATGAAGAAAAGAGAGAGATTATTAGTTGTGATTTAGGAAGTTTCCGTGGTTATTGGCAGTAGATTGTTTATAAATTAGACATGCTGTGTGTGTGTTATTCACCAAAGGGTTCGTCCTTCCATCCACTGGATATGATACAGGAAATAATCTCTGGCTCCTTTTAAAGTGAGTCACATTCCTTTCAATTCACTTTCAAAGAAACTCCTACATGTAATATCGTCAAAGGTGCACTTTCCATTTCAAAGCTTTTAAGTCTCTCTCTCTCTCTCTCTCCGCACCCCAGTGTCCTCACTGTGTGGTGTATGTCAAACAATCCTAAAGGCCATGTTTACCGTTACACCAGTTTTCTTTCTCTTATCGTGTACACAAATGATTAAATTAAAGCATATTTAGACATCTCATTGACATTGAGTCGCCCTTCAGTTGTTGAGGATCTCTCTGGTGTTTATATACGTAGCAAACTGCAAACAATACAAGTACTGTTTCCGTAACTATTTATGGGTAGATAAACAAAATTCTGTTCCTATCCTGTCTTTTTATATCCATTTTATATTGTGGGTCGATCAGTGTTTTGTTCCATTATATATATATTGTAAATATATCATCTGTGTGAATGCCACGCAGCTGATGCGCTCGTGTGGAGGTGGACTGACTGACTGAGTGAATATGTTAATTCTATGAGCTTTAGAGCCGGTCCTGCGGTCTGGACTGTTTGAAATGGATCTAGGCCAGTGACTCTCGTCTCCTGAGAAAAAGAATCCAGTCAGTGAGACTCGGGAGATTACAGATGTCTGCAGCTCATTACTGCAGCTTTTCTGAAAGGTTAAGAGAAACGGCTCTTTGATTTATATATTGACACGTTCGAAGACTTCAACTCGCATTACAGACAGAGAGATTAACACTTATTTATTTCTTGAAGGTCCGAATGAAGTTTACGACTTGTGAATATCAGGGATTAAAAATATCAATATTTTGACATTTTGAAATAAAATGTTGATTTAATTACAAAAGTTTACTCTTTTTGTTATTTAGAAAATAAAGTATATCAAAATAGTGTACTCGTGACAGAGTTTAAATGATGTTATATTGCGTTTAAACGCGTAGTATATGTGTGTTATTTCTTACCAGAACTTCATGATCTTCACAGGTTCCACGAAATGTATCCAATCTGTGGACTCCATCATCATTATAATGCCTGGACCCACTGGTGCCAAGATGGTGAAATCATCAATCCATCCCAACATAAGTAAACTTTCTTAAAAACGCACGTGAATCCTGTACATTCACACATAGACATACAGTACATGACTCCTGCTGTATCTCTCCATGTATAATGTATCGTAAATAACATCAATAGCATTATCATACGCTATATATCTGACCTCAGATAAGCATTTATCAGATGTACAGAACACTACTGGTATCAATTAACATTTATTTTTAAATAATACAATAAATATACTACAAAGGAACATGGGCTTAAGTAGAGCGTTACAACAATCTTCGCTCCCGTTTCACAATGAAGGACGGGCCTGATTTCATCTATCACTAGATGAGAATGTGGCTGGAATCAAATCAAACTTGCGGGACAAAAAACATCAAGAGAATAAGCTTAACTATTTCATGCGTACAGAAAAGTTTTAATGCTTCAAAAGACATACAAGGGTGGGTGGACACAGAAAACTTGAATTTATTGACACAAAACCGTCATCTCTTCTATCCGCTCGTACACAGGTTTGACAGGAACTCAAAACAAACAAACAAACATTACAACGACAAAAACAAAACAGAATCATCTTTATTGGCAGCATTACTGCTGGTTTTGAAATGTACAGATTTTTCCAATATTTTGCATTGACAAAAACGTGTCTGTATTTCCAATCGTCTTTAAAGAAATAGTTCAAGTCATATTTAACAATCGAAGAGCAAGATTTTGCAGTAGCAGGTCTAGTGGTCAAAAGCTAGAATAAGAGAGCGTGAAGAAAACTTCTAGTGGCAAAAGATGCAGAATAGCATTAGATGAATAACATGATGGCTCTATTCAATTTAAACAAGTCCCAAAATTCTGTAAAGGAATACGCGTGCATCAATGCGACGCAATAGTACTTATCAGAAATGTGTGATGGACGACATACTCGAAGCATTAGTGCAGGAAAAACTCTGTTTGGTCTTCAAGTGTCTTAAATTAAAAACTAAGAAATATCTTTGGAAGAAAAGCTGAAATTGGCAGAAGATGAATAAACGATTCACTTTCGTAAGCGTTTGGTAAGAGAGATCCTCGATTAAGATGTTCACAGAACCCTTCAGAAACATGAAAGGTCCCAAGCCAATTTTCCAGAGCGATTTGAGCCGTTTAAAGTTTGAGTATGATAAAAGTTTGAGGTGAAAGCTGTTCCATTGCACTGATTTCCACACAGGAAATGTTTCACAAAATAAATTCAAGCTCTCAGTTGTGTTGCAACTACGGTCACACTTAACATGACAGGGCCCATTTTATAATGTTGTACATAAGATACAACCGTGTTTGATGAGTGTTACTGTAAACGGTGATACGAACGCTGCAATGTGAAGTATAAACCAAACGCTTTGGAGGACCAGAAGTACATAAGACACACCTCAAGTATAAAAGTAATTACAGTTATGTCAGTTTTCGAAAAGAGACGAGAACGGAAGGAAACATGTTTTCATCTTTGACTGACTATGATTTTACCACATGCATAAAAATACTCCCCCACCTCCAACCAACAGCCAGACACTTTGACACAAGACGTGGAATTGTTTGGGTGTCGCTGCAGAGCCATTTTCAAAAACAAACACAAAACAGGAATGGTATATATTTGTAGCACCACAGACAGAAGGAAATAGCACCTAGTTTACAAATGTCGGTCTCTCATTACTTATGTGTGTGTGTGATCGGACTATCGCACATGAGTCTCGATCTCGGTGAAGTTAGCACATTTTTACTTGTATTGTCATTTAAGTGTTTAAATTACCAAAGACGCTGCAATGAAACATCATTTTGTTGTTATTTCTTCTTTAATAATTTCCTTTATTTTCTTCAAACTCGGGGGGAAGGACCTTCAGGATTTATTTGAAGAGGGAGGGTTCAGATATTTCATATTTGTTTTTTACTTTTTCGATAACCCGCAGCTCTGTCCTTATCGCTCAATGGGTTCACATGCATGTTTTGAAGCCAGAGCCAAAAAATCACTTCACCAGAAAAAATATACAGAAAGTACTTACAAACATAGAAAAAATATTTATATATATTTATATATATAATCACCATTCATGGGAATGGAAGACAAGTATGCACAAAAAAGTGAAAGGGGGAACAACATCAAACCCAAGTAAACGAACGAACGAACAGAACTTCTCGTCTGAGAAACACCGAGCGTTACATGAGGAGTCTGTCTATACAGCCTGTGGGAGGGGCATCAGCGGGCGGGGTGAAGGGTCGGACAGGCGTAAAGTGGGCGGGGCTTGGAGAAACACGAGCCATGACCTCATCCAGTTTCAAAACTTGCATGTGATGAAAAGGGTACACTGAGGTTATAAAGGTTGCTCTTTTTGACTAACCCATTGTTTAGACATCCATTCTTCAAATTTCTCTTGGGTTTGCTTTGGAAACACAAAACTTTACAAATATGTCGTCCTATTTCTTTCTCGTGTTTTGTTTCAGAGGAAATGAATATGTTTCGTGTGCGCTCGGTGAGCAGTCTTAGCCGATGAAACAGGCCGGTCCGACCTCGAAGCCGAACTTCTGCGTCGCTCCGCCAAAATCGTTGAACATAATGTCAACAAACGGCACCTGTTCCACTTTAGGTGAGTTGATCTCAAGAATAGTCTTTTCATAGCCCTTTTTCAACTGCAAGAGGAAAAGAGTAGAAAAACAAGTAAGACAACGGAAAATCGATGCATGAAACTTTTTTAGATATTTCCCATCAACCTCCGTGCTTACCGCACAGCCGTCGACAGCAACTCTGATGTACGGGTTGTTGTCGTATGACATCTCTTCATCATTGGAGCCCAGGAAGCGGATGGCTTTATCGTAAGAGTCCTGGTTCTGGTCGTACCAAGCCACAGACTGATGGCAGTTGTAGGTGAGGTTCTGCCGTGCCGTCGCGCTGAGCAAACGCAGGAACGTCATCTGGACGACACCGATGGGATTTCCCTCCGCGTCCACGTATGAGAGCTAAACCCACAAACAGAGAGAAGTCTGGTCTAGATGGCAGCTTAAGAAACGCCCCCTAGAGACTCGCTTGAAAACTACACATCACACCTCTGTGGTCTTATGGTGGTTTCGGGTTAATTATTCCGAAAGCGAAAACATTCATTTTCATTTTGCATAAAAAGCTTTAAATACTTTTCTTTTTAAACCCCAAACAATGTTGCAATGCCTTGCATGGTCATAAAACAAGCTTTATTTTTCTTCACGCAGAATGTTATTTATGTGGAGTGAAACCTCAATGGATTTTTCATCTAGTATTTGCTCCGTAATTTCGTCCTTCTGAATGCTCATCTTGGCCATGTCACACCTGATTACCCATAATGCACCTGTGCAGTGGCAGCACTTTGAGTCTGGTTGCATTCTTGCCTTATATTCAAATTCGTGTCTAAGATAATTTAATAGATAAAAGGCTTTTGTTAAACGATTCAAATAAGAATCCAAAATTCCTTCCTCGAATTAGATCTGCAATGCACGTGTCAAAAACAAAACCACACTCAAATATAATCAGCAAACTCATTCTAGACATTCAGAGACTGCGCTGAAAAGCAAAATCACTTATGTATTCAATTCACACGTACTGCTTTATATGCAAATTCCCCTTGTGGTGTGATGCAACATTTGCATTACCAAAAATATGCAAATGTTTTGTTTTCATTCGTTAATATACCAACCAGTGTTTAGAAGAGACTCCATCTCCTCTGATCCACAAACACACACATAGTCGACTGACTGAGAGAGTAAAGCACATGCAGCATACATGCCACACACACATACCACAATATATACTTACGAACAGGACCTCCGCTCGCACACTTATATGCACTGACCTTAGATGCATGCAGGACACAAACACATCAAAACTTGTACACAAATACTTGTGAGGACGACTACCATTTTTGCACTTTTTTTGGTATACTTCTGAATGCTTTGAGTATGCAATGCACTACCATTGTGATTTACAATAATGGATTATCAAGTAGTATATCTTTAAATATATCATTGTATTAATATCTGATACTATTACAAACTATAAATCAATTTTTAAAGGAGAGTCCCTCACAAGTACAGTGAAACAAGTTACACCCATACTTGCAACCCACCGTCCCTTCTTCTGCCCCACATCCACACCTGTCTTGTCGCATGTCATGAGAGGCTGAACTCAGAAGCTCAGAATGAAGAGCGCAAACAGACACAAAAGCTCAGTTTCAAACCTCAGTCAGCTGCCTCGGTGTCAACAACCTCACTTTCTGCATCTCTCTCTACTGACTCACTTGTCCACTACCTATTTAGTCGACAAACTATCTGAAATTAATTCTCACTAAAAGGTGATTTAAAATACTATTCAGTGTCATTAAATAAAATAAAATATAATGAATTTAAACAACATATTTAGGATTTTCCACATATATGAAACTATATGAGTAATTTTTTTCAATACTAAAAAATCTAATCCATCAGTCTGTGTAATGAATCTGAAGAATTTGAGATTTTGGCAAAAATTATAGGGATAGTATACAAAAAAGTAAAAATTCTGTCATCATTTATTTACGCTCGTGTTGTTCAAAACCTGTGTATGAATCTAAATGACCAAAGAAGATATTTTGAGAAATGTTTCAGTGGTTTTGTGTTCATTCAGTGGAAGTCAATGGGGCTCAACGTTGTACGATTATCGACATTCTTCTAAATATCTTCTTTTGTGTTTTGCAGACTAAAGTCATACAGGTCTGGAACAACATGAGGGTGAGTAAATGATGAAAAATGACTTTGCCTTGCTATGTATTTGATAAGGCAATACAATGGCAGTATGAGAGTGTAAATATGACACCTCAAATGCCGTTCAGATATAAAGCTCACCCGGGTTTGAACTAGGGATGCACGATAAATTATCGGGCATCTCGGTATCGGCCATTAAATTCACATTTTTTATGTTATCTGTATCTTTCGATAAAAAAATTGAGGTTGATCTATTAGAGTTGATAAATCATAAATCATTTTGTCTGGTTAAACTTATTTAGCTGCACGCGGCACACAGTTAAATACAGTAAAGTACAGTTTTTCTGTCATGATCATTCACTTACTGCTATTAGCAAAACATTGTTGATGTATGTATATACAGTATTTATGAACATGTAAATTATAGGAACAAATGAATATTGTCTGAATGCTTTCTGACTTGAGACCTGTAAAACTTGTGGCTATTAGGAAAAATGATCTGAGTTGCTCTGGATGAACATCTATAATTAGTTATTAAATAAAAAATGTACCAGAACACTGTAAATAATTTTTAATGTGTAGAAGTGTAAAGTAGGATTTGTACATGATTTTCAGAGGAAAAAAGAGAACTGATGTTTACCTTCTTTTCTGAAGTGTGTTTTCAAATAAAAGCATTTGTCCACTTCTTGACTTTTATTTAATTCTTAAGGAATTTTATATTAATATTAGATATTGTATATCGGTCATCGGCCTCCAATGTTAAAATATACATATCGCAGCATGTCTAGTTTGAAAAGAGCTAATGAGTCTGTCAAAAATCATGTGTTTAGAAACTCAAACCTACAGGACAGACGAGACCAGACGGACTCCATCAGTCAGACTTTCCCCAGTAAAATCTCCAAACTCTAAATCTACACATTTATGAACATTTTTGATGGGGTTTCCATCTTTTTGGCTTGGTTTCCACGGCAACAGACTGACCGATAGCCCCGCCTACAGCCCTCCGACACCCATAAGTCTGAGCAAACACACATTTTTCTGCTGTTCTGATGATGACCATGCTCTTGCGCAAACGCATCGATGACACATGCAGGCCTGCAGAGACAGAACCCAGATCCTTGGAAGCACAGAACCTCGGGCCCGTTCTCTCATGCATTCCTACTTACCATTGACCCTCTCTTGTAGCGACTATACCATGTGCCTGGACTGTCTTTGGGCCAGCGAGCCATTTTGCTCTGTAAAATAGGAGATTATTTCAGGAGGGGGAGAAAAAGGACTCGTTCTTACCAGTTTACCACGTTTGAATTCACTGAACCACGACCCTGGATTCTCCTTCACCCAGGAGGTGAGCCTGGCCTGCACACCACAGCGGGAGAGAGAGACAGTTAGATAGGTCGAGAGACAGACAGAACTGTCAGAAAATCTCATAGTGCGGTGAATGAAATGTTTGATATGATCTAGATCATCGCTGTCCTTTTGAAACATTGCTGTTTTTCAGGAAATGGAAAAAACGTACATTGTTTTAAATTATTAAATACTGTGTTGTCAAAGTCGACAAGCACTTTTTAATACTTACTATTGGTTAGATATTTGCAAAACCTAGTGACAAACATAAAGGGTGACTTATGGTATGAATAAATTTGTATTTAAATACGTAAATAGGTTATTTAAAGTAGTATATAAATATGGTATATTTTTGCCATAAAATCACAAAATTCACCAAAAAATGAATCACTTAATATGGAGATACAAGGTTTCAGAAGGACAACAGCGATAAACAAGCTGGCTTTGATGTAGTTATGAATTACGATGTTCTACATCCATTATAAGGTCATTGGCAATATAAAGTCCAACAACCCATGCGAAAAATAAGTAAAATGAAATCAAATGTGTTGTCGAATATCTGTATCCTGGGTGAAGTCAACAGGGATGCATTCTTTCCACTTAAAAGCCTTAACCTGTGAAAAAACTGACGTCAGATGTGTTGTTTGTCCGTGAGAATCACCTTCACACCCTACTGATTTATCCTCCATTAGCAAAGCTGAAGAACTATGAAATGAGAATCTTAATTAAATCAAGAACGGATATATTTAACACGGTTGAGATTCGTCCCGTCTGTCTGTAGACCTGTGCTCAGAACAGTCTGGTTGGAAATGCATTTAAAGCCAGATCTCTGTGTCTGGGAATGTTTTGTTTAGTAGCTGTCAGGAGAATATTTCTTACCCCTTCACTCTTTTTATCGGGAAATATGCAGCTCTCCCCACCAGCTGTGAAATTACAGTAGACTTTGAAAGAGTCCCTGGAACAGCCCTGGTTTGGATCGATCCAGTATTCACCTGAGAGGTACAGAGAACGGTGATGAAAGTTCATGTACTGTGACATTTACAAATTTGAGTGGTTTAATGAGATAAAAACGAATGTACACAACGTTAAGGAGTCCACGAGCTTATAGACATTTACATTTCTATACGTTGTTTCATTTATCCAAAGAATATATTTTTTTCTTAAGAATAAGCAAAGTACATACAATATTTTGCCGTGTGTAAAATAGTCACACTTTGAAATTGAAACTCTGCATCTGTGTGTGTGAGAGACACGCACCATCTGGGAAATCTGGGTGGCACAGCTGTAGGTCTTTGCAGGTGCGGGCGGGGTTACTCTGCGTGCCCAGCGGGTGCTTCATCTGTTCGATCTCCAGTTTGAGAGAGTTCAGAGAGCCGAAGATCTCCTCCATGCCATCCTCGTAGTCTTTGTAGTTGGCATCTGCAGCATCGTCCATCATCTGGCTGGCATCGATGTTCCTCTTTGCCCGTTTCGGGCTGGAATGCATAGGCAGGGGGTGGATGACATCACCAGGTGGACCCTGCAGAAGAAGACAACAGCGATTTTAATAAACTGTGGTTGCTAGGGTGTTGCTAGGCATTTCTGGGTGACTGAATGCCCTACACGTGAATATGAACACGGATTGCAACATTGTTCCCCGCTCTTCACCCCTCAATCTTTACACAACAATTCAAATATATAAAGAATTCAAATGCTTCTGTGAGATGTGGCTCATTTACCCAGCACATAAAAACAAGGTACAAATATGAAGATTGGAAATATCAGGTTTTCTCGATAAAGTAATATGCAGTGAATCTCCCAGAGGGATCCGAAGAGAGTAACTAAACATAAGATGCAGTTTACACCGTAATAGACTGTAATTACAGTTATGTAACAGCTCCTGCACAATAATCGACTTAAATGTGTATTTCTCTCAAAGCAGAATAAGACATTGTATGTGTTTAAAGTGCAGCGTGAATTCTGTTACGCACCGGAGGTCCAGGAGTTCCAGGGTGTCCAGCTTCTCCCTTCGGACCAGTCTGACCCTACAGAAAGAGAATAAAAACTGGGTTTGATCGAGGCCACAATAAAAACGATGTATATAATTTGGCGTACGTTTTATGAACAACTTACAGATGATCCCTTAGCACCTTTAGGGGCCGGAAGGACCCTAAACAAGAGCAAAACACACAGACAGCGTAAAACGTATATTACTTTATATGTGACATAATCTTCCACATTATTCATAATAAAGAATGCTTGAATTATTTTCTCTACAGTTTTAGATTTTAATGGAAATTCTTCTGGTGCTTTAAAGGAGATCTACTATAACATTAGGACTCTGCACAGCCACATCCTGAGAATGATTTAAAAAATCTTTATTTTATAAATGTGGGACCAAACAATGTCAGATACAGTACCGGCAGTCCAGGAGGTCCAATCGGTCCGAGCGGTCCAGAGGGTCCTGCGATGCCCTAAAGAAAAGGGCACGAAAAGAAAAGTTAGGAATTCTGATTTACAAAACCTTTTAAACGTCTAACCAGTTTTGTGAGTTTCATACAGTGTCTCCTTTAAGTCCCGAAGTACCCTGTGGACCAGGCAGTCCCCGGTCGCCCTTCTCTCCCTGTTCTCCTGGAGGTCCGATCAGTCCGATCAGACCAGGGTGACCCTGAGAAATGACAGACAGGTATTTAATTCTCCACTAATAAACTAATTCATTCATGATCTACAACACCAGCCCGAGTAAGACAAGAATATTCACAAAATAGGATAATTTTGCTTTTCTCACCTTTTCACCTTTAACACCAGTATCTCCCTTCAGGCCGGGTAAACCAGGAGGACCCTGAGAGAGAGAGAGAGAGAGAGAGAGAGTATTGATTTGATTATTAAAGATGATTTAATTAAATGATGCTGATTTGTTTCTGTGATGGTTAGTTTTAGGCTTTGTTGGACACGTTACTTTTAAAAAGTAATTATTTATAGTTACTCGTCACCTCTCACAATAATAATTGAGTTAGTAACTGAGTTACATCATTATAAAAGTAACTAATTACCAGGGAATGTAACTATTGCGTTACCAAATAATGTTCAAATATATCAAACAACTTGGAAGCCCCCAATATTAAATAAGTTAAATGAATGAAATGGAAACTAAGTAGAATAAATTATTTGTATAAAACTACACTAATCTTCACTATTTTAATGTTGCTGTGGGTCAATGTGACAGAAACCTATTAAATTCAACATTTTATATACCAATATATTATTAATATAAATATTGTTAATATTATCATAACTACACTGGAATAATAAAACACAATAGAATAGATCAGAACTTTAACTAAGTGGTCAACAAATAAGTCTAACTTAATAAATAAGTTATGCTTGAAAGCCATGTACCGACGTCAAACCTGCTAGACATTCAGTACTGTACTGCTTATTTTCCATAGTTTCCTACAAAAGTAAACAGTCTAATAACAAGTGCTCTTAAGGTTTTGACGGCTTTCCAGTATGATAGCGGCAGGTCCTTTGGATGAGAGAGAGCCTACTCGGATGAAAGCTGCTTCAGTGAGTTCAATTATAGTAACGCTGCATTTTATTGTCGGTAACGGTAACGGTGTTGTAACGGGGGAAACAGTCATTTTTATTTTTATTAACAGCCGTATATTTGTAACGCCGTTTTTCCCATCACTGGTTTTAGGGGTGTGCTGAAAAGTAATTTCTATCGAAAGTAATCTCAACAATGCTTTGAAAATGTAATGAACAGATAGTAATATCAGAGAAAAATGTCATGTCGGTACCATTGGTCCAGGGGGTCCATCGGGTCCGGGAGAACCAGGCAGTCCTTGCTCTCCCTAAACCAGAATCAAAAAGAGACGCTTTAAAAGAGTATAACAGCTGTACATATTCCTGTATGATATTAATTAAATACATAATAAAAGACAGTAATAAAACCATCACACCCAGATGATGTGTACTGTATCTATTAGCTCAATTTGAAAGCAGTAAGTCACACTTCACATTACAAACCAATATTTGTATTTTCACATTACTGAAGAATTACTTAAGAATATGAATTAGAGGAAAATGTCCAAGCTAAAATGCTAAAATGAAAATAATATAAGATTAAAATTGTCCTTAAAACTAGTTTCCTTTTCTTTGATGAAAAACATTTGAAGAGTTCAGATGTAAAACTCGCTAAAAGCAACCTCAGTCAAAAATTAGATTACAATGTTGAGCGAATGCTAAACACATCAATACTTTAGCTTCAAACCCCGTTAAATATTACACTTTGCCCGGTCGGAAATATCTGGTATTGCTACATGTAAATCTAGGAGACTAAGGAGATAAAACACGCTCATTTAAACAAAAAGTCATTTAGAGGGTTTTGCATTTGTACTCTTCATACACATTGTTTTGGTGCGAATGTGAGAATCATTTGAGTGATTTACTGATCCAGCACAGAGTTTTACATCAAAACCTCATAATCTGTGAACACGCTGGATTAACTGAGCTGTTCACTCACCACTGGACCAGGAACTCCTCTCAGACCATCAGGACCAGGCTTTCCAGGGGCTCCCTGAGGTCCAACCGGACCCGTCTTACCAGCAGGACCCTCCAGACCAGATTCACCCTGAGACACAAAGTCACAACATATGACACGTTTAGACACACGTAAAAAAAAAGTATGACAAGCTACTCGAGTGCGTGTGTCGGTTTGTATGCTACCTTGGCTCCCTTCTCTCCCAGTCTTCCTTCAGGTCCAGCAGGTCCATGAGGTCCCTGAAGAAAAATGAATTATGAATCCAGCTCTTATATGATTCTATGCATCTAAATAACAGCTTAATGCGAGAGGTACTCACTCTCTTTCCTGGAGGACCGGTGGGGCCAGTTTCACCAGTTGGTCCGGGAGAACCCTACAACAAACACAAATAAACAGTATTTTAATCAAAATAAAACACATTTAGGCATGCACCAAAAGGCAGATTGGCTGAATTAGAAGATACGCACAGCCTGACCAGCCTCTCCGTCATCTCCCTTGTCACCAGGAGCTCCATCCAAACCCTGTGGAAGAAAGTGATGGCGTGAGTGATGTCATTTCCTCTATATAACCTTCACCTATAGCTTCCTTCTAATCTCCAGACATTCATATTTACATGAGTTTTAAACATTCAAATCACTTCAAGACTTCATGTAGATATACTTACAGAAGGCCCAGGCTCTCCAGGAGGACCAGGATCACCGGGGAAACCACTCGGACCCTGGAAATCAAACCAAAACATTGGAGCCATTACACACCGAATACAGCAACATGAACATTTCTCAAATATGTTCGCAGATGTGATTTGACATATGAGACTAAAGGAATCTGTTACGTGTCACTGCTGACCGGTTGGAATTCTGTAATAAGCTATTATTAATAAATAATAAGTTGTTTTTCATTCTTTCTTTAAGACACATAATAAAAATCAGAAGAACTGAGCGTTGAGTTTATGTTTTTACTGTAGAACAGGTGAACGTTGTCAAACTTACAGGACTTCCTTTAGGACCGTCATCTCCTGGTGGTCCTTTTGGACCTGGGGGGCCGGCTGAACCTGCCGGTCCACCTTCTCCCTTCTCTCCTCTTTCACCTCTTGGACCCTGAAACAAACACACACATGTGCATTATACCATATAATCATTTATGTCTCTTTATTTATCAATCACTTTAGGACAGAATAAAATGATAAGGAGCGTTTAATGAGGTTTTAAAAGTGGGTTAAATGATTTTTTGTCATACCGGCGGGCCAATGTCTCCCTGGGTACCCGGTTCTCCTGCCTCACCAGAGTCACCCTACAGAGAAAAGGAGATGGGTGAAAGATGTCAATGAAATGAGAACAAAGTGACTGAACTATACAGCAAGGTCAGTTCTACACACGAGCACACACACACACGCACGCACACTTTTTTCTTCAACACTGCAGAGTTTTCTCCACTGGACAGAGCAGTATGTCAGCATCATTATTCACTGTCACGTCAGCAGAACCACCGAACTTTGGAAATCTCTTACAGAATCACAATCTGCATGACATCCACATTTTAACATACCGCAGTCGACTGGACACATGGAGGAACAAGTGACCAATCACACTTAACCAACCACTTAATCCAATATATATAATTAGGACACCACATTATTATGTGTTTAGGCAAAATTATATATTTGTTTCATTCTGTGAACTACTTGGAACATTTCTCCCAAATTTCAAAGAAAATATTGTTTCTATTTGCATTTATTTGCAGAATGTGAAAACTGGAGAAGCAGTTCAAAATAACAGAAAAGATGCTTGATATTTTCAGACCTCAAATACGGTCAAAAAATAAAAATAAAAGGTTTTTAAAAAAAGATGATATTCACTTTTAAGAAACACGACATTAATATTTGTACATTTATAATTACATAAGTGACCACAAAACCAGCTTTAAGTAGCACTGGAACATTTTTAGTAATAGCCAAAAAATACATTGTATGGGTCAAATTGATAGATTTTTCCCTTAACATTTCCTACCATAAATATATCAAAACTTTATTTTTATATGAGTAATATGCTATGCTTAGGACCTTATTTGAACAACTTTAAAGGCGATATTCTCAATATTTCTATTTTTTACAACCTCATCCTAACAAACGCACATCAATGGAAAGCTTATTTATTTAGCTTTCAGACGATGTAAAAATCTCAATTCGAAAAAATGACCCTTAAGAATAGTTTTGTTGTCCAGGGTCACCTATATATATATATATATATATCTGTCACCTGGATCATAATGCGGATGTATTTGCTAACTTCAATACCCAAAACCCCACAACACTTCCAACAGGATGTGAAGAAACCACATCAGTTTAACCTGACAGTCTCTCTCTCTTTATACCTTACTTTTGTTTCAAGTGGTGAGTCTGTACTTCTAGATGAGCTGTAGAAGAGTGTGTGAGTGTGTGTGTGTGTGTATTAGCGGGATAAGTGGCTCGTCTGTGTAAGAGGTAAATCTTCTCCAGAAGCTGTTAACACAGTCTCAAGCTCTTATTCTATCATCTCGATCTGTTTCTGTGGCAGTCTCTTCTCTCTGTGTTTTCCCGGGTCATCAAAACTCCTCTGGGGACTCAAATGGCTCTTTGGTTCTGTGACTGAACAGTGGTATTCAATAATCTTGACAGCGGATGCTGCTCGGGTTGACTGCGCGCAATGATGCGAATGCACTTGTGTGATGTATGCGATTCACAGACACATGATTTGACTTCAAATCGGAACTGATTTTAAAGCAGGGCATCGCACGCCTGCTTACTTTGTAAATGGCTACAGAAGAGACCTTGGCATCACATGCCCTGTTTGCCGTGAAGACATCCTGAACGCAACAAACTCACGCGGAAACAATGCTGGTGTGTGACGCTGGATAAAATCTCAGACGGCACATTTGAGTAAAAACACACAAACAGGGGTTTTACCCTGCGAATCCTTAACACAAAGACGCAAACACACACTGAAATCACACTGGGAGCATTACCAACACCTTCTTCATCAGATCTGTCAGTTTTTAATTAAAATGAAATGAAAAGGGTGTTCGGAGCGAGACAGTGAGTCAGGTGAAGGATGAGGAGATATTTCTGTACCTTCTCTCCCACCGCTCCTGGGTTTCCAATACCTCCCGGAGGACCCTGTGGTCCGTCAGCTCCTGGGGGTCCTGAGGGGCCTCTCGGACCGGGTGGGCCAGGGGGACCCTGAGAAGAACATAGTGAGTTAATTTGAAATGTAATTAATCTCATTTCAGAGTATTATTACTTTAGATGAAAAAAATCGTACCATTTGACCGACATCACCGGTCTCTCCTTTCTCACCGGAGGTTCCAGGCAAACCCTGCGCACAACCCATTAAAACAAGTTTAAAACATGTACTTAAGCACCCAAAATCTCAAAATCACAAATCTGATCCCAAGTATATTTAAAGGTGGTTGGAAATCTGTCCAGAATCAAATTTTGAGAAATGCGTCTCGGTCTTGCCTGCCCAAGTAGTTTTTCATCATATTATGTGTTGTGAATGTAAAATCATCCACTAATTCACTTCACCCCCTCTTGCCCAAAAGTCTAAGATTATAAAGCTATAAACTGAAAGCTCAGTTGTGTTTCTTTCAGGTGTCTCAGATGTTTCTTCTAAAGTGATAAAAGTTGAGGCGATTCTTCAAATGTATGAAGAGGTGCAAAATAAATGTCGATTGTAGAGGTATTATAATCAAAATTTGGGTAAATTTGATGAGAAATGTTTAAGATCTTTGATAATATTGACTTTTGATTGCATACTTGACAAATCTGAGCTCAGTTTGAGACATTGTTGACATCTCTTATGAAACTGTAATGGAGTCATTCGTGAGATTTCTGACTCTCTTTCTCAGGAGAAATATGTGAGATGCAAAATACTGAAGCAAGTTTTCATTTGCTCTCCATTCAATCTCATTGATATCTAGGATAAATTATTCAAATATTAAAGAATTCTTATAGGTAATTTTTCTTTTTTGGGGGTTTTCTTGTATTCAGTGTATTGTGTATTCTTCGCAAAACCCTTCTTATTTTCCATGTTTATTTTCCCAATCGTTGCGAAGGAAGACATTTTTGGCATCATGCTGACACCTACATCATAACCATAGCAACGGATATAAATACGACATTATGGATTTTGACCGCTGAAACAAACAAATCTGATCATGATGTGTTTCTTTGACAAATCTCACATTTCCTTAGGTCGAACTTACCCAAACGTGCATCAACCCCAAACTAGAGACGGGGACGATTTCTTTTTTACAATTTTGGTTAAAATTTTGTTTTAACTTCTCAGGTATTAGCGCTCTGGCAGTGTTTTTGTTACTGTCTGTAAACCCTCCCCAGCGTCAATAAATCATCCTAGCTGCTACTGAGATCAAAGCGCTTTTGCAAAATAACAATATCAACATTTGTGTCCCTTGCAACGAGGAATGTGAGGTCTAACATACTTTTGTGCATTAAAAGTTGAAGACAATAAAAAAATGTCAAGTAAAAATACCATCCTTTAAGATTAAAAATATATATATATATATTAAATGTACGTAATAAATCTTAAATGAATCCATTTGGAATCATGAATTCTGTGCGCTTGTCATCTCACCTGAAGGCCGACGGGTCCGGGTGGTCCCGGGAAACCTCTTGAACCCTCATCTCCCTTTTGTCCAAACAGACCTTGTTGACCTCTTGGACCGGGCTCTCCATCTGCACCCTGCATGAGGAAGTGACATCACTACCACCGTCTTCATTACAGGAAGTCATAAGAAAGAGTAAACATCAGAATACTTACAGAAGGACCGGGCTGACCCACAGGCCCCTGAGGACCGGTTGGCCCCGGAGGACCCTGAAACAGAATGAGAGGAATGGAGAACAAAGAGAAAGAATCAAGTAGCGATGATAACTCGTTGATTTTCATAACAAAGACAACATGTTTATTCATGAACGCACCCTGGGAAAACTAAACAAAGAACGCTTGTCATGAGAGATTTATCTGAGATGAACACACAAAGAGAAAGATGAATCCTTGCAGGCCTGCTGTGAATAAATTGCTCCTTCGATGTCAATTGGGATGTAAATGTAAACCGTAAATTCGGAGTGACTCACCTGCTCGCCCTTGTCACCTTTGCCTCCCTTCTGTCCTGGTTCTCCGATCTCTCCCTGTCACAAGAATAAAGCATTTACATATATGCAAATAGTCACAATGTTAAAAGAAAACAATAGAAGGAACAGAACGGATTTTGTGGAGTATTGTATTATACTCCTCCCACAAAAAAGATTTTCTTCTGTACCTTATCACCATCCTCTCCCGGAGATCCGATGGGTCCAGCCGGACCCGGAAGTCCCACGGGTCCCTGAATACCATCTCTACCAGCTGGGCCTTGAGGTCCTTTCTCACCCTGATAGGAGAGAGAGAGAGAGAGGTTGAAGTTCAGGACAACTTAACTCGACTAAAGAGAGATCTTTCATGAGGACAGGTTGTGTTTCGATGGGTACTCACAGGTCCACCTTTCTCTCCAGCGGGGCCTGGGGGTCCCTGCGGTCCAGGTCGGCCGTGGAGGCCAGTGGGACCAGCTGGGCCAGCCGGACCACGTTCACCAGGAGAACCCTGAGAGAGAGAATGTTATTATTAAAATGTAAACATTACAGCAGAATGGCAAGGACTCGCACATGGTCCTCATCCATCAATTGTCTGTTTTGATTAATTATTCATTTGTTTTAGAAAAATTTGCACGGAGAGTCGACAGCGTGACGTGCAGATAAAAAACACAAGATTTTAATGCAAAAATAAACGCTGAGTGTGGGAATTATGGATTAGGCAGCTATGCATATTTTGACATTATATAAGATATCAGTACATCTAAATATTAATAGTCGTGGTGTCAAGACTGCAGAGAGAGAGACCTTGATCTTCCATCATATGTAGCTAAATTGTATAACTTATACTACTTCTTTATTTTGTGATTTAATATGTTTACACGGCATATTTACACTTTATTTTGTTTAAACATGATTTTTATTTCTACACATTACTTGCACACATTAATGCTTTGTCAATAATTCAAATGTACAGTTTTTATCATGCAAATAATGCACGACAAAACAAAATGAAGAGAGAGAGACAGTGTGAGAGAGAGAGTAAAAGAGAGAGAGGTTGGATTGATCATTTAACACACACTTCACAGTCAAAGGTTACCAACTCCATCTTTTATAAATTTCTCCCTATTGTGAAATAATAGTAAAATCATCAAAACAGTGAAAATATTTATGCAATTAGGTTTTGAATATTATGACCGATACAAATTCAGTCAAACGTGTCCAAACCTTTGACTGGAAGTGTAGATATGCAGTATATCATCTATATCATACATCTGTCTGCACTGAAACCACTATACTCACTGAAAAGCCAGTGTTTGGAGCATGACGATAAAAAAGAGAAAAGACAAGGTAAACCAGGTGAATAACAAGCAACGCAGAAAAGATAAACAAAAAAAGACGGACTATGTGTACTTACAGCAGGTCCGGGAGGACCAGGGGGTCCTTCACCTCCCTTCAAACCTGCTGATCCCTGCAAAGAGAAACACAAAACTGCTGAATGAACGCACACATTTCTTCATGTGTGCCTGTACCACACTTCTAATGGTTACACAAGGGATGTTCTACTTATATCTGACAACAAACTTTAAAAGCTCCAGGTTAAAAACAAAAGCTTGGAGAACTCTTGAGTGTCTAAAATATAAAGTTTCCTAGATTCCTCCTTCAATGTAATTAAGAAATGACTCATCTGCCAGGCAATATAATCCGACATCCGACTACTTAGAAAGTAAAAATGTGGAATTGGTTAAGCATGCAGGTTTCATATGCAGAACCCACCATGGGACCTGGTAAACCTCGCTCGCCTGGGAATCCTCGAAGCCCTGGGGGTCCGTCCTTACCCGTTGGACCTGCCGGACCTGGATCTCCCTGTGACAGAAGCGGTCATTTTGTTTAATGTTTTCATTGACATGGTAAAGATTTGACCTATGGATGGATGGACGGTGTTTTTCGTACCTTCGCTCCCTCTTTGCCTGCAGGTCCAGGTAGACCCTGTTCACCGGGTGGTCCTGGAGGTCCAGGGTGGCCTCGCTCTCCCATTGGTCCTGTCTCACCTGTTGGTCCCTGAACAGAGCGGGAGAGACGGATTTATAAGTAATCGTATAATTAAACACTAGATGGGTTATTTCTGTTTTGTTTTTAAATCTATTTTATTTGTAAATTCACACAGATTGAATATGATTTAATACGCTGAACGTAATGTGCATAAATCTGTACAATGTCATATTGCCAAACTGAGAATGATGAGAATGTAGTGCCAGACGTTTTAGTAAACCTAACGCGTATGTTTAAAATGTATGCATTTATTTAAGTAAATGTGTGTGTACTACAGATATTTTGTTACATTTTAGTGCACTACAAAGTTTACATTCAGTTACAGTAATAGCTTATTAAATAAAGTAGTTTTTTGAATCTTTATGTAAAGCAAGTGTATTTTTTATACATATACATTGAAAATATCATAATATTTGAGCAAATTTTATTTGAAAAACTTAAAATGATACCAGTTTATTGTTGCTGCACCTTTAATCATTTTTGTTTAGATTGAGTCACTAAATTAACTGAAAAATAATATAAAATAAAATAGTTACAAACTGATAAAAAACACAACGAAATTCCTAAAAACTCAAATTAATATAAAAATTAACGAATTAAATATTAATACAAACATTAAAACTTTGTGCTAAATAAATTCTTTTGATTGGTTAGCTAGGTGCTAGTTTATTTATGTTAAATCTATAGCACCATGATCCTCTGAGGCACAAAATTTCCTTTTGTTAGCTCATTTGAACTTGACAGTTTTTAGTCGGGTAGAGCAATTGAAAAGCCCAGAAAATGAAGAGGCCAAAGGTGCTTTAAAACATCGGTGGATATGTAAATATGTTTTTGCAACAATGAGAAACATAATCGTGTTATATGTATCCATACGCATGATAGAAAAAGTGCGCTTAAAAATCCATATGTGTCTGTGTGTGTGTGTGTGTGGGTGGGTGAGTGGGTGGGTGTTTGAACCTGTGCCCATCTCAACACTTGCATAAAAACTAGAATATCATGATTGCTTATGAATATTTCATTACCCGCCAAGCACCATCATCTAACCGCGTAAACAAAAGCATGTCAGGAGACAAATGTGGAAAGCCTGACAAATGGCCCGTGCGTGGCCTAATGGAACCATTATGAGTCCCCAATATTAACCTTAGGACAGACACCTTTAACATAATCAAATGAGCAAGTGATGGCGGGGTATGGATTCATGAATATGAATGATGTTTCTTTGGCCTCTACCTGTGAAGTGTGTGTGCGTGCTCTTCTCTGAGTGCAAAAGAAAATGCTTCATGATGTTTTATTTGGTGGATCTTAAAAGAAGCCCAGTCTTTATCGTCGATACAGTAATAAAGCTGCAATGTGCTGTAAAAGCATATTAAAAATGCATTTAAATAAACAAAAGACCAACAGCAAAGCAAACTAGAGAATACGGGTGCAGTTTGCCTATTGCATTAGCAGACACAATTCCTGCTTTAGCAATTTGCTTTATGACTTTTAAACTCATTATTTATGCAAATATAATCTTCTGGAAAAAATAAATGAGTATTTCTAGTAACAGAGAAGTTAAAATGAACTGAACTGAGCGATAAGAGTTTAATTTTGAGGCCATCCGTATCCACTCACCTGAGGTCCGACAACACCTGGGGGTCCGGGTGGTCCAGTTTTGCCTTGGAAACCCTAAAAAAAGATCATGTAAGTCTTTGTAGGTGTCAAAACGACATGTGAGGTGATATTAAACATCACTCACAGTTTCTCCTCTCTGGCCGGGGTGTCCGGGGAGGCCATCCTTTCCGGGAGGTCCCTGAAACCAAGAGAGAGACGAAAACAGGACGGATGAGAGGATGAAGATGTGTGATAGGGACAGAAACAATTGATTCTCATAATTGATTTCTTTTCTTGTTGGCACATACAGGTGGACCCTTGGGGCCGGGGAATCCAGTAGGTCCCTGCGGTCCCATCAGACCCTGTAAGAGGTGACAGTAATGGTTGTTAAACATCTCCTTCTGAGATCTTCAATAATCAATACTTTGAAACCATTACAACACAGAGAGGAAAGATTCGACGATCATTATACCGTACCCGTTCACCGGGTGGTCCTGGGGGGCCATCGCTTCCTGAGTTGCCCTGTGGAGAAAAAATCAAAAGGGTGAAAACAAAACCGAGCACTTGAAATGTTTGTAATTGAAGCGCAAAACGTCCATGCAAATGTGCTGCTTAATAATTAGTTTGAGTCCTTGAGGACATATCTGTTCAATTTGTTTCAGCTGAGTGCTGGAGAGAAACATTGCTTTATAATGTGATAGAAGGACTCAAACTGACGAATCAGCTTTTAGTATTCATGGCACCACAAATGATGACAGACGTTTACAATTTCCAGTAGTGAAGCCTGAGATGCTTTTGAGCGCATTAGCGGAAAGTCTCCAAACGAAGACGTTTGTGTGTTTAAGGGGGAAAAAGTTGTCCGGTTGATCCCATTGCATTGTGGGATACCGAACAGACAGGCTCACCTTTGGTCCTGCTTTTCCTGTGGGTCCCCTCGGGCCTCTTTCTCCTCGAGGTCCCTATAGAGACAATATGATAAGAGGTCTGTGTGAGAAAGCGCTGTACGTAAAGCAGTGCTGTGTGGCGGTCTTAACCGCATCAATCATTTGATTTTGTCTTTTCTTTGTCTTCTTACCGTAGGTCCTCTCTGTCCTCGGGGTCCCGCCTTACCTGGTGTCCCCTATGCATGAGATAAAAATATATGATTAAACTTTTTGCAGATCATCATTTTATTCGTCAGTTTCCTGTTAGTCAAGCATTCACAATCATTTGAATACACGTTAAATTTCATATTTCTCAACATTGTATCAATATTCCTCTTCCTGTTCGATTTCTCTTTTGAGACATTTCAGCAATAAAAAATGGATTGCTTAATTGAAACAAAGCCACAACTTCCTTCAGACTGAAAGAAAATATTGAGACTAACTGAATTAACCGTGGAGCTAAGAACTGAACGTGTGTGATGGCCTAAGAGAATAAAGTTTTTTGGATTATAATGTGTTTATGGAAGTGCAATGTCTTCCTAATGGCAGGCGGTGCTGCTCTCAGCTCAAATGTGCTGATGTACATCCCATAAAGCATGCAGTGAGAGAAGAGAGAGATCACTCTCAGACTTTCCCCGCTTTTTGTTGCTCATAATGGCTTTGATAGCAGGCATGACTACACAAACACACACACTCTGCAGCTCATAAGGCTGTTAGAAAACAGTCCTGAACATCCATTACAATGTGCTGAAGAGTTTCAAGCACACACAATTCAGACATCATTAACTTTCATAAAACAGCCAATCAAAATCCAGCTGGAACTATATTTCTTAGTGAGGACTTTAAGCTAGTGAAAGTAAGATGCTAAAAGGGATAAGGATGTAAATGGATGTTAAATGTTGATTTCAGTTGAAATTATTTGATAAGTGGATAAGGAAGCTGGCGATGAATCTACAGTACAGTTACCCAAAAAGAAAAATTCTCTCATCATTTACTCGCCCTGGAGTTGTTTCAAATCTTTATAAATATCTTTGTTCTGATGGACACTAAGAAAGATATTTCGAAGAATGCTTGCAACCAAACAGTTCTTGGCAACCATTGACTTCCATATTAGGAAAATGACAATGGTAGTCAAAGGTGCCCCAGAACTGTTCGCCTTCCTGCATTCTTCGAAATATCTTATTTTTCTTATTATGGTAGTCAAAGGTGCCCCAGAACTGTTCGCTTTCCTGCATTCTTCGAAATATCTTATTTTTCTTATTATGGTAGTCAAAGGTGCCCCAGAACTGTTCGCTTTCCTGCATTCTTCGAAATATCTTATTTTCTTATTATGGTAGTCAAAGGTGCCCCAGAAACTGTTCGCTTTGCTGCATTCTTCGAAATATCTCATTTTTCTTTTTATGGTAGTCAAAGGTGCCCCAGAACTGTTCGCTTTCCTGCATTCTTCGAAATATCTTATTTTTCTTATTATGGTAGTCAAAGGTGCCCCAGAACTGTTCGCTTTCCTGCATTCTTCGAAATATCTTATTTTTCTTATTATGGTAGTCAATGGTGCCCCAGAACTGTTCGCTTTCCTGCATTCTTCGGAATATCTTATTTTTCTTTTTATGGTAGTCAAAGGTGCCCCAGAACTGTTCGCTTTCCTGCATTCTTCGAAATATCTCATTTTCTTATTATGGTAGTCAAAGGTGCCCCAGAACTGTTTCGCTTTCCTGCATTCTTCGAAATATCTTATTTTTCTTATTATTGTAGTCAATGGTGCCCCAGAACTGTTCGCTTTCCTGCATTCTTCGAAATATCTTATTTTTCTTTTTATGGTAGTCAATGGTGCCCCAGAACTGTTCGCTTTCCTGCATTCTTCGAAATATCTTATTTTTCTTTTTATGGTAGTCAAAGGTGCCCCAGAACTGTTCGCTTTCCTGCATTCTTCGAAATATCTTATTTTTCTTTTTATGGTAGTCAAAGGTGCCCCAGAACTGTTCGCTTTCCTGCATTCTTCGAAATATCTTATTTTTCTTTTTATGGTAGTCAAAGGTGCCCCAGAACTGTTCGCTTTCCTGCATTCTTCGAAATATCTTATTTTTCTTATTATGGTAGTCAATGGTGCCCCAGAACTGTTCGCTTTCCTGCATTCTTCGAAATATCTTATTTTTCTTTTTATGGTAGTCAAAGGTGCCTCAGAACTGTTCGCTTTCCTGCATTCTTCTAAATATCTTATTTTTCTTTTTATGGTAGTCAAAGGTGCCTCAGAACTGTTTGCTTTCCTGCATTCTTCGAAATATCTGACCCAGTCACTGGTGGGCCAGCAATGTCAGTTTATAACATTTTTCCAAATATATTCAAATGATGAATGTGTTCATCAGAAACGTATACCGATTTGAAACAACTTGAGGGTGAGCTTATGAACACAGAATTTTCATTTTCGGGTGAACTGTTCCTTTAAATCCAATTAAATCTAATGAGTTATATTCATAAGAATTGTTCATTATTTAGCATTACGATGCATGGGTCTTTTTTTATGTTTATACTCCAAAAAAAGCAGACTTGCTCTTATAACAAAAGGACGAAAAGAGCAAAACACATCATGGGAGAATATGGGAATAGCAAAAACAAAGCGGTGGAAAACATATTTTTTCCTTTTACACACCCTTGTGCCTTTCTCTCCACTGGTTCCTTGGAATCCCTGGAATCCCTGAGAACCCTGCAAAGAAAAAAGAGAGAGAGATTAAGTCACAGGTCCATCAAAGCATAGAGAGAGAGGGATATAAGGAGGAGAAGAGAAGAAAAGTGCTGTTACAGCAGTGCATGCTGGGTCACGGTCAGACGGAAAGCTAACACCAGATGGCATTATGGGTAAATCCACTTAGCTTTGATCAAAAAGTTCAAACATGTCTGCCTTCCAACTCCACTCTAATGCTTGCGCACACACACCCTCGTACCAATATCAATACTCGCTTTGCATGCTGGGCTATCACAGGCAGATCGAGTATATTTACCTTGGGGCCTTGTCTTCCTGGATAACCGGGCAACCCGGGCACACCAAGCTTACCCTAAAACCAAAACACACATTTTATTTTGTCAAGATAATAGCTGATAAAGGTTACGGACAAATAAAAAATGTTTTTCTTGTTATTTAACGTAAAAGCACTATAAATGCAACACTACAGTGTTAAAATCAGTGTTTGATTTTCCAAAGGACTGAATGATTTGCATATTTCATAAAATGTCGAAAATTATAAACGGTTCTGGATGGTGTCCTTAAGGTCTCCTTAAAAAATCTGTGTCAAACTCACCTTCTCTCCTGACGACCCGAGTGGTCCGGGGTCTCCAGGGAGACCGCCTCTTCCTTTGGGTCCTTCTGGTCCATCCTCACCTCTGGGGCCAGCAGCTCCAAGTTCTCCCTAAACAATCAAACAAAAGCTCAAAACCAAGAGAACTTTCTACTTCAATACTTACTTTAAGAATCGAGGCAGGATGGAGTTCAATATTAAAAGTGATCTTTACAGGCGAAAAAACAGAACGAATGGCTAGTTGTATACTTTTTGATTTAGTGTGAAAATCGTAAAAGACCAACAAATAAACACCTTGAAAACAAATAACAGCAAATGATCGATCGGTTCAGTCTTTATAGAATCAAACCTCTTAACCTACAAATAAGTGAGAGATGATAAACGGGTGGTAAAAATCTCACCCGATCTCCTTTGATGCCCATATCTCCCTTAAATCCAGGAAAACCATCTTCTCCCTAAGAGAAAAAGAGATGTTGAGATTAATATTTGACACAGAGACACCTATAAACTTTCTTTCGCACATAATACCAGTTTTTTTGACAAATGCAGAGGGACCGATCTCCATGGCAACTGCTATTTGTGCTGTTTGTGGTCTGATTTTATGTTTTTTTTCTGGCAGGATAAAACTTTTTAACGACCAGAGCGAAAGGGTTCTAAACATCCATCTCAAGAGAATTTTATG
Source organism: Triplophysa tibetana (assembly GCA_008369825.1). Classification (NCBI taxonomy): domain Eukaryota; kingdom Metazoa; phylum Chordata; class Actinopteri; order Cypriniformes; family Nemacheilidae; genus Triplophysa; species Triplophysa tibetana. Next base: position 3,398,866 of record CM017898.1, read on the forward strand.
GCTTCCATATTCAGATGCAGAAATGAAAGATTAATGGCACAGGAAGAGTGCATTAGCCTTCTCACACACACACAACGGCTTATATCTATACAGACGCCCAAAATCACACGCACACTAAAATTACCTTGTCACCCTTGTGTCCTTTCAGCCCACGGACTCCATCAGCACCCTGCGGATATAACAAAGAGATATAAGAAAGAGTAAGCTGCCTACATAGGTGACATGCTTCCAAGGCAACAACGTAATGGAAATGTAACCTCACAAATGATCTGAAACATGTTGTTAATACTACACAATACGAAAATCTATGCTGCAAACCAAGGTTATTTTAGTATATTTTGAAAACGTTTCTGTTCATCATTGAAATCAAATGAAATATTGACCTAAAAATTATTGGAAAATCTTACATTTCTTGAAAATTGACATAAACTGAAATAAGTTTAAAGCACTATAATTATAATAACAAACAAAAACTAGACTAAAAAATTCATAGTATTATATAGCAACATAACAAATTAACAAATAAATTACATAAAGACAAAAGCACACAGCAAAACTGCTAAAACTTTAACTAAAATTAGTATAAAAACATAGAGCCGGTTTCGTAGACATGGCTTAGCTTAAGCCAGTATGGCTTGGTTTAATTAAGGTATTTAAGTCACTTTTATAAAAATCCTTCAGAAGAAAACATAACTCGTGTGCGTCTTGACACAAAAAAATGCCACTGATATATTTTAAGATATTTTTGGGCAAGTTATATTAAGTTAAGACAGGTCACACATTCATTTTAGTTTGCGTCTAGTCTTAAGCCTTGTCTGTGAAACTGGGCCTAAAAGTAAAAAAATAAAAGCATATATGAAATATTTGAAAACAAAATCAAACTAAAATCAAACTACAACTATGCTGCAACCACAAACATGCATTGCACATGAATGTTAAAACATTAAATAGCATTAAATAACCAAAATAAGGCATATCCTGAAACAAGTTTGTGTCGACATTGTGCATGAAATCCTTTCTAACTAGGCTTTGAAACCATTTTTTTGAAAAATTTCGAAAGTATCGAAAACAATTGGGACAGCAGAACATCGCTGTCTCTGTGAATTATGGGTAAAAGACTGGATGCAATGCTTTGAAGACATTTGGTTAACCACACAACATCAGAATTACACTAATATCCACAAATGACTGGATTCATGACTTCTGCTTTGACTAGTAAGATGCAAATGAGGATTTACAAACCCACCTTTACACCTCTAGATCCAGGATATCCAATCGGGCCCTGAGAACCAATCGGTCCCTGTAAAACACAAAAATCAACTTTACATACTTCATTAAACTAACAAAGTCTGAAATTACATTTGTAAAGAGGATTGTCATAAGAAAAGGCTCTAAGGATTAATATATGTACCAGGTGTCCTTTCTCTCCGGCAGGCCCTTCTTTTCCAGGGTGACCCTGTGTTCACATGACAAAGAGACATTGCCAGTTAAATCATAATAATTAGAGATGCATCGAGACGAGATGAGCGAATCTGAACAATGTGCATCTGTGAAGCTGGAAATGAGGCCACGATTGCTATAATTATAAACACAATAAGCATTAAATCACTATGATGTGCGTCAAGAATTGAGGTTGAGTGTGTTTGCGCGTGTATGTTGGTGTATTTCTAGGTCTCACCGGAGGTCCGTCGGCTCCTGGCATTCCTGCTAAACCCGGCTTTCCAGTGGGGCCCTAAGGAGAGGAAAACCAACATATTCCATTACCCACATCCAGCTTTTATCTATGTAAGTGCTTCTATGGGTTTGATCCTCAGGAAACACGCAAGCAGAAAGAATAAAATGCATTAATGCAAATGTATCTTCACCTTCTCTCCTGGAGGTCCAATTGCTCCCTGAGGACCTGAAAGTCCCTGTGGAAGGATGGAGAGGATGGAGTTAAAGCATTTGGTGGGAGGAAATAAACCGGGGGCGGGTTGGACGGGGTGAAAGTGGGTGTGATCTGTTTACCTGAGCTCCGGGATTGCCTTGCTGTCCAGGTGGGCCGGGCTCACCTTGAGGTCCCTGACGGTTGAAAAAAGAGAAATGAATAATATGTGTGCGTATGTTAATAAAAACTTTGTGTGCGTTTTACACTTACAATGTTTCCTTTAGGTCCTGGATGACCGTCCATTCCAGTCACACCCTGCAGATAAAGAGCAATAAATCAAATCAGAATCAATCAAAATGAATATGACAGTTTCATTTCTAGCTGTAATAGATGTTCATAAAAAAAAAATGAAAACGAAGGCGATTGACTAAACTACATGAAAGCAGACGACTTAAAACACAATGAATCTAATGAATTGATTCAGAGAAAGTTTGTACTCACAGGAACTCCTGGGGGTCCCTGGGGTCCTTTTGGGCCTAGCAAACCACGAGGACCCTGAACAAGAGAAAGAGACGTGACTGAGTTTATTCAGCCAATGTTTCTTTTATAAAAGCCATTGTTTGAATGCCCTAATTATACATGATTCATTCGGCCTGGAACACAAGGGGTTTAAAATTGGGCTTATGAAGTAAAACCTCATGCAATTTTTCTCCTTTTAAAAATGACATAACATAACAAGAGTGTTATCAAACAAATTTAGATAATAGTAAAAAACGTCTTTAATGTGGAATGTGGAGAAACCGAATGCACCATCATACCAGAAAAATAGAAGCGCTATTATGATCTGAATGGTGAACGTGGAGCGCCCCCTGGTGAGCAGTATCTAAAACTGCAATATTGAATCTACTGTAGTGAGTGACATGACTAAACATGCGTTCTTCTCTGTCTTCGCCTTTCTGCTACCAACCTTTCTTACTGTTTTTCTCACTCTGTATCTCATAACCTCTAGATTCAAAACTTTGGGACGTTTGGATAAACCACTAATATGATGAACCTGTCTATTATCTATAATGACTGACGGAGGATAGAGATCACGCTGAAAAAACGAAAGAAAAGACAAACTCACCGACTCTCCAGGGAGACCCCTGGGTCCGACCTCGCCATCATCGCCCTGAAATACCAGAAATTCTTATCCGTTTATACAAATAACATGAATGCTGAATATAATGGAAATGATTCAAATAAAACATAAACAAGATATCGTACTCTTTCTCCATCCTCTCCCGAAGGTCCCGGTGGTCCTTGAGGGCCCGACTCACCCTAGAATAACCACAAAGGCGCACTTATTAATACTTAACATTCATGAAGGATATCAAAGAAACGTCTTACAATGGTAACAGGTCCTTCCGAGTTACACCTTCATACATTCACAAGTTGTTTTATTTTAAGCTGTTAACAAGCAGAAGTGTTTACCCTGTGGCCCTTTTCACCGGGCAAACCAGCTAGACCGTCGAATCCTCTGTCACCCTGTGAAGCACGTAGATTGTGTTAAAACAGTTGAACTGTGATTTAAATCAATTGATTTGAGAGCCAACATTTTTGTAAGGGATTTAAACCCCATAACAGGTTTACAATAAACAGTTCAGGTTTACCTTCGATCCGGTCTGTCCGGGCATTCCTCTGGCTCCATCTGATCCGGATCGACCCTAAAGAAGAAACACAGAAAACGTTATTCAATCATTTCAATATCGATACTTGATCTGAGACTCAGTTTATGGTCTGGAAGTTTTTAGACGGATGTAAACTTACCCTTCTACCTGGCTTTCCAGGCGGACCTAGGGATCCCGTTGGACCACGGGTACCCTGAAACATATCCAGACATCAGAACAGCTCTATGTTGCATTTTAATCGGTTTTAGAGCTTATTGTCACCTATATGAGCCCAGACCCCAAAACCAGTCTTAAAGCACGGGAATATTTGCGGCAAAAGCAGAAAAAACATTATATGGGTCAAAAGATAGACAGCGTGTGTCTTCTTAGCAATGGCCTGCTATACCGCCTCTGATGAACAACTTTAAAGGTAAATCTAAAAATAAAAATCTAGCCTAACAAACACCTAAGGAAAGCATATTTTCAGCTTTCGTGTTATTGTAAATCTCGATTTAAAAACATGTATCCATAAGACTGGTTTTGTTGTCCAGGGTCCCCTATAATCTGTTAAAAATTGAACAACTTGAGGTTTCAAATATAAAGGGAACTAAAAAGAGGTCCTGTCGATTATGTCTGCGTGGCATAAATACATTGTGGGTAATTTGATGCCCTTACCTGAGGTCCTGCCTCTCCAGACTCTCCTTTCAGTCCGGCCACACCAGGAGGACCCTGGGAACAAAAGCAGATTTTTATTACATATATCAAAATGACAAAGTAAAAAAAAAAGCTGTTTTAGACACATTGCGACAGACAGACACATAGTCATACCAGAGGACCGGAACGGCCCGTCAATCCCATTGGTCCGGTTGGGCCTCTCATTGCCAGCTTTATAAAAAAGACAGACAAATTAGTGTGGGTCATCTTCATCACAACAATACAAATTATTATAACAGTTAAACAAACTAAATTATGTCTATTTGTATAATATAAATATACATAATAAAAATAAAAATATATACAAACGTAGAAAGGTTTGGGTGAGGGTTAAGGGATAGAATGCAGTCCGTACAGTGTAAAAGACCATAAAAGTGTGTTTGTGTGTGCATGTTTGTGTGTGTGTGTGTGTGTGTGTGTCGTACCCTGGCCTGCTGCATGATGGCTTGCATTTGAGCCTCTTGAGCAGAAGCAGCTGGACCCTTCGAGTCTCCTCCTGAACTCATGCGGAACTACATAGAGACACAGATCCATAACACATCAGATACAAATAAACAAAGACATTAAAACAGTATCTGCATGAACTATGTGTGTGAAATAGTATAGGAAACAATTGTAATTGTGAGCTTAAATATCTTTGCCAGTTTAAACCAACATTGAGTATCCAGATATTTCTGTCTGCACGTGTGAGTCAAATTATTCAGTGACGCCATCTGGTGGCTTAACACCGTCACTACACTTTTATGAGTAGGAATACTGGTTGAAATGCATTATAAATCTTTTTGACTTCAAGGCCTGTTCACTGTCCATAACAATATTCGATTTATTTTATCCAATAAAATATTACAGAGCTTAAAATAACTAAAAAGAGGTTTATTTTTAGCAAAATAACCAATGACTAAGACATCTTGATTCGTGGTCGTTTTAGCTTATTTCAATGTGTGTTTTGCCAATTTAAACCGTTTTAAGCCATCTTGAGAATGTACAAAAGAGCACAGACATGATGTTTTTTCGAGGGTTGTTCAAGAACATCTGTGCTCGCCATGGAAACACGCCAGAATAACACTCCACTGAAATGCACTGCGATGTTTATACACGTTTCATTATCAGCATCCGTGCGGTAAAATATATTAGAATAACAGCTGGGAAAGAGGAAATTTGGAAAAACAGAGCAAACCAGCCGGTGATTGATCGAGAAGATTATATCAGCAAAGGGACATTAGGTTTCTGTGACTCTCTGACATTATGATCGGTGTTGAAGCACCTCATATACTGCGGTTCACCTTCAATACGACACAGAGAATAGCTGTGAATAACTTATTCTCTAGCGATAAAAGAGGAACCGACAATAATTCAGCTGCTTGACAATAATAGTTTGATTCGAATGATGTATCTATATGATTCACCTGCGTCACGCTAAAAGATGAGTCCCTAGATGTAACGTGTGCCATTTCAACAAATCTGTTCATCTTTTTTCATTATATTGAAAAGTGTGAGAGTTTATCTGATAACTCTGCTCAGTATTACTTACAGGCAACATCAGAACAGTCCCCGGAGGTCCTGGAAGACCATCGGCACCAGGTAGACCAGATCGACCAGGAAGACCCTGTCAAAACACAAAAGCATTGTGGGTAATGCATTAAAAAGGCATCATAAATTTTTTTTTCAATCCATAGACAGAAAATACACATATATGATGAAGTTTACTTTTAAATTTTTTCTGTTGTGGCGCTTTTACATGACATATTTTCCCACCCAAATTCACATTAAAGTTATACTGCATATTTTGGGGGGTTAAATATACTATTTAAGTTCTTACAACACATCATGGGCCACAAATGTAGCTTACCTACACCAACTTTTTGGACAAAAAATATATAAATAAACAAATATATCATTAAAATGATATGCTCTGTTTTCTGCATCACAGAGAGTTAAAATAATATATTTAGCATTCTGGTCGCTTTGGGGTTTTAGGGCGGATATATGACCCATACATTTCATCACAGTTTTCATTTAATTAAGGCAGCAATTCACTCGGTAAACCATTAAGCAGATCTGGACATTTTCCAGAACACAACTTGCCTAATGTGTTGGCAAGTAATATCTATACTTGTTCCTGTTGTCACGGTTACCTACCCTCTCACCAGGCTCTCCGGAGCCTCCCGGGGGTCCAGATGAACCTGGAGGACCAGGGAGACCCTAGAATGACACAAAGGTACTGTAAGAAACACAAAATCCATCACAACAGACTGGGTTAGTCCAGTGTCACTGTGGGACTTCATTACTGTATGTAGCCCTACGAATCAATCAATCCATCCGACCCAAGATCTGCTTTATATAAGTACAGAAAATCAATAATGAAACTGAATAAACATAAAATATCACTGTCCTATGCATATTAATGACATGACATCATAGTTTCAATTTTATAATCTTGTTTTATTTTTCTTATAGCATCTAGAAAATCCAGGCCGGTCTAAACTGTAGTTTAACTCATTCCACATTATGCTCAGTTTGCCAAAATAGAGATTCAGCTCTAGTTCAAATTGTTTTGCAAACACTAAATAACACATAAACATCACATGTGGACACACAAACAAAAGTAGACTTACCGTGGGACCCTCTGGACCAGGTGGTCCTTCGACCAGCATCCCCTATAAGGACACAAACATATTAACAGATGTTTCAAATTGCAAATTTAAAGGATGAGACCATAATGGCTCTGATGATGTTCAAGCATAAACGTCCTTATTAAGTTTATTTTTAACATCTTTCTTAGTTTATGAAGCATCAGAGTCTGTAGATTGAAATGTTGTGTGTATGTGTGTGTGTTTGGACTCTTAGCTGTAGGTCCCTGTAATGACTCTAGCAAACATCAGACTGAGGAAGTCTGTTTAAGTGCTGATATCTGTTTCTCATGGCTCAGACTTTTTATGAAACATTTGAGACGATCTTCTACACAGACTGAACATTCCAGAAAGCTGCAGATATTTTGCACTTCTTGCGCATTCACATTGTGCTGGTACTGTAATGATAGTAAGACTTTCATTTTCATACTAGGAAATTAGTGATTTCTATGATCACAAAGCATTTTTACACGTTTTCGTTGATAAATATACAGTGTACTAGGTCCTTACTATATTGGTTAATCATATTACTATATTAGTCATTTTACCTTAGTAAAAGAAGGTTATCTAGAGTTTAAACGCTCACTGGATTTGCCCTTCTCATCACATGGAAACTCTTGTGATGAAAGAAGCTCTATGTTTGGCCTTCTCATCCCTCACTGATTACAGAAAGTCCACCAAAGCGGATGATTTGCGAATGAAGTATTCACAGACCCAATAAACCGTGACCTACTGTACAAGATATGTTTTCTGGATAGCATCAGTTATGTTCAAATGCTAATTGAAATGTGCAGCTTGCAATGAGTTGCATCACAAAACACAACAGTGCAATTATCCTAAATAAAACAAAGAATTATGAACTGAAGTCACAAAGAGCTTTTGAACTTAGCAGGCTTACGAAAGATCTAGAGAAGGGGGTTTCAAACTTTATTATTCCAGGGACCCCCGAATATGACAACTTTTGTGGAGGGGCCCCCTTTCTAAAATACATCGATATTCATGAAATAAGGGACCGATCCAATTATTTTCTGAGTTACTATTTATAGGTATGTGGTCAGGTAAAATTATAATTTTTGTTTCATTCTGTGAACTGTGAGGAATTGAAAATTGATTGGTCTAAACTACAACCTGGACTAAAGTCAATGCCGTAATATTTGTTTTGTTATTTAAAGAGCATGTTAGTAATATATGTCTATAGGCGTGTGCACATCGCTCGTACATTCTACTTATTACACAGAGGGAAGCGCAGCAGCACACAAACATACCAAATATTGATAAAGATTACTATTGTGTGCATAAAGATAAAAATCCGGCTTGTCATGCAGATGTCACTCCTGAGGTTTGATTTTGTCTCCAAATTTTGTTTGAGCGGTCATATAGTATGTGTGATATTATAAAGACTACATAATAAATAAGTGACTACACCTAATGTTGGATGTATAAACCCGAAGAGAAAAAAATGCAATTCAAATGTATTCATACTGTACCAACTTTTACAATAAGTGACCTACTGCACTCCAGGGAATGAAATAAAGAAAACAGTAGTGAGGAAAAACTCTCTAGAAAGCTAAACAACGAAAATAAACAGTTCTGCAAAGAAGAGGATTCCACATACTGTATGCCTTGTTTTGGAGAAGAAAAGAAAAAATAGAAAGTAGAGACTGTCTGTGTAAAAACTGTAATGTGAAAGTTTGCAAAAAGAAATGTGATTTGAGCAGGTGTCTTCTCTCCAAAACATTTAATTTACCTTCACCAAACATGACTGTCGTGATCTGTGTGTTTGTCTCTTTGAAACAGGGCTGATCTGACTCTTTCCTGACGTTGAAATAATACTGACCATCTCTCTCTCCCTAAAAAATCGTCTCCATCCTCTGGACTCTTTCTACACTGTAACGTCCATCAACTCTTAGCTCATTCAAAATAAACCCAGATGTCCTCTAAGACCTGCCATGCTCTCATGCTGTTAAGCAAATCAGAAATACCAACACACACATATACGCTCAAAAACACACATTATTGTGACATCTGTTTAAAATCTCACAGCTGTTTAACATCAAGAGCCACGTGAGCAGTTCATGAAAGTGGAAATGTGCAGAGTGTACACAAAGAAAACATAAAGAGTCTGATGATTTCCATCAGGCGAATATAGTTGTTACGCTTCTTATGGAGAACACAGCTGCGATGCTGAGTGAATAGAAGTCACACCGTCGGAAAGTCTGAAACTGGAGTGATCTATGTGAATGTAAATGCAGATCGGGAGCGAGTTTGGATTACTCTTAGAAACACGGCTGTTCCAGGTGCCCGTGGCAAGATATTTTGAAGATGCCTGAACATGTGCGTGAACACAAAACTAGATGGATACATAAACAAGAGAAAGATGCGAAAACTCATTGGCGCCAATACTCTCTGCACCTCCAGAGCTGTTTTTGAACACTTAGAAGTGTAAACGTGTCATAAAAAAATGTTACTCACAGGTTCGATGATAGCAGGCTCTCCCTTCTGGCCTTTCTCTCCTCTCAGTCCATCCACCTTCAAAAACACACATTTGATGTGAATGAATCCACACTGTGTGCAGATCAGCTTAAACATCATTTGGATTATTACTGGAAACGTAGATAAATGAAGTCCTTTTTTCTTATTCTTTTATGTTCCTTACAGAAAAATTTAATTTGGGAAGGATGAATCGGAAACGTTTGTTTTTGCCCAAGCCATGCTTGCCAGTTGGTACCAGCGTAGGGACAGAGGTATCATAGGGAAAGTTCATCCAAAAATGATCATGTTGCATCGTTTTTTCACCATTGTGTCATTTCAGACCTGTATGACCTTCTTTCTGTTACAGACTAAGAAAATATTTAAAATAAAATTGGTAACCAAAGAACACTGACCCCTGTTGACTTTCATTGTATTGAAACAAAAGCACTGAGACCTTTCTCAAAATATCTTCCACAATAGGAATGGGGGTTTTTTACAACATGAGGATGAATAGATCATTCGGTTTTATTCAAATGATGAATTTTCCATCCATACATCCATCCCTGCATCCATAGCTAATGAACTAAAGGCCACAACGTAGTCATGTCTTCGGGGACTTTTAACAAGTTTGAAAGCTAAAGAAGCCAGCTCGCAGATCACTATGGTGATACCGGTGATAACTAATGACTACCTGGCCGTAGGACTCATCGGTCTCCGCGGGAAGAGCTTTTTCGCCGTCGGTGTACAAGGTGTCATAGTCGTACATCTTCTCCAGGTCTGAGTCGGTGAAATCCGTGATGGACTCCTCCTTGAAGTTGTCGATGTCGACGGACTCTCCACCGATTCCTCCTTGTCCAGCTCCCGTGGCGACAGACCCCGCCCCCGCGCTGGCGCCGGCACTGGTGGACCCGCCCCCTTCTACTGATCCACTGGAAGAAACAGATCCACCTCCAACAGACACAGAACCGCCTCCGACTGAAACAGAGCCGCCCCCTACAGACACAGAGGTGCTGCTGCTGCTGCCGCCTCCTCCCTCGGTGTAATCTCCATATCCTTCGCCGTAACCCTCTCCATATGTCAGATCATAACCATCACCGTAATTATCATCATAACCACCAGCCTGCACAAAACACAAAGTGAACGTGTTAAACTCACATGCAGATGGCAAATTATAATCTAGTATAAGCACCACAACGTTTGTGTTATGTGTGTGTGGGTCAATCTATTTGTATAAAAGCACTAGTCAGAAATAATAGTCAGAACGTTTTAACTTATTAATTATTTTGAATATTATATGTGCAGAACATGTTATATATTTTTTATTTTGTATATATGTTTGTATTAAAGCTGCTTGTCTTGGTTCCCAGTAAAATTGAATATTCTTGAATCAAAGATTATCTTTAAGATGCAAAGTCAAATTAAAATGAGTTAATGCTTTGTTGATGCTTAAAATAAATTAGAACATCTGACAAAGGGGTTAGAAAATCAAACTGAAGAGTACTGTGAACTTAAAATGAAATACTAAAACTTTTTTCGAATTTATATTTCTTACCCCGATGTGTGATATTTATATTTAGATATAAAAGCAAGTAAATCTTGATTTAAGGATTTTGTTGTATTGAAAGCAGGACAGTAATACTCTTAAGACATTTATTTATTTGGACTGTAGTGCCTTGTGTTTACATAAGCGCAAGTCTGATATGAAGTTGTTTCTAAAATTTTTCCGATTTTAAATATGTTTTAACACTTTATTATTAGAAGCTATAAAAAATAAATGTTTACATATACAAATGAATATATGAGCCTATTCGAATATACAGTATATACATCCAAATAAGGAGTAAACTGACCGAGGTAGATGAAGAGCTGGAACTGGAGCCGGTACTGACTCTGGAACTGGATCCAGCACTGCCACTGGAACCGGATCCTGTACTGCCACTGGAACTGGATCCTGTACTGCCACTGGAACTGGATCCTGTACTGCCACTGGAACCGGATCCAGCACTGCCACTGGAACTGGATCCAGCACTGCCACTGGAACCGGATCCTGTACTGCCACTGGAACTGGATCCAGCACTGCCACTGGAACTGGATCCAGCACTGCCACTGGAACCGGATCCTGTACTGCCACTGGAACTGGATCCAGCACTGCCACTGGAACTGGATCCAGAACTTGATGTTCCGTCTCGTGTAATAGTGACGCTTGTGTCAACTCTCCCACTTTCACCTCCCGCAGACGTGATGATGCGTCTGTCCAGTTCTTCTGCCAGATCCACCTCGTCGCCCAGTCCAACATCAACTTCTTCTGCTGTACCTGTACTGGTGCTTGTGATGGTCCGAGAGCTGTCGGGCTGGGAGGTTGACTCGTCATAATCTGTGTCGTATCCCGTCTCGTACCCATCATAACCATCGTACGCGTCCTCACCGGTTGTCGTGGTGGAGCCAGATGAAGAGGATGAAGATGAGGAGGAAGACGAAGAGGAGGACGAAGAGGGACTACCTGAACTTCCTCCTCTTGATGAACTTCCAGTGATTACCGAGGTAATCACACGACTGCTATCCGGAACAGACACCTGGTGATTTGTTCAAATGAAACGTTTAAAAAATATGACACGGTTTTATGACATCCATTGTGCAAATCTTTTGCAAGACAAAATCAAAAGTGGACATATTTACATTCCTTTAAATTATTCCAAAGAAAACATCCCAATACCTCACATTATGATAACCTAACTTAACCTCTCTTTTCAATATTCTAATCATACTTTTTCTGAATATCATGTTTGTTTATTTCTGAATGTTTCACCTTGAAATACAGCATGTTTAAGAATCAGTTTAGGATATCTTTTGGGGAAAATAACTCATTATAAGCTGGTTACCGTCAGGTCTTCTGTTTCAGTTCCAGTCACTTCATCGGTTGTCGTCGTTTCTCCTGTCTTTTCCCCATTCGGGTCCTCATAGTATGGATATTCATAATAGTAGGGGTCCTCCTCTGTGTTCTAAAAAAATATTTTAAATGAATTATCTTCCGCGTTCATGCTCTAAAAAAGCTTTTTTTTTTGTAATTTGTGATCGATTAATTCGAAAAATGAAGCACAACAATTCACAAGCAAGCATGGATTCCACATTGACCGCTGAATTATAGGTCAATAGTGCCGCCATATTGGAAAGTGCAAGACTGGCCTATAAACCCATAGAAGTGAATGGGATGTTCCGGATATAATAAGAAAGTTAACACTTCTCAAAGGATTTAAATGGTTTACAATGTATGTGGAGTTCAAATACATGTTATCTCCAGCTACTTCTAATCTTGATTGTCGGACATGAAAATAATTTATTTTCAAATGCATATATGAAAACATTTGCTTGATTTGGCGAATTTTTTGGCTAATAATCTTGGAGACATCCATATTATTTGTTGTACAAATCTTTATGAGGCGACAAATTTAAGGCACATTTACAAAACAACAAATGTTATTCCAAATAAATAAACCAGATAGTAAAATAAACAGATTTTTTTTTTAAAGACATCTTACAATGCAGCTACAACCCTATATATCTTAAGCGATACCATAAGCCATAAAAAATAAACATTTGTTCATCATTATCTGTTCCTTATTTAAAAAACAGATATAAAAACATTTTTGGAGGATGGAAGGATTCCCTTCAGATGAGTCCAGAGGAAATCCTTGTCCTCTTATCTACAGTGAGAGGGAAGAGCGCTAGGAATTCCAACCGCCCGCCCGACCTCTTACTCAGATTCATCGTTCCGCCTCTCTCTCCCTAATTCCCACACATTAGCTTCGGATAACTCATCACGTCTTCACCCCTAAACAAAGTTCCAGTGATTTTTAACTGATGGAAGAAGCGTTTGAAACGGTTCTGGGATACATTGCCCCCTACTGATACCCCACACACTGATTTACTGCCCCCGACACACATAAAGGTGAACATGAGGTCAGCTGAGGGGCTTTTTTACGGCAACGTGCTGACATCAAAGCTCAAACTTTAAGAAAGTCCATGCTTCTAAGTTACTGTATATCAGTTCCTTTTTCAAACACAAGACAGATGTGTTTTTAATTTGAAAATGTTTGTCCCTGTTTGTTTTATAGCTTGATAAGTAAGTACAAAAAATAGTTTAAAACACATGGTCGAATTTTTCGGCTCACACTATCTGTTGTGCGTTTCACATGCTAAAGCTTTCTGTCTTTTATTTAAATCCGTCTCTTCCTCTCTTTGGAGCACTCAGAGGACATTGGCATCTGAGAGTAGACAGATGGTGGGAACGACAGAAACGGAGAAAGTAAACACTCGATTATTGTGCCATAAAGTCCATGGCATCAAAACTGGAGCTTTGTGGCATTAAGTTCACAGATTGAAAAGTTGACAACATTAACTTTCAACAGATATGCTTATTTAAAGGGAAAGTTAGCCCAAACATTACAAATGTTTTCATCATTTACTCACTCTCATGCCATTCCAGCAGAACACAAAAGAAGAAAGTTCTAACCATATAAAATTGGACCTGATTGACTTTCATTGTAGAAACACATTTCTCAAAATATCTTCTTTTGTGCTTCACAGAAGAAAGAGTCACATAGAGGATGTAAACAGCATGAAGTTGAACAAATGATGACAGAATTTTACATTTTTTGGTGAACTATCCCTTACATGTGCATAACGTGCATTCTTGCATTGCGTTGGCTGTAATAAATCGGTACTGAAGGGTTGAGAGAGTTCAAAGCCTGCTTCAGTTGAACCAGATGTGTATTCACATCATAAATAAAAACATGTTTAGAAGATCTAACTTGCTCGGCCAGATTCTTTTCAAACTGCTTCACAATGACTCTGGCCTGAAAGAGAAATGTACTTTATAGGACAGTTTAAAGGGACCGTTCACCCTAAAATCACCCTCTTCATTTACTCATCAAAGCTATATACATTTCTGATGAACACAGAGAAAGATATTTGGAAGAATGCTTCTATCCAAACAGTTCTTGGTCATTGCCCACAATACTAGATTTTTGTATATATTTCTTTTTTCTGTTGACCACAATGGAAGATCAAACTGTAGGACGCAAACAGTTCTGGGGCACTTTTGACCATCATTGTAATTTTTCCTGCTATGGTAGTCAATGGTGGCCAAGAACTGTTTGCTTACAAGCATTCTTTCAAATATCTTTCTCTGTGTTCAACAGAAATTGATACAGATTTGAAACAACTCAAGGGTAAGCAAAATGTTTATTTTTGGGTGAACTGTCCCTTTAAATCAATGCCTGCTTAAGTCATATTGCTGACAATGTGAATGGAACATTTGCTTTACACCTGCAATGGTTTATTCAGGACTAAACTTGGCTAGTGTAAAAACTTGGCGATATATCGTATGATTCTTATGCTCTCAGTTTCTCAATGACTTCCGGTTAAATGCCACCACATCCGAAAGCCAGAGAGCGCTCTCGCGCAGAAACTCTGAATATAGGAAGCAGAATAAGAACAATTAGTTCCAGGAAATGCCTGTGGTCACATTCTTCCGCTGTTCTTCAAACCTTTTCAGTTATTTGCTGCTAATATTTTACGTTATATTCATGATAATAAAGTTGATTTATAGTAATGATGATAGACGAGTGTTCCTTTTTCAAATACACATTATAAACAACTCAATCTCTTCGTGACTTTAGATCGAGCAGACGAGCAGTACTTCCTACTGATCAAACAGCCGTATGTCACGGAAGAGCTGTGCAAAAAACATCAAAGTGATTAAGACATCTATAATAAGCGTGAATCGCGATGTAAACTTCCTGTTTCGACAGGAAATGCATCAATACAGCAAACTTAATGAACAATTTAGCACTTGCGATTGTTCAGGTGCATTGTACTGTACCCAAATGCACTACAGGCCGAGACCTGCTTTAAAACACTCGTCTCCTCCCATCACCATTCTCTCCCTCTCTGTCTCTCCGACTGATGAGGTCATTTTGTTCAGTCGGAAAAGTAAATGCTTAACAGACTGCCTGCAGCTGAGACTTTTCCTATGAGACGGAAAAAGCTATAAAGAATGAATACGGCTGAAATGCACACACATAAGGATGGGCAGGTATCATTACTGCATTTTAATTCTCTTCCCATTCCACGGGCCAAATAACGGCTCAAAACATGTATTAATGATCTGAGTGACTGCGCTGTGGAGCAGCAGCAACACCAAAACCAGATTTGACGTTTTCCATAAAGTACAGCAATGTAAGAGGTGTGAAACATGTCACGTTAGCATTAAAGGGGGATGCCAGACCAGAAGGAGTCCAAAACGCAAAGGAAGTGCTGGTTACGTTTTCGATGCACGTTTTTTTTCTTGGGTCCGAGGCAATGTCTTATTTTCGATAGGTACTTACATATTCATCAATGTTTGGGTCTTGGTTCTGGGGCTGTTCTGGGGCAGGAACCTCACAGTCAGGGCTGTAGTGCTCACAGTAGTCAAACGCAGCCCGGTGGTCTGCTACAATCATCAGCTGCTGGATGTCACCCTGGAAACAACGAAGCAAACAATAAAACCACTTGATAATAAAACAAAACAGACAGAAAAACATGAAGGAAGAGAAAATATCAGGGTGTGTTCTGACGATCAAAAACAAAATATACTTTTGTGTGTACTACATTTACTCTGGTACCTGCACTACTCTACATCAATAGCTGGTATTACTCAATGATAAACACAGAATATGTCAAATGTCATCATATGACCTTATAGCATTTCATATTTAATTCACGAGAGCTAGAGGTTAAGATCTTTACCATAAAAACTTACTTTGCATGTTCATAAAATCTGGCCATATATAACAATAATAGATTTGAGCAACATTGTACTGTACTGTATTTTATTTTATGCACAACACAGTATTTTGCTTACTATGCACAGTACACATACTACACTATTATAGCCTACTACAGCGCAGTAACAGTTAAAGTAAAGGTTAACTATTCATACATCATCAGAGCAACACTAAACTTTCCATTACCAACATCTTATATATAGCCATCGTATACAAAAAACACTGAGCACAACCAATCAGAACTAAGGTAGTACATAAACACTATACAAAAAAAGACACAATGTTTTAGACGAACACTCAAATCAAATGCAAACACTTTCAAATCAAACGCAGCCTTTTTAAATTATACGTAGATATTTATTACATGTTACAATGATCCAAAAGCTTGATATTTTTCCTCGCGGTATGTCTGTATCATTTGCATAAAGAGTCGGCTTGTACCCGTTCAGATGAGCACAAGAGATGCATAGAAAGCTTTTTGTAATAAGGACAAGCACAACCCTTCCACAATGAGAAGTCATAACGTTACGTTAAATTCCTCCAAAGCTGAGAAACATGAACAGGACTACATTTCTGTATAACAGATGAGTCCTTTCATTCAAAAAACATATTTAAAATAATAGCAAATACAGTTGGAAAACTGATGAAATACAGAGGACAGGAAACACAGGCGCAAACATTGAGAAAGTAGCTCAGAGTCTGGGAGGAGAGAAGTTTGACTCAGAACCCGAGCGGACGCCAAAGCTGTCCAATCGAATTACGACACCTGTGTGCTTTCATGTACACACAAACACAGACACACACATACACACACTATAGAGATGTTCTGAATAGCACACAAACAAAAACATACTATTCGTGCATTATATTGTAATTTTTATTTTCCTGTAAGCATTAAATGCAACAATGAAAACAGTACATACCGCACTTGACACCACAGGGCAAGGCAGTGAATTTAACTTTATATTTTACACAAAACTGTAATAAAATCTTGTCAAAAGTGAAATGCAACGATTATATGTAGAACATGCTCATATTGCTACATACTGCAAACTGCTTTACATACTTAAGATAACTTAAAAAAATATATATATGTTACAAAGATGCATACAGTTGCTTAGGAAACAGTAGTTTGAAGATGCACTGATCCTCGTCTGACCATCAGCCACTGACAGATCATATATCAGTCTGAGAGTTACTTTTCTCTATCAAACAGGCACACATACACTTATTTCCCACAGCCATCTGATCATACTTTTTCAAGCATGCGCAGAAAAATGTGCAAAGTGAGTGTGCACTCAGACAGAAAGATTAATGTCTGAATCTGACATGAGTTTTAGAGTCAAACGTAAGGAGACTAGCGCACACACCGATTATCTAATAGAGGTGATTTAAATCATCATGGGAAAGCAAGACAGACAGAGACAGAAAGGGAGAATGAGAGACACACACAGAGAGAGAGAGAGAGAGAGAGAGAGAGAATGAGAGACACAGAGAGAGAGAGAGGGAGACAGAGAGAGAGAGAATGAGAGACACAGAGAGAGAGAGAGAGAGAGAGAGAGAGAGAGAGAGAGAGAGAATGAGAGACACAGAGAGAGAGAGAGAGAGAGAGAGAGAGAGAGAGAGAATGAGAGACACAGAGAGAGAGAGGGAGAGAGAGTGAGAATGAGAGACACAGAGAGAGAGAGAGAGAGAGAGAGAGAGAGAGAGAGAGAGAATGAGAGACACAGAGAGAGAGAGGGAGAGAGAATGAGAGACACAGAGCGATAGAGAGAGAGAGAGAGGGCGAGAGATAGAGATAGAGAGAGAGAGAGAGAGAGAATGAGAGACACACAGAAAGAGAGATAGAGAGAGAGAGAGAGAGAGAATGAGACACACACAGAGAGAGAGAGAGAGAGAGAGAGAGAGAGAGAGAGAGAGAGAGAGAGAGAGAGAGAGAGAGAGAGAGAGAGAGAGAGAGAGAGAGAGAGAGAGAGAGAGAGAGAGAGAGAGAGAGAGAGAGAATGAGACACACAGAGAGAGAGAGAGAGAGAGAGAGAGAGAGAGAGAGAGAGCAGAAGGCTCACCAGGCTGTATGGAGATGTGGCTGTGAGAGGGAGACGAGACAAAATCACTATTAAACACAAAGTTTGAAGATTTCAAGAAAACCACGAAAAACACGTGTTAAAACAGCTGAACAGAGTGAATTCTGGGTAATCCTTCATCTCCGGACAAATGACACATTTTCTTTGGTGCTGCTGATTCACTTTTTGTTCTATACTAACAAATCGTTTTTTAATCAATAAATACTACCAGATTTATAAAACAATAAATTGGGATGGATTATTTAAAATTCGTAAGGGATTTTCTTTAAACAGTGCAAGTAGCTTCAATTCACTTTTAGTGTGGCTAGCTGTGGTTGTCACATCACTTTTGACATTGTACTATGGTTTTACTGTAGGAACAATGGCTTTAGTCATCTCTTCTTGGCTGTTGCTTTGGATAAGTTTGCCAGTATAAACATGTGTTTGGACTTGACAGCAGTTTCACATCCAAACACTAAACTCCAGACTCTCCCTGATCCACATGCAAACATGCACACACACAGATACACACACAACTGAGTGCCAACATATTCACTTCTTTCAATCCTTTCATAACTTCTCCCAGAAAACTAAATGATTATTTACATTTTTTTTTTCATGGATAATAGAAAGATATTTTTTTCTTATGGTTGATGGTTGGAAACAGCTAATGATTCATTATAGTCTCTGTAATGGAAGCCAATAGAATTTGTCTTGTTTATAGCAGAGGTCTGATGCTCATGAGCTAAGGAACTAAACGTCTGATAACCGAATACTGTTCGTCTGGCTGGTCAACAATCAGAAACAGAGAGTGAGAAAGGGATAGGATGAGGCAAAGAGATAATGGATCTATTCTGGGATTTGTGTTTTTGTGGATCTGTGTTTCTGAGAAACATTCATCACATCACTGAGAGAGAGAGAGAGAGAGAGAGAGAGAGAGAATAATAGATATTGCATTGTCAGCACCTCTGAAATATATCTCCATCTCCAGAACTCTCCACTTCTCTCCTGAGCTCAAGCAAAATGTTTTAGCAGCTGCCTGTGGCAACATATTCAGCCAAGACATGACACACACACACCACTTTTCCCAAAAAAATTGGCATCACATAGCTGCCATTTCCTCCATCGCCAGAGGGAGGCGGTACAAAGTGCTGTGGTCAATTAATAAAAAAGAATAAATGATCCCAAAGTCTTCTGGTCAGACGCCCAGAGAACACATCGTGTTCAGCAACATTTTGTCTCTGTCTGGATCACTTGTTCTCGACTGCCATTTGTCATATTAAAACACATTCGATGCTCAAAAACACACTTGAACATGAGCATGACCAGGTCACATTATATCTTCGAATTTAAAGAAAAACACGCAAATACTAAATAAATGACTGCATTTTGTAATAAATTAAGATCAAATCAAAAACAAACAATGATTGTAATACATTCAGTATTACATATATAACACAAGTTTTTGTGTTTTTGTTAGTACATTAAAACAATACAAGAAATGCCAACATACAGGTTTTATTGCAAAATAATAAATGGTTTAAAACAGGTTTCATTTTCCTTAACCTAATTTTGAGCCAGACTGTATTTTGACATTTGTAACAATAACACACCCATACACTACACACACAATCCGGTCGAATTACAGCTTCAGGTCTTGTACTTATTAGGTTTGTTTAAAAATGACATCATCACATCTGCTTATGACCTCATCAGCCCGTGACACAAGAAGCAGATTGCGTATGATCCCCATTACAACGTAAACTATTGTCGTGGGAAAGATTGAGGAAAGGTCTGAACTCAGCAGGACACACGCATACAAACGCCACAAGAATACAACGATAAATCCTCAAGACCCATATGCCACATGCACATTTTCGCACGTGTGACGGCGTGCACACACACATCCAGACCACGTCTGGGCATTCTCGACACCAAAAAGCCAAACCACAGAAACCACACCAGTGGCGCACGCACACATCGCCAAAGTTGTATCAAAAGCAATATGCCCGTCTGACTATCTAGCCCCTCCCATTCTGTCTGTCACATCTCTTTTCCCCATTTTAATTTTATTTAAATAGTTCTGGTTCTGTTGGTCAACAGCTTTGATCTATGACATCATGCAGGTGATAAAGATTGGGAGGATTTAAAACAGTGCATTTGAACGAGGGAATACGTCCAGTGATGTTTGGATGTCTGACAGCTGATATTATCCAGAAATTCTCCCACATGCACACACATCTGTCGACCTGTGTAGAAACCCCCCCAATGATGTCATCAGACACGGACCTTATAGTCCTCATCCTGACCAGAACTTTCCACAGAAATTGACCCACCTATCCCCCTCGTCTCCTCTCTGTCTGTGTCATTATCTCGAATCAAAACGCTTTATTAATGATCTGTGAACTGAGCTCTCAAACTATTTCACAACTTATTTCAAGAAACAAATGTTGCCAACAAGATATTAACTTTCATTTAAGAAATTATCCACTCGCCACTGTGATATAGGGTGTGAATAGTTGCATAAACGTTGCTTGAAGGTTGCTGAGGTGTTCTGAGGTGTTACATCCTTGCACAGTTTTCAAAGTCGCGTGATTCAAGGTTCGAAGCACAAACATTGTAAGACGAGTTAAGAACCCAAGTAAAATACTTGAAGGAATTATTCTCAAAAAAAACCTAAGTTTAAAACTCAACAACATTATTATTACAAAACGTAATATCCATTTAAAAACAAGCACGTCCAGGTGTAACATTTCGAATGGCAACATGCCGACAGCTTCAAATCTCCATATCTATTCTTTATGACACTCATCTCTCTCGTAAAAACCTTCTTTTCAGTTCCCTTGGACTTGTTTTATACTATACAAAATGAAGTCCTAAAATCTCTCTCGCTGTTTATCTTCAACATCCGTCATCCAGAAATTTGTGCTTTTGGGAGAATGACACGGGCAGACTCTTGAAATGAAATATGTTTTCTGTGTTTGTGTGTGTGTGTAGGCAGCAGGGGTTTGGTTATGGTTCTGTGGTGACCTGCAGTCTCGCTCCGTGGAAAAAAATACACACTTCTTTCCATTTTCTCCAAACCCTTGAGCTTCAAACAGAAAGGTAGACCAAACCATGAAGACACGTCAACATTCCATGATATCTGTGCATCTGCGGTCAAACCCTCGGGGGAGACGAAAGCATTACCGAAAGTCCTTCTGAACGTCTCACGTGCAGTCATCGATTGTGCAGACGCCACGAGCTCTAGGTCATATTTGGACACATAAGATCAATACAGCAAAACTACAAAGCAAGATAAATATTAAAAAATATAAATCATTTAAATTATAAATATTCAGCGAGTGCCATCTTGAAACAAATGGGTTATTTTTATTTCAATTTGATGTAAAACCAAGGGTTAATGGCTCAGAACAAAACTACTGACCAAAGCAAAGCCACACTTTAATGTACCAAAGCTTTACAGTCAACCTGAATAGACACACACCATAGTCTATAAACTCTTGTGCCACAGGGTGACCCTACAAACACAACAATTAAGTTGGAGCTACATAACCACAACTAGGTCTGAACTAACACGTTAAACAAACTCTCACATCTTCATTTGACATTCACAGACAGTTACTAAAACATTTTAACATTCAGTCGACAGACACGCGTTCACAGACCCCTGACAAAGATCATCGACAAACTTTACAACATCACGGTCCTCCGACAAAACACAGATGAAATCTCTTTAATATCTCAAGTATCTGTCCAAGACCGCAATAATGGGAAAATATTGAGAAAAATAAGAGTTTTACCTCAACAACGTATCAAACCGCGCTGAAAATAACCAAAGTCTGCTATATAAACTCTAAGATAAAGTCTGATTCTATCAAAGACCAAATAATTTCAGCTATGCTACCCACAATTTATTTATAACACAATAATATTTTCATACTAAAGAATTTTTGGAAAAGCATTAGAGACATACATGATATTTAAAATCCTCAAGCATCCTAAAGAATACAAGTTCAAGTGCTACGCAATAAAACAACTTTTTAGGAGCCAACAGAACAGGAATGATTGATAGGAGACTGAGGAGACAAGATTCAGAAGAAAGTTCTAGTAAATATTTTGGAGGACTGGAGAAGATTCTGAGGATCTTCTTACCTCAAACACCTCCTCGTCCAGGATACGCGTTCCAAAGACCACAATCCCTTTGGTGTCGATGATGGGGTGAGGGCCTCTGGCTAATGTCCGAGTGATCGTTTTCTTACAGTCCAAAATGAGAGTGATGCTCTGTTTGTGAATGCTGATCGCCACACGGTGCCACCTGAGTCACGCACAGAAATAAAACATTTAAAGCAACTTCATGAACCTCTAGAGACTTGCAAAATACAGATTTTTTAAGTTCTTTATCAGGCTGTCTCGATCCATATAGAACCTTTAACATCCTCAGAACCTTTTGGAAAAATGTCTATGGAAATGGCAAGAAAGAAGCAACTCTGGCTGAAATGTTCTTTAGGGAAAACAGAAGCTTTACTTTTAGCACTATTTTATTGTTAAGTGGACACTGTGCATGCTGTCTGTGTGTGTGTGTGTGTGTGTGTGTGTGTCTGTCTGTCTGTCTTTCTACCTGTCTATGTCTATTGAATTGGCTGTCTCACTATCTATCTACAGTACCTGTCTGTCTGTCTATGTCTAATTAACTGTGTTTCTGTCTATATATCTACCTGTCTATCTGTCTATGTCTATTTAACTGTCTGTCTGTCTGTCTGTCTACCTGTCTATGTCTAATAAACTGTCTGTCTATCTACCTGTCTGTCTATGTCTATTTAACTGTTTGTTCCTCTGTCTGTCTATCTACCTGTCTATGTCAAATAAACTATCTGTCTGTCTTTCTATGTCTACTTAACTGTCTGTCTCTCTGTCTATGTCTATTGAACCGTCTTTCTGTCTGTCTGTCTGTCTGTCTACCAGCCTGTTTATGTCTATTTAACTGTCTGTCTATTTAACTGTCTGTCCATCTACCTGTCTGTATAGCAGTCTGTCTATTTAACTGTCTGTCTGTCTGTGTACCTGTATGTCTGTCCATGTCTATTTAACTGTCTGTCTGTATATATGTATATCTATTTAAATCTATGTCTGTCTGTCTATCAACTTGTCTGTCTATGTTTATTTAACTGTCTGTCTGTTTGTCTGTCTGTCTGCCTGTCTGTCTGTCTGTCTGTCTGTCTATCTCTCTATCTACCTGTCTATGTCTAATAGACTGTATTTCTGCCGGTCTGTCTATCTATCTATCTACCTGTCTGTCTATCTGTCTGTCTGTATATGTCTATTTAACTGTCTGTCTGTCTGTATGTCTATCTACCTGTCTGTCTATGCCTATTTAACTGTCTGTCTGTCTGTATGTCTATCTGTCTATCTACCTGTCTGTCTATGTCTATTTAACTGTCTGTCTGTCTATCTACCTGTCTGTATGTCTGTCTATATATCTAACTGTCTGTCTATCTCTGTCTAATTAACTGTCTGTCTGTCTACCTGTCTTCCCATCTACAGTATGTATATTTAACTGTCTGTGTCTCATATTTGTCTACAATACGTCTGGCACATGAACACAAGCGCTTCATATATCAAGAGCATTCATTTTAGTCTTTACACCTGTGCAGGTGCTTTGCTATGCACCAGCATGTCGGATTAAGTCTGACACATCAAAGCCAACACTGAATATCAAACACTGTTCTAACTAAAGCTTCCAAAATCAGATCATACAAAGATACAAAATATTTATTTAAATGACAAATTCCTAGCAAGTCACAACATGGCACACTTTTGTTGGGTCAGGAATACAAAACACTGATCTCTTCATCCAACCGCATACTTACTTTCCGTCGGCCAGGTTAATCCCTCTGAAGAGTGGGTAGTCCTCTGGTCCGGGTTTACCCGTGTGATCCTCGTACAGGAAGACCGGTGAGCGGCCCATCTCCAGTCCGAGCTGCTGGATGCCTTGCTCATTATAAACCGACAGCAAGAAGGACTGACTGCCCCTCTTCGGCTTCACCGTCGCCAGGATAGAGAAGTCCTCAGGGAAAACGGATGCTACAGAGGGAGGTAGTGTTAAGAAGCATCACTGTTTTGTGTGCACAGGATTGCAAATATTACAAAAAGAAAAACAGTGTGTGACATCACGTCTGGAGACAGAGAGATACTGTCAGGTAACATTGATAAAGAGTCTGACAGGAATATGTGCACAATGGAAAACTGCTGGATCTTCTGATGGGGATTTGGCACATCTAGGGGAAACTCTGTTACTATCTCTCTCTCTCTGTGTGTGTGTGATCTGCGTGTGTGTTGATAAGAGCCTTGGATCTAACTGAGGCTCTTGAGAAAGAGAGAAAAGAGAGAGAGAGTCGATAGTAATGAAGAGAACAGCTGTTCCTTCTAAGAGACATTTTATTGCTCCAATTTATTTAGAGGAGAGAAAGAAGAGAATAAACAGAGAGAGAGAGAGGGAAAGAGAGAGAGCTCTTAAAGGAACAGTTAACCCACATATGAAAACTGCGTTTCATTTTAGGCAAATATGACATGATATGTTTGCAATTGAAACACAAAATAAAAATGGCATTATATCAGACTTTCTCCTTTCTTCACTTTAAGCGTTAAACTTGAGATGGCATACTGTACATCTATTATAATACTGGATTGTTTCCGCCCCTCATGTTAGTTTCCAAAAGATCTTTGTGGAACTTGTCCCAAGGAAAAAAACTTTAAAGGCAAAAGGAAAATAAATCGAATTTTAAAAAGTGGACGTCAGCAGAAGCAACAGAGAATGAGAGAGAGAGACATAGAGAGAGAGAGAGAGAGAGAGAGAGAGAGAGAGGGGTGAAATAAAACAGCGCCTTTCTAAAAGTAGAAAAACAGACATGTCTGCTCACTGACACACACACGCATATGCCAGACAGATGCCTGTCGCCAGGACCTCTGGGAAAATCTGCACTGGTCAGACAGGAAGTGAGTTTTCCAGACAAACAGACAAAGCATCCATACAGTACATGCGTTCAATCAACACACACACATTCATAACAACCTGCTCTGCTTTTGGTCAGTTCTCATAATGTGGGAGGAATGTGTTAAAAACTTCAAACTGTTTTATCCTGACATCTTTCTTCACCTATGAATTGTGCGTGTCTTTCATGACAACTTTTGCAGTTTTGAGTTTTTATGAATGTCTTGATAGCTGAATTAATTGATAAAACAGTTTTGATTTGAATATATCATAAGATGTGGGGAGATTTTACCACATAAACTGACACCAGTTTCTACAGTAAATAGGACATTTTCTTTGTTCTGTTGAAGACAAAAGAAGATATTTTGAAGAATGTAGGAAAAGCAAACCGTTTTGGTTTTGACGACCATTGTCATTTCTCATATTATGGTAGTCAATGGTGTCCCGAACCGTTTGGTTACAAGCATTCTTCCAAATATCTTTCTCAGTTTTCATCCAAACAAAGAAATTTGTACGGATTTGGAACAACTTGAGGGTGAATAAATGATGTCAGAATGTGTGTGTGCATGTGTGTGTTAGCTCCATCCTTCAATTTCATGAATATTCATAACTATTTCACATTTTAGCAAATCGGTGGCTCTTTCATATAAATTGAGTAAAGAGTTCATCTTGATGCTTGCTTTTAACTAATAATGGCAATCAATTCATGTACGATTCACAACTTACGAATTAATTCGAAATCACCCCTCATAAAATCTCAACATTTTCCAGTGAGATCTGGTTGGTCAGATTTTATGAGTCTGGAAGGTTTGTTATATTCTTGTGTCACACTCACAAGCTCACACCAGCTTTGTTCACACACACAAACACACATTTTATGGGGATTTTCCATAGACGTAATGATTTGTATACCGTACAAACCGTGTATTCTATCCCCTAACACTTCCCATACTCCTAAACCTAACCTTCACACAAACATTTCTGCATTTTTATATTTTCAGCTAAACATCCTTTAGTTTGATTTATAAGCTGCTTTTTATTCCCACATACATCAATTTGGTCCCCACAATGCATGGTTCGCCAAAACACACACACAGATGCCAACAAAACTTTCTCTGTGCTTTTGTCCTTGTTTCCTGTGAATGTGTGTGTTAAAGAGACAGAGCTGAGATCGGTCTAGAGGTCAAAGAGTAAGAGCCATGGCCCATCCCTCTGGAGACAAGATCTGCCCATCACCAGGGTAACATGAAACACAAGAATTCAGAAATCAAGTCATATCTTTGGTCTCATCTCTACTCCATAACCTTCCCTTTGTGCTCAGAATTACTCAGCTGGAAGACTTCAGTTCAGAAGAATCGAACGAATGTTGGACTTCATTGGAAGATTTTATTCTTACTTTTACAGTTTTTTTACTATCGTTTTGGTTCTTATATATATATTATATAGTCTGAAAGACACTATTCTGCGCAGGTACAATCGGAGGTTATTTTAAAGCAGGTCTGTTTTTCATCAGGTCTGTAGGTCTGGCTCTCTACCATGTATACAAACTCTGGCAACCTATGACCCCTCTTTGTTGCCACGGAGACACAGCACAAAGGCAGACAATGGCCTTATGGGAATAGATAAAAATGGAAGAGAAAATACTAGAGTTTACAAAAAGTTTTTGACAGGGTTTGTCCATACAGCTCGAGTGCATGCTGTCATTAAAGCCTGCAAATATATACACCCGCTGTATGTGTAAAGATTTAGGGTGCAAAATATGAGCACCCCAATAAAATATGTAAATATATATATATACGGAGCACGAGCGGAAGAGAGAGAATGGAGAGAGAGATGAAGAACAGATGCATGCATTGTGTTTGGAGTGATTCATTCTTTCCGTATGCTTTCACTCCTCAAGGTTTCCAAACCAGTCAAGTGTGTGTGTTAATTTAAACAACGTTTAAATGCGTTTCTGCGTTCTGGGACTGCATTATCACATTACGCTACCTTTGGTTTCTAATGTATCCGACAAGACCGAATAAATTTGCTTGCTTCTGTCTGGAATAGTGTTGGTGTCTGGAGCACTTTTATAATAGCTAAAAATGCTGTCTAGGTAGGAAGCTGACAAGAGTTTGGAACGGAGGCAATGTCAGCTGAGGTAAGAGACCGTCTTCGTTTCATTTACTGTAATTCAGTTTAGTCTGATTATTCTCCACGATGGGCAACTCTTTCTCCTCATCCGCTGCTTTCACCCTCCTTCCCTCAAATTCTTGAGATATTCAGCGTTCCTGCCAAATTCAGAGTCCAGGGCACAGTGACATTAAGGCCAATAATGCAGGGATGAGGTGCACACACACACACACTATGTACAAACAAACACAGACAGAAATGCCTGAATCATACAACATGTAACTAGATACACAAGTTAGATATTTTATTATTGCGGTTCGATATGAAGAGCTCTTTTCCAAAACGCCTTAAGTGCCAAATAAAAAAGAATGAGTTTGTTATGCCATTTTGCTGTGTACTTAACTTATTCACTGCTCCATCAATGTTTCATGCCAAATTGCTATGTTTCCTTGTTTAAAATGTACTGCAAGATGCAGTTTCTTTCCAAAACGCTATAAATCCCGAACCTGATTTTAGCCTAAATGCGATATGTCCTCTCGACCAATCAGAATTCGCTCATTAGTGGTATTTGTATGTGTTATTACTAAATTATTTGTTGTATGTGGTGGAAAATATTGAACCATGAAATTGAAATATTTATTTTATTTTACTATTTAGTTTGTTACTATTTATTTTATTTGGCTGTAATTGATTTCATGCATTTGTATTTATTTGATTTAAATTAATTCATAGTATGAGCCCTGATGTCATATGTTTCATGTTCTCTTGTTTGTTTGTTTTTAAAAAGAAATCAACCAATTTTTTTTAAAGAAAAAGGAATGATTTGTAGCGTTTTGAAAAAATAATAATAAAATTTGATTTTATAATCGACAATATTGTCGCTTCATTTAACAATCAATTTTTAACATGTTCAGACTGAGCCAACGGACCATTTTAACAGGTTAAATTGAATATTAACAAAATGTATGGGTCTAGGTAAAGAAATGTCATTTTCATGAAAACTATTAAAATGGATTTATATGGATTTTTTGACAAGAGCTCTTCATATATCTTCATATAGCTTTCCTGTAGCTCAGTGGTAAGAGCATTGCGTTAACAACGCAAGGTTGTGGGTTCGACCCCAGGGGATTGCAAATACCTATCTAAAATGTATAGGATAAAGCAATGTAAGTATCTTTGGATAAAAGTGTCAGCCAAATGCCTAGATGTAAATGTAAATGTATATATATCTCAATATAAATCATAATGTTATGTAAGTCTCTCTCTCTCTCTCTCTCCTCCTCTCTCATCAGTCTAAGTGGGTCATATAGCATCTGCCGTGGATGACATGAAGTAGAAATGACGGGTATTTAGGGCCAAAGTGCTGAAAAGTGATAAACACACAGTCATATGGTAAAGATAGTAAGCAGAGACTATGTGTGTTATACACTGGCAGACCAAACACAAACAAAGCAGGACACACATATTTGTATTATCCTAATGTGCAGCTGTGTGTGATTATACAGTAGATTCTCAATTGTGTGGGTTTGCATACTGTACATGTCAACCTGAATTCACTACAGATGCCTATATGAAAATGTGCAAACGCTAGTGTTAGAAGACAAGGGGGATAGAAAAGCCATTATAGAAACTTCACCACATAAGAAAAAGCGTGAGTGTGTGTGTTTGTGTACTCACAGGGATAAAGTTGTTTAGTTGGTGCGCTGAGCTGTGCTTCTTTCTTGACTCTGTAGGCGACATCGGGCCCTTTCGATGACTTCCTATGTGCGCAGAAGCCCGTAGTTTTCGTTACACCCTCTGGCAAACTCTTAAAATCTAAAATCTTTAGGAGATCGGCTGGTTGAGCTGTAAAGAGAAAGAGAGACAAGATTAGTTTTGTGCTATTTCAGAGCACATGTAAAAAGCAAAAATAAAACAAAACCACACGTGACCATTAACAAAAACTTGTAAAAGCATTAATGAACCGACTTTTGTACACAATACAATAGATTGTGTACAAAAGCTGGCCGAGTTAGACATGCAACGTAATGAAGATCTGTGA
The DNA here is from genome assembly GCA_008369825.1 of Triplophysa tibetana. Classification (NCBI taxonomy): domain Eukaryota; kingdom Metazoa; phylum Chordata; class Actinopteri; order Cypriniformes; family Nemacheilidae; genus Triplophysa; species Triplophysa tibetana. Next base: position 3,428,229 of record CM017898.1, read on the forward strand.
TAATGTAAACCAAAAATACATCATTTCAATGCATACTACAGACACTATTATTCAAAACTAGCAGGTAGTTTACAGTGTATACTGTCCGGTATACAGTACGCAATCTGCTGGCTAGTTTCTCATGTGCCCAGACAACCACAAATGTATCATTCGCACAATAAAAGTCCCACAAAGGTCACCACTACGCGCTCCAAATATGGTTGTGACCCACCACAGCAAAATAAACAAAACCAAGTGTTTAATGTGTTTAGAGTTGAGTTAAACTGACCATATGAGCACGGAATACCCTCCGTACAAAGACCATTTACAAACACACACAACTTAATCCATCCTTTCCTTTTCTCTCTCTTTAGTGGAGATTTCCAGTGAAGACCGCACACAGTTAATGCATCTGCTTTGTGACAGGCTTTCAATGCCCACACACACACACACACACACACAAACACACACACATACTGTATCGTCGCCTTTGAATTATAAGGACTTTGTAGATTAAACCTTTTTGTTCTTTAAAATAGACCCGAAATAAACACAACATAACGAAAAAAACATGACTTATTGTAAATGAATTGTCACATAATAAGAATAATTGAATGACTCTACTTTGACAAAAATGTCAGAACTTCGATCCCTCTTCATTGCGCTCCCAATTGTTCCCTAAGCAAGCCATGAATTTGTAACCAAAATACTTTTTTACTTTTGGGTGCACTGTCCCTTTAAGACAGAGTGTCAGGCTTTCAATGACCCGGACAGACAGACAGAATGAGAAAGACACTGTTTATTCATTACTACTAAGTCTGATGTGATTCTGATCAGGTCTGATTTAGTCTAAGAGGAGACAGCGCTGAGATGCCTCAAAACGTTTACATTTTTCAATGAGATATTTATAATAAACGCTGTCTGGCCATTTCACTAGCACTCACTAAGATCAACTCTAAAAGAATGTTGGATCTGCTACCGGCCTTTAAAATGGTCAAGAAATGAATCTGTAAGACTGTTTGACGTGCAGCATAATAGTTGGAAACGTCATAATTGTGAGGCGTTAAAAATGGCCTCAGAAATTATTTGGACAGTAAGGAAATACTAAAAAATGTCTAAATGTCACTGCATCAATAACAAAATGATTGAATTTTAAACCAGGCAAATATTTTTTTCTAGAGAAAGGGAAGAGGAACATACCTTTTAATGTGGCTTCAAGACATAAATGTGTTATTAAACAATTACATTTTATTTTATTCTAATGAAGATTTTGGCACCCGGCGTATGAAGCGACACCGTGTGACCTCCTTAGACAGAAAGAGGCGTCGGTCCATCTGAGCAATTAGAATCACGCTGAGGTTCTCTGGTTAGCCAAAGTTACAAGCGAGTTCTTATCAAAGTAGCAGGAAAGTTTGCCAGAGAAAAAGCCGCTATGGTTTAACATTAAAGAGATGCCAAATGTGGGAGCTCTGAGGGCTTCCCCAAAACGCTGCGTTATTTATAGGCCTTAAAATGACACGCTTTTAAAGTCTGATGATACGTTGAGCGAGACCATCTGAACAAACATCTAAAAAAACATTTGTCCACTGGATTTTTGTGTACATATCGTCATCTTTTAGCAACTGCTTGTGACTAAAAAAGTGAAGCTGAATTCACAACCATGCCGGATACAGAAATTAAATTTGTACGCGATTGATTTTTAAGCGTTTAGTGCTTTAAAGGAACAGTTCATCCAAAAATGAAAATTCTGTCATCATTTACAATACTCAACCTGAAGCTGTTACAATTATGTATGAATTAATTTGTTCTTCGAGTAAGACAGAGAAAGATATTTGGAAGAATGCGTTTAAGCAAGCAGTTCTTGGTCACCATCGACTACCGTGGTAAAAAAATGAAATGTCTTTGTACGTTGAAAACAAAATAAAAAAGCAAACAGTTCTGGGGCACTTTTGACTACATTCTTCCAAATATCTTTCTCTGTGTTCAACAAAACAAAGAAATGTATACAGAACAACTCGAGGGTGGGTAGAGGAAGACAGAATTATTCATTTTTGGGTGAACGGTTCCTTTAACATGTGGTATATATGCAAGTTTTTGAGGCAGGTCATTTTCTCAAGGATATTTAAGAAAAAAGACAAACGGAGTCAACATTACATGTTTTCCAGCACCACCACGTGCCAACGCTAAACTCACAGGTCTGCAAACACAGTTTGACCCAATCACCCACTTCCGACAGATTTTAGACAGCACAACACCTTTTAAATCTTTTATTCTAGACATTAAAAGGTTAAACTAAAAACACATATGCCATCGAAATCCTCCTGACCGTTGCATCTTTATTTTTCAAGAATGATCATACTCACCACCTTTTTTCATTTTGGTTCACGGTTATCTTTGCTCTAGTTTTGTGTGTCAGATGTGTGTGCATGTGTCCTTGCTGTTACCTGTCCAGGTGTGTGTGTGTTAATATTTTCACCCTTGAGTGCATTTGATCTTTTATGAGGTACTTTACAGCTCCGGTTAAGTGGAATCCACCAACATCCTATGAAATGTCATGTAACACACGAAAGCACACACATGAGCATCGACTCGCAAAGACATGTTCAGGTAAACTGAGGTTCACCTTTCACTAACTCTGCAGGACTGTTTGTACTCTGTGTGTGTGTGTGTTTACTCTGTTAAAGAGGTGTCCCAGAGGAACATAAATATTGCCTGTGCACATGTTCCTTAACCACAGCATTTCCTTCTGCAAACAGACCACAGCTCAGGTGTGTTTTCCCAGAACACCTAATAAGTTGAAGTTATTTGGAGAAGGAACTTTTCTACCTTACCACCAGCTGACCTGCACTTATTCTGAGATTAATGTAAAGGAAACCAAATGTTTGCACTTAGAAAACACAGATACATTACAAGCAATAACCTCTGCACTTTTCGATGAATATACTGACAAATGTCTCTCTCTCTCAGCATTAAAATACAAGGTTTTAATGCCAGCTTTTAATTACATACTAACAACAGAAGAGATGCCATGCACAAACACACACACAGACACAGTCCCAAACATAAACACAAGAATGACATCAAAACAACCACATCCAAAACACTACCACACACACAGTGACCACAACATACAAAGCCTGCTTCCACACACACACTTGAATGAAACACTTTTGTTAATGATCTAGATATCTAGATATAAGAACAATAATTGAAACTTAAGCTAAATGCTAGTAGCTAATTGCTCTATTACTACGACAACAAGAAATTTGGTCGACATTGGTTTCATACAACTTCCAACACCTCATGTGTGTTTATGTTAGTTCCTTACATGACTACTTGATCACATTATAAATGCATAAGCTTCTCTGGAGACTCACTGAAGAACCTTGAAATGTGCCGCCTTGTTTGTTGCTTTGATGTAACTTCCACTAAAACAGGAAGTTAGGGCGGGACATACTACGTGGCTCCTCCCCCCATTGTATAAAATAGCTATAGGCAGCCTGTAGCATACTGAGAGTGCATAAAAACGTTTAATTTTCTTAAACGTGAATGATGTCAATTGTTGTATATTCAGCTTACTAACTAACTTTGAGGTAAATCTTTTTATGAGCGAATGCAATAATAATAGTAATGATAATAACAACAATAATCATATAATTACAGTTATGTTCTTATTTGTTTTGAGCCGTTTTGATTATTATAACACTATTAGGTATTACATGTGACGAAAATGATTATAAGAGAGGGACTTTAAGTGATAGGAGTCTTATATCTTGCGTTTATTTTGTTCCATATTAATGACAACCTACAAAAGGAGATATTAGGAAGAATTATATAATATCTGAATTTGTAGTGAAAATATATTATTTTTAAAAGAGTATTTGTGTGATTCGAGTTGGACAGAATCAGCAAACTTAAAGAGACTAACCAGTTGGTTCAACTACATTAAAACAAATTTCATAAGCTGAACTGATTTTATTCATTACGTAAATTATGTATAACCAGTGTTGGGTAAGTTACTCTGAAAAATTACTAGTTACTCATTACATATTAAATAGTGTAATAAGATTACTGTTCAAATTACTCTGTCCAAAAAGTATTTAGTTACTCATTACTAATTACTTTCTATATCCTACATCAACCTTGATTAGTTAAATGATCCAAGGATAGACATGAAACTGCTTATTTAATTCTTTCAAATAAATAATATTATTAACTGACCAAAGTATTACAAATGTGAGAATCATACATTAAAGCACAGATTTTAAAGCAAGACTTTGAATTTTGATGTCAATTACACTATTGCACACGCATATATTTCACAAATTATTTAGTTTAATTACATCAAAAGTAAATGTAATTAAATTACAGAAAACATATGAGTAATCCCTTACTTTACTTTTTCAAGGGAAAAGTAATTAAATTACAGTAACTAATTACTTAGTAACTAGTTACACCCAACACTGTGTATAACTCCATGTTTTAACTAGTTGCAAGAGCTGAATAATCATTGAAAACGTACCGATTAGTCATTGAAAATATAGACGATTAGTTGATTAATCGGATCTTATAATCGTTAGATTAATCGACTATTAAAATAATCGTTTGTTGCAGCCCGAGTATATTGTTGTATGGATGACCAAATGCATGCTTAAACAGAGCCCCCACCCCAAATTCACGCCATTGGCTGCTGCCATCCGGGGGTTTCAACCTAACCATATCTTCCTTCCAGTTATCTGCAGAACAAAAGTGATGTCACATCTTAAGTGACCTCAGAAATATGTGCACACACACACCAGTAGGAGTTCATACGGTGTGTAAATCAGAATGACCAACTCAAGCTTACGGTTGACCTCTCTGCGAGTAAATGATCACATGATTCCCTTCACGACCAATCACAACAGGATAGTGTCTGTCGAGAATGAAATAATGCTCAGGTTCAGCACAGGCCACAGCTCACAGAGGTCATCCTTCAAGAGTCATTCTTTAGTGCGTACTTTCAATGTGCATGCTGGAAACTTCGGATCTTCCAAAAGTTGGCTGGGTCTAGTTTTGTAACTGCTATCTGATGTGACAGCCAGCCCCCGCCCCATGTGCTTCTGGGAACCACATACAAACACACACACACATACACAGGAAGGTGAATGACAGAGAAAGAGGAAAGAGAGTTGACACATTCTCTCTCTCGCGCTTTTTCTTTTCCCATTATAAAATCCAAAGCAGTGAGGTTATTCTTATTTTTTCACACAACAACAGGAAACAGACAGAACAAGAGACACACATTTTTATAGCAGAAACAGGAATAATACTTAATCTGTTTTATAGCACACCTAATCCAACTCACACACTGCCAATACGTGTAAAGCGTGTGTCTTTTTCCTAACCTGCCTGTCCAAAGGGATTCCTCTTTCTCACAAACACCGCACAGATAATTCTGTGTGTCTCTCATTCGGTGAAGTGGAAAAATTGACTCAACGCTCAAAACACGTCCAAACTTCTGTCTGTTGTTCCTCTAACACACAAAACGACACACAAAAGCACAAAATCAAACACAGCTTTTATGGACCTGTGCCATTTGTACGACTATATTTACAGACACTCTAAGACACTTTCTAACCTGAAGTACAAATACAACAGATGGAACGACCTGAATACTTCATTTAATATCCTAAAATGCATCGGTCAGCTGACAGATTTGTATAACTCACACATTCGAATTGAAATGAAAGTTCATAAGAACAATGAAAAATCATGAATGAGGGTCTTTATTTTTCTCTTAAACGTTCAATTGAATTTAAAAAAAGCAAATGGAAACTTTTACTTAAAGACAATTCTGTCATCATTTATTCAACCTCGAGTTGTTTCAGATCTGTATAAATTTTTCGTTCTGATGAACACAAAGATATTTGGAAGAATGCGTGTAACCAAATAGTTCTTGGCCACTATTGACTACCATAGAACTGTTTGCTTTCCTAAGTTCTTCAAAATATCTTCTTTTATTTAAAAAAACAAAAAGAGCATAAAGCTGCTTTACCACCAAGAACATATCCAAGCATTATCATTACAGTTTTCTTACATTTAGGACCATTTTTAAACTTTATCGTCCTTTGTGTGAACACGTTTTAACTCTCTATCAAACAGCTCTTAACCTCAATTTCCCACAATGCAACATTCAGGACCCAAACGTCTTAACAAAACTGTACAACACAACAGTACATCTTCAACCACAGCACATCTGGACTGAATAAAAAATTCTCATGTTTATAGCAATTTTGTAAAATGAATTTCAACCAAAGACATACTTCCAGCTAAATAAGTAGAATGGTTCATGCATCAAAACTTCCTCGCATTACCCTCAGTCACTTTATTAAACCACATCAGACTGTAAATAATGATGGAGAAATGACTACCAATGAGAATCACTTTAATGTAAACAGAAAGAAGATGACAGCTTAACAGTGGCATTTGATGTGGAAAATGCAAGCACTGTGTCGCAATGGAAAGGGATAGAGAAAGTGAGAGAGAGAGAGAGAGAGAGAGAGAGAGAGGGGCAGAGACTTCTATGCATAAGGCGAAAGTTGAAAGACCTTTTTTATAGATACATCCATCACCAAAGGCATTTTTATGTTCAAAGGCAGTGAGTGTCTTCATACGTGTGTGTGTGTTATAGATCTGTTTCCTCAATTCATGACACAATCTCTTGTTTCACAGTGTAGCTCACCTCCCTTAATACAAATGGAGATAACGCACACACAGATGACAGTAGAGCTAAGAAAGTAATTTAAACAGAACAGGCAAAAATAATAACGTCAGGGCACTGCCATGATTGAAATGATGATCTTACTAGGTGGTCATTAGAGAGCGACAGTACTTGCGACGCTCGCCCCGGCGGGCACGGCTAACAGCAGCTCAGTATGTCTTTTCTGGACGTGACCCGTGTCTGGGGGTGGGACAAAAGCCCACACTGACATGTTAATGATAGATCAACCCGATTGATTGACAGCTCTTTAACCCCCAGCAACCAATCATGCGGGAGGAGTGTCCTGCGGGTAAGATAACTGTCTAAGTACATATTATGACATGCAGGAGGTCACTGTTTAAAATTTGACCTGGACGGAAACACAAGTAATCGGAGGGCAGTGTTCAAAGGGCAAATCGGCTCAAATGCAGGTATTCTAACCAGGTGCTGAATGTTTCTATGCGTTTTCTTTTTTGTTTTTTGTGGTTAAACTTTGCTATGCTATCTTTCTTCACCGAGGCTTTTAAACCCATGCTTCTCTGTTTTTTTTCTCAGTCTCTTTCTCTCTTTCCTCTGGTGGCTTGTTTGAAGTGGCGTATAATGGTATGGTTTTGTGTGCCGGCGCGGTGGTTTGGTCAGACTATAGTTTGCACCGCTTTCCACCGAGCAGCACTCAACGTCCAACTGATTCAGCAGAAACAGCACAATGTACACATTCATAACACACTTTTAATAGTCTAATAAAGCTAAAATAATGTAAAAGTGTATGTGTTTGTGGAGGTTTTTTACCCTGTTAAACAGCTCACATTTAGTGACTGCATCGCTGGCTGGAGTTCAGCATGCGAGTAGGAAACGTTGACTCATTGGTTCTGTACCACAAACTCGATCGCACACACATTTGAGGACAAAAGCATCCAATTTCAACAGCAAAGGCACAAATGCAGTTGAAATCCCCCCTCTATCAGATCAGAGATTACTACAAAACAGATGCCCCTCTTTGTTTCACACACAAAATACATGTAAGCAAAATAAACTAGAAGCTTGGTGCAGTGAAAGATCAAATAAAAAATGGGAAAATTACCATATTTATGTACCATGGTACGGTCCTTACATCGCATAGGTACTTGAAAGAGAACAGTGGTATTACCATGGTGCATGTCCAAAAAGAAAATATGAAAAAAAACATGTCACTGAAAAATGCCAGTATGGCAAAAAAATGACACCATGTTTAAAATAATAATCCGCTTCGATACAAATGTAACTGAACACATTTTTTGTTTAAGTCACATCTGCACTTTGTTAAAATCACAAATCGTAAAACAGTTCATACATCAAAAATATTGTCCGTGTTTCATTAGTTAAAGCCAAATATATTAAATGTGACACAACATATCCATATCCATATCATTACACTTCTGGAACAAAAGTGTTTCTGTTCTGGCCTGTAAGTCTGATTGAAGTGTGTGTGTAGATTGAGCTGAATTCCTTCTGGAGAGAGATGAACGTTTCTGTGGCTTTTGAGGCTGGTTCATAATGTGCTACTGCAGAGAGAGAGAGAGAGAGAGAGAGACTATTTTATATTCTCTGTATGAGGCCAGTGGAAGGAATGTTAGCTTTCCACACACCGCTCCAGAATCCTAAAGTTCTCGCTCATGTCTGGACCTGCGGGTTCTCTTAAACATCTCCTCAATATTCCTAGAACAATTATTAATCGCACATTACCGACTCCACGTGTCTGTAACAATCCCAAAAAACCTGCAGGTATCCGTACAGATAATAGACACATGACTGCATTTGCATTACCAGGTGTGCAAGGTCAAACGGATGCGGATGTCATTTTATAGCTATTTGCTGAAACCTATAAAGGGATTTTCAAACATTCGATCCGTACGAGAGAGACATGCACGCAACCTTTAACATACTGCTCACATGGTCCATTATGAGACGAACTAAAGGCCTGGTCCACCGGATAATGAAAACCTTCTGAAGACTTTACACTGGAAGCTTTCATGGACTGACCTTTACCACGATACTGGAGCTTCTGCCAAAATCTCAGAAGTGAAGTGCAATAAAATTGTGCTGCATTGCAAATTCAAATGGCAGATTGTGAACGTTTCTTACACTGTTCTTGAACGGAGATCCCATTCCCATTTCACTTTATAATATCGCTTTTAACTTTACTATAAACTTTATGTAACAATATGTTACTATTTTGGAGGAATGTGGTTTCCATGGTGCTTTCCTTTGAGAACAAAAAAACTGCCACGTTTTGGGTCATGATGTCAGAGTTTGGATGAGTGTTTCAGACTCTGTGTGATCTGCTGTGAACATCATGAAAATAGATGTGAATGGATGAATGAGGCATTTATATTGCACTTTATTGTGTATTGATGAACACCCAAAGCGCTTCTCTCCTCAAACACCAGTGTACAGCATCCATCCGGATGATACGACGGCAGCCACCGTACAACGGCGCCAGTGCGCTCTCCACAGACCAGCTATAAGTGAAGAGGAGAGAGATATAGAGCCAATTCAGAGGATGGGGTCTATCAGGAGGCCATGATTGACAAGGGCCAGTGGAGGGAATCTGCCCAGGACACCGGGTTTACACCCCTACTATTTAATGAACACATGGAGTCAGAACCTCACTTGAATGTCTCATCTGAAAGACGAGACGTGTCCTTCATCATTGTACTATATCAGACAAAGAAACGTCTCTTCTTCCATAAGATGAAAGTATACATCAGAGCCCCCCCCAGCTAAAAGTGCAAGAAAGTGAGTGTTGGTCATAAACCACTGGAAGACCCATAAAGCTTTCTCTCAGGGTCATGTGTGGTATATAAGATCAGAGGTCACAACAAAGGTCACCAAACACACACTCTCTCTCTCTTCCAGACACACCCAAAAAATTATATTAAAATAAACAATGACAAAAATTGAATCCATTGTAATCACATTTTAAATGTTACGGTCACTTTTAAGCAACAACAACACTACAGGCGCTCTGCAATCTGCCGGGATATCATCAGATAATGCAAAACATGCTTTTGAGACCCTGAAGTATCTCTAAATTCACCACAGCTCTGAGAATCGGACACAAACAAGCATACACACACACTCTCACACACACACACACACACACACACACACAAATAAACAATAAGAATTAAACAAAAGCCGTTCAAACTGTACGCTACAATTTGGAGCACTTTTTTTCAAACGTGCAAACCAAAAGTCTCTCACGTTTCTCTGCGAGGACCGTGTATTTTTCTTCTTTCTTAATGAAACAGTATTTTATTCCTCTGCTGTTCCACAGCGAGAGGAGGAAAAACATCTGGAACGTATTTTTCCTTTTTCCCCCCTCTTTTCCCCTCTTTTTCTCTAGGATCAGCAGACATCACAATGAGGGCTATAGCTTCCAGATGTGAGAACACAACTCTCTTTCTCTCTCTGACTTCTCATTCTCAAACGCAAAAAGAAATGAACTAAAACACTGTTGCTCCATTTGTGGCTATTCGTTTCAAAAACACAACTGTCCCGTGATGCTTTGAGGTCGTATGGACCTGATGTATAGTCCACAGACACTAAGTGTGCAGCGCTAGTACAGGTATGTAGGGAATGTTATTCTAGCGGAAGTGTCCGCACATGTGTGGGGTTCCTGACAGCCCAAGGGAATCTCGAGACATTGGAGGGGTGCTCGGAACTTGAGAGAGGCCAGACACACACACGCGCCTGCGCGCGCACACACACTGCGACCCCCCCCAATTAATCACAACAAAGCCTTAGCAAAGCTCAAACATGGCGTCCGTTTCAAAGGGCCATGAAAGAGGCTATTCATACGGAGCAGAGCAGACAGAAATGCAATACTCAAAAACTTCAACTCTAAAGCTCTAGGAACCAGAGATCTAAACACTCACGCATGCATGCATGACAGAAACAATATGCTGTGTTTGAGCTGCAGGGGTGGTGGAATGTATCAAGTCCAGGTGTAATCCCCCCCGAAAAAAACAGCTGACCCCTGCAATAACGCACTACAGCTAGCAAGCACCTAGCAACACCCTAGTAACCACCCAGAAGACCCTAGCATTGTTCTTTTCATTATTCTTTCATCATTCACTCAACCTCATTGATGACTTTCATTCTTCTGCAGGACACAAAAGAAGATATTTAGAAGAATGTTGGTAACCAAACAACTTTTGGCTTCCATTGTATGAACACAAAACCACTGAGACATTTCTCAAACTATCTTTTTTGTGTTTCACATAAGTGTTGTCAAAAATATCGATACTGAAATATCTGAACGGTACCAATACTAATTTCCCAAAGTATCGATACTACGATCCTAGCCGAGCTGTCACTTTCACTTATCTCCAAAGGTGCGTTGACAAACACCACACGTGACCGCAGTGCCTGTCACGTGTCTAGTCTCATTCGCTCTGGTTAAATAGCAAAAGTGAAGTGAATATAAATATGGCGTGTGCGGCGCCTCCGCAACCGGCTTTGGTTGATAAAGAACACAGCAGGAGTGCTATCTGGAAATATTTTGGATATGAAACAAATGAACATGGAAAGCCGAAGGACACAAACTAGCCAATATGCAATAGTTGCAACAGAGCAGTGCTAACAAAAGGCGCTAACACCTCTAATATAGCGATATGAGTGTTGTCTCGTTTTTTCACCGTAGTTATTAAAGTTAATATAATCCGACTGAGGAATCTTTAGCTGTGAATCTTTAAATACTTTAACTGTGGTCAAATGTAAATTAACTTGTGCTTAATTAACTTAATTCAAAAAATGATTACTTCAATTCTGTAATTTGTCTTCATGTCTATCCAGTGAGCATTGTTTTCGCGTGTGATGCACACTAGTTTGCGTGTGTGGATCGGTGATACGTGAATCCGGCATTAAAATATGTTCATCAAATAATGTTATGTATTAACCAGCATTTATGAACGATGAGCAATGCATTTGCTACAGTATATTTTAATCTTTGATGACAGTATGTAATAAAATACAACGGATCATGTTTGCTCTGGTCCAATGAAAAAAATATTAACAGATAGAACTTTGGATTTTAATTAGTACATGTATTAGTAAATGTTAGTTTAAATTAACTTTTAACTAAGATTAATAGATGTTTTGGAAGTATTTTTCATTGTTTATTCATGTTAGCAAATATCTATTACCATTAACTTAAGTTCTAAGATTAGTTACATAGTTCGGTTCATTTTAAGTGTGGTCAAAAAAAAGAATATGTTTATTAAAGTTTGGCATTCTCTTGTAGCACCAGAAAGAAGATGAGACTCGACCTGCAACAGTACATAATGCATTACAACACACATTATGAAGAATTATAATGCATTTTACCCTTTAATGTTAAATTACCCCCTTAATGTTGTGGCAGTTTTTTTCTCTGTGGTATCGAAAATGGTATCGAGTATCGATATTTTTCAAGGTATCGTATCGAAGTTAGAAATTCCAGTATCGTGACAACACTATTTCACATAAATAAAGAGTCATATGCAGGTTGACATCACATGAGTGTGGATAAAGATTCAGTTCATAATATTAACGAAATTAGCAACTAGTAGTGATTTTTTGCCCACATTTACGCGCACATTCAGACAGAGGTGCAGTTTTATTTCAAGAAATCACTTTTCACGTCAAAACAGTGTGAAATGGATCGTCTCCCACTCTCTCTTCTCAACGTGATGTGTTTTCCAGACGCTGTATCCCGGGGTGGAGGACTGTAAACCTCTGGGGTGGTCATAATCTGAAAGTCACCACCCAGAGTATTTGACCTTTAACCTCTGACCCTCTGACCTCCTCTTCTGTAGATCTGCTGTCATTGGCTTCAATAACGCTCCTTGTTTTTTCACTTTCCCTTGCTTTGAAAACACACCAGGACTTCGTCCTCCATGGCTGATTCATTTCAATCAGCTACATTACTAAAAATAGTCACTGCTCAATCGAATAAACAATTCCCAGTCTGATTGAACAATAATTTAATCATTTCAATGAACTGAATCATAAAAGCGATTCCCTAACTCATTTTCAGACATTGCTCACAATTATTGACAATTATTAATTATTTACCATCGTTTGTCAAATGTTGCATTATTTTTAATTAAATGGCAAAAAAATAGAGATTTGTTTCATAAAGATTTTACAGTTCATTGATTTAAAACAAAATCCCCATTGCTTTGCTAATTGATTCAAGTGAATCACTCAAATAACTCAAAAGAATCAAACATCAAACGAACGATTCTTTTACTAGCTCTCACTACCAAACCTATCCATAGCAACCGAGTTACTACAGTTAACTTCACATCTGCTTTTTTTGGGCCAAGGTTCTTGGGTCAATGTGTCTGAAAGAAGCAACATTTTGTTTTCTTATAGCGTGTGAATTGTCTCCTTGAAGGTTTTGACCAACTATCACCCTCCCAGTCGTGGGTTTAGATTGGAAGAACAAATAAAACACTTTTAAATCGTAAAACAATGCAACTCAGAAACACACCCTATAAACCCCAAACCACACAAACCGAAAGAAAGAAACCGTTGGCTATACACAGTGCTGTTTACTACAGTACAAAATGTACAACACTTGTGATCCCAGACCTTGACCTCCAACACGTTGAGGGCAGGAAAAGAGCTGAGCGTTGGTCTGACGTTACGTAACACCCATCAATTCACAACTGCTGACACGGTAATTGTTGAACTAGCATCTATAATGACATTCTTGTGACTTCTGCGTGCAATTTTATGTGATTCACTGTAAGAAATGTATTTTATTTTCTGGCTACCCTCACTGAGACTTAATCTCAGTTTCATATTTTTATTAGACACATATTGTGCTGGCAATGAAAAGGTACATACTTTTGCTTGTGGAGTAAGCAAGCATTGCAGTGTTGCAACATACTATAATGTTGTGAAATGACATCATGTGTATCAGGAACCATCAAAGATCTTGCGGTTTGGGAGTATTCATATGCACAGATGCATACTTAAAATTTTTATTTAGGAGATATAGTATACTAGTGGACTAAGCACCATGTTCAGTGTACTATTATTTGGGACACAATAATCATAATTTTGCATAGTACTTGTGAATGCATACTACAAAATCAAGAAAAACAGTAAATCGCAAATCACTTTTCAATACGTTATTATTCCAGATGCACTTATCTTAATCTTGCATGCTAAAGTTCATACGAGGGATAAGTAGGTGATTTGAAATTCGGTCTGATTGGAAAGGGAAACCCTTCATTGTATTCCTGTTGGATTTAAACGTGAACCTTTTAATAGCTCGACGAAAATAGCACGTCTCCAGTTAATGGGCGTGCTGAGCCAAAGGCAACACCGATCTGTTTTCCCCATGACTTTTGATATTCTTCATCTTCTAAACAACGCTGAATCAAACTCTGGATGAAAAGCTGTTCAGAAAAGACAGACAGCTTGTTCTCATTACAAGGGAAACATTTTCGAAAGGCTCCAAGGATGTGAGAGTTTGGCTCCTCGACTGGGTTTAGGTATGTCCACGATAACAACAAGAGCAACGAAAAACAGAAAACACACATGGCCAATAAACTATACAACATGCCATTTGTTAAAAAGAATCCATGCACTCCCAGGAGTCAAGCGCACCCAACAGCCTGAATGAGTGTGGATGGTCCACAGAAAGTGTTCGTAAAAAAACTCATAAAACGGCACTAGTGAGAGTAATAAAGGGGAATAACCTTACACAGGAAGTGTAGCCGGACCCCCGTCGGCCATTTTTACTTTACAAGCTTCTGTCTAATCTGTACCAACCATATCCCAGAAAGCACAACTCTGTACCGAACTCTGCAGTAAATATATGTCACCTTCCAGCAGATGTCATTCAGCTTTGCTCCGCCTATTGCATTACATCATCGTTAGAGCACATGGAAACAGTGAAAGTTGCTGACTGTCCATACGAAGTCAGGCATTTTCAAAACGTTTTTTTTTTTGCGGTTTGGAAACACGCAAACGAAGTACTCGGTCACTACAACAGAAAGTTTTTGAAAACTCCTGCCAGGGGGAACATTTTAGGAACTCCGGAGATTTGGCGTATGACGTTGGAATGCGTGACGCTATCTTCTTTTTAGACGTCAGATTCCAGGCTTCTGATTGGCCAACACGTCTTCATGGTTAGGGTTATATCGCCACCTGTTGGTCTGGCATGCTTTTGAGCGTGTTTTTGCATTTTCGTGTGGTCACGAAACAAAGAAGGAAAAACTTTACCCTATAGATTTTGCTAACACCGCCGTAAATCAAACCCACCATCTTTTCTGCATTACCACAAAACACGTGACCGAGGGAGCGTTCAGTAAGGAAATTCACTATGTAGGGATCACAGCTGTATTTGAGACACACACAGCATTCTGTGTGAGGTTTTGTGAAGGAAACCAAATAACTTAAGTGACTACAATACACATTAGTCCAATCTAAAATGTACTGTAATGAGCTTAGTGACAGATGTTTTATATAAAACACCATTGAAGAGAATACATCACTTTAATCGGTCTGGCCTTGACTTATTCTGAGCAAAAGTGTCAGACAGTCAGCATGTGTTGATCTCTATGTTTACCATTCAGCAGATGAGATCAAAATAAAAGGTTATTCAATGGTTCTTAAAAAGCATTTTGGAGATCTTTGGAGATAAAATAGACTGATGATGCATGAACCTTTTTTATTAACGCTTAACATCCTCATTAAGAAAAAAGCAATGGATCTTTTCACCTTGATGCAATAACATTTCTTTTAGTGAGCCCCATTTGGGTGAGCTATACCTGTAACAAATGGCCTTTTTTAGGCCTCTATCAAACAGTTGATATGTCAATGGTAAAATTGTAATACTACTAAGAATAACAAACAACACCAGAAAGCTTTTAAATAAAATAACTGTTTTGGTTTTAGGGTGTTTACAACCCCCATTGACTCCCATAGTAGGAAAAAATTCTTTATCATTTTCTTGTTCAGTTGAACACCAAACGAGACATTTTGAATAATGTAGGACAGCAAACAGTTCTGGGGCACTTTTGACTACCCTTGTTTTTTTCCTACTATGGGAGTCAATGGGGGTCTGTTTGGTTATAAGTATCATTCCAAATATCTTTGTGTTCACCGGAACAAAGACATTTATACACATTTGAAACAACTCGAAGGTGAGTAAATGATGACAGAATTTTCATTTTTGGAAAAATTTAAGAAAAAATAAATATCTTTGCAAATCACCTCTTAGAAAATGCATACTTATTCCTACATCATTAAGATAAGAAAGTTCTTTCAAAACATTTTTCAACCTTGCTATTAATGAAAGAAAATATTTATAAATGGCCAGACCAGACATGAAGCTAACCACAAACGGGGCAGAATATCCAACACACCCCTCGCCCTCCCTTCAGCCTGGAGAGAGAGAGAGACAGAGAGAGAGAGAGAGAGAGAGAGAGAGAGAGAGAAGGGGGGTATACTCCCTGGGACAGGCTGGAGAATCGAGAAAGAAGATGAGAGTTTATATCCTGTCTGCTTGTGCTCTGTGATAACTGTACTGAAGCTTTAGCTTCACATTCATGACTACAAACGTCACACTAACAAATCAGGGAACAATATAATGATGGGACTCCAAAACCTGATGTCAAACAACCCTAAAAAGTTATTTTGAAAAAAAAAGTTAGTTTGCTGAATACAAAACTAAACTAAACTTTGAGAAGAATGTCGCATGCATAAGGGCATAACAGCAAATATACATTCAATTGACTTTTAACAAATGTCAAATGTCATCTTGTAATATATTTAAAAAAATGAATGCAACGCATTTAATAACGAAATAAGTAAATGCATAAATACTGTATCCCTATATGCACAAAACACTGAGGTTTTGTTAAATTGGTTTAAAGCATAGTGAGAAGTTTAACCCCAAGCATCTCTGATATAGAGAATGTGTGGCGACTCCACCCCGATCCACTGATGTTCTTCATTAAAGCTCACGAGAGGCCTCCAGACTCTTCACAGAGAGGAATTTCAATGTTCTTTATCTGTTATTCTTATCATTTAACCACCAAACCAAAAGACTTAAAAACTGGGTTGGTGTGATGCTCGCATTTTTACGAGCCTATGAAAAATGAGGGTAGACTTCGCTGTCTTTCTCTGCTCGTGTGTTTCTCAACTGCATATTTTTCCAATTACGTTCTGAAGTCAGAGAGCGCCTGCTGGAGAAAACCTTCTTTCTGCCAAATCTCTTAGAAAGAGCATCACAAACACTTCAAAACACCTATATAAAACACAAGCCTTTAAGTATCCAAGTTACCCCTGATGCTCCTCACACCTCGGGGCCGATCAATAGGGATGCTGATGTCCCACGAGAACCTTTAATACCAAGTTCTCGTAAAAAAGTGCAAGCCAATGTGTTGATCTAAAAAAGGGAGATGTAAAATTGTACATTACAAGAGGGATCTTGGCAGAACGAAAGAGCACTAAGGATGGTGTGTATACCACTGCTCCAAAACTTGGACTTTATTTCTATTACGAGATCTTTACTTTGTGATTTACGCAACAATAGTTGAGCTTGCACGAGCTTTACATCAAATAGGATCAGAGTTGGCACATTCACTTTCTTTCCATTGCTCTGCTCGACAAATCTTCCCGGTTCCGTTGTTCCCACCACAAACCGAAGCGGTGTATGCGCAAACAAAAGTTTAAGATCTCACTCCAGGCTCCCCATCCCCTCCTCCGGTCACCCCAGTCCTGGGACACCGGACAGACCGCGCGCAGCATTCTCGCGCACTCCCCGTTGTGCGCCGCCCGCGTTTGATGCGCCGACCAAACGATACAAAGTAACAGTCGGATTACATCCGATGACCGCTTACCTGCGCTGGCTCCGGAGGTGGCAAACATCAGAAATGCTATCAGTATCGACAGCCGCATCTCCTTAAGCCTTCTCTTTACTTTCCATCTGATAGGTGTATCCATGACCACCCGTCCACACCGCGCGTGGATCGCTCGAGCTCGATTGTACTTTGGCTATGACAAGCGCTGTCTATCAGGACACAAGCAGTAACTCAAAAGTCCCACGGAAAGGAAGCGAGAGAGAGGAACGTGGAGGGACAGAGCTTCTCATGCAGCCATAAGTGAATCAAGTCCTGCGGGAAAATTCTGAGGATGGAGGGATAAATGAAGGGATAGATGGATGGGGCACCCTCTCTCCAGTCTTTCCCGACTATTCTTTCCCTTCGGTGCGCTGCTTCTCTCTCTCTCTCTCTCTCTCTCTCTCACTCTCTCTCCAGCTGCGGCGATGACCCCGTCACTGAAACTTCGAGGAGCCAAAGTGGGAAAAACTTCATTCACACGGGCTGTCAGTCACGAGGCGAGCAGCCAACCGGAGAGGAGAGCGGAAAAAGCGCGGCGTCTGATTGATCAGCGCGAGAAAGGGGAGGGATTTTTTTTTCTTTTTTGCGTCTGCTGCTTTCAGTTCATTGTGGCTTGATCTTGATTTTGACAAAATATTTTTTTAGGGGCATCCAACAAAGACATCGGATGAAGCATCACTTTGATATCACAAAGCAAACACATTCAAGCTTGATTCATTTGTTCAGTTTCAAAGACACTGTGACTTCTAAAAGCTAGAAAAATACAACGTTATAAAGTGCTATTTCCATGTTTTATTGATTTCTTTCTCTTTATTTTTACAGAGCCAATGATAAGCAGTTGGAATGAAATGCCACACAATTCAACTTGCCCTGTCTATCCAGCATATGAACAGTTAAATAGAAACAGTGCTGTGCATTAGAGCCAAGGGGTGTTCTGAGAACATCCTAAAATACAATTTTGGGAACTATTCTAAGGCTGAAATGGTTCTGGACCTCCTGACACACATGGCAGCTGAAGCAGGGAAGGCCATCGAGGTGATGACCTCTTGACACGGGGCCGAATGTAAACGCGATGAGAATTCTGTCCTTGTTACATATGGAACAAAATAAAAACATTTACTGATAAATTATGGCTTTGGTGAATAGCAAAAGTTTAGAAGCGTTTCAAGAAGTCCATTATTTTCCAATGGTGATATGAGAGTGACATCAGAATGGTGACATCTAATTGCACATCACTGTGGAGTTTATGCCTCAACGTTACACATGTTATGGTGTGTGATGTCTCATTCCACCTCAGGTTACCTCACGGGGAATTTGAAGAATGCAGCTTCTTTTATGCAGGGTGTCCCTGAGCCAGCGGGGGGCAGCTACTCCTGTGCAGCCCTTAAAACACACACAAACACTGAAGTCCAAAAATAAGACACCAGAAGTACCTCCTCAAAGTGAACATTAAGAAAATGAAACGCTTGTTGAGCAAATAGTAAACGCAACGTGGAAGGGAAGATGCGATGTGTGATGGCTGTAAAGGTTAAATGAACAGTGTGTCTGATCGGTTGAACTGTTGTAGACCTGAAAACGCATCATTCAGTCCACATAACATCTTCTGATCACCTGAAATAAAAATGTATAAATGGCAATCTCAAAAAATGTGTGTTTGAGTTCACATTACTTGATGCTCATGTAGACTTAATTGTTACGTTTACTCACTTAACACAGTCTCAAGAGAATTTGTGACATTGTAATGAACTGTGTTCATGGACACAAATTTCCCCCTTTTTTCGTTTCAGCCCGCACAACTTTCAGTCTAACATATTTTAATACGATGCATTCTTCATACATATAAATACATATCAACGCGATCAGATATTCATACCTATTTAAGAAGTTGGCTTATTCGTATGAATTTCTTATTTCCCTTGATCTCATGGGTACTTTTTTTATGATATGACGTTGAGACTGGGTTGTGAGGCTAACCCTAAAACAATACTGATTTATTTTAAACAATTCTTTATGTAAATAATAATAATTGAAAAAATAATAACTGTTTTAATAACTCAGAAAAGCATTAATAAGTTCAGAAAATGTTGTGAAAATGCAAATAAATAATAAAAACATTCTTTAAGTTAACAAAAATTTTGACATATTATGTGGAACATGCAAACCTGTTAGATCATAAAATAGTTAAATAAGACTAAGCCTGATCATTGGATAGATTCTGCACTCTGATTGGTGGAAATAATGAAGAACATTTTAGTGATTTTGTGGTTGCGGTTTAATAACAGATGTTTCGAAAGAGAGAAAAACAAAGTAATCATGGAAACATGGAAGGGGTGTAAAGACTGCAAAAGGATAGAATATGAATATGTAGCTTGAGAATTAAAAAACTATGTTTTAATAAACGATCATTATCAAGTGATCAGGAGAATAAGTTTGTGCTAAAAAATAACTGATAGAGATCTCTGCCAGTGTACAGTCTTACTCTCTTCACCCCTGAGCGATCTCAGCAAACATGTGCTCATCTCTCCAGCACTTCTCAATTAGGAAAAGAAGACAGATATTAAACATGGCTTAAAGCCAATGCTGTACACAACTCATAAATGTAAACAGCGTTCAACACTGGATTCGATCCAGCTGCCAACATTTGGCTATTTTTGCAGTGATCTTTGGCTGGGATTTCACTTATCTGCTTTTGTCTGCCGTGTTTGCTTTTGCTGAAGAACCCAAAAAGATTTTCTGAGGGTGAAAGGACTACATTATCCAATAAATATCAAGAAGAGGAGTTAACCTGAGTGTTAACCTGGCGTGTAGAAATCTTAACACACAGTACACGAGCACACACCTTTATCGTAGCTTTGTCATCCTCACCTGTGAATGTACTCTGTGAATAAAAGACAGCAAAAAACAAGTGCCAAAAGAACAGAGAAAAGAACAGTGATGGACATATTGGCTGAAGTTCAGCCTCTCATTTTCCCTCAGGTCACCATCCGTCAGTGCTTCATATTAACCCTGCTCCATAAACCCCAGGATATTCATATCAACATTATCAAGTCAGATTTATAATTATAGAGTTAAACCATTGAATCCGGATCAAGGTTTTCACACATTTTCCATCTTGCAAACATGACCTGAGAATTTGATTTGGACCCAACGGGGCTGTTCAAACACGTTCAGACAAACTTTTCTCATTCAAAACACTTAACAAGATCTTTTTACAGCTATTGAGACAGTAATAGGTAACATGTTAGTTTCTATAAAACTATGAAGTGCCACTTTCTCCGTCTGCATGTGGAAACCGTGTGTGTCATCCTCCGCAGCGACTCTTTTAATCTCTGCTTAATGTTATCAATCACAGGCCTTCGAGGGAATCTAAAGCGTATTTGGCTGAGACCATGTGAACTGAATTCACCTCAAGAACTGCTTCTTCAAAATTCAGTTCCACATAAATGTCACGGTTAATGATAAAATTGAATTGGCAGGAAAACTGAAAATCCATTCCTTAAAGACCAGTCAGAAAAAAGTCTGAAACATGAAATTGAACTTTTATGGCTGTGGAAGCCCGATTTCACACCAATGTGTATTTATTTTAGTCTTAATCTTTACACCTCCAGTAAATAGATAAATGAATAAATGAACCCTGGAAAATATTTAAAAATGATATGCAATAAACTTACATTTAATGAACACCCCAGTCCTAATAAAAGCTGCCACGTCCTGCAGAATGTTTGGAAAGACCACCTGTGATTAAGTAAGACATCATCATTTATGGTTAACATGACGTAAAACTGTGATCTATGGCATCTTACATAAAAACAGAGAAAACTGTCAGCTGTCACCTGGGATGTTAACTTTAACTCTCTGACACTGTGTGATGAGCTGGAATTAAATATCTCATAAGGCCTAAACACAAAACACCCTGTCACCACCCTGAACAGGATAACTTTGGAAAATGAAATTTATTAAATGAATTAATTAAATTAAAATCCAATACAAAATACTGTAAAATATATGTTGATGGAACAACATCGCAAGAGAAGCAAGACAGTTACAGTACTGGATTCGTGCTGTCGGGAAAATACAAATTTTATTTTATTAAATTAAATGTATTCTAATGGTGGCTATAAAATGAGTTGTTTGTTAAACCTAATTCACACAGATCTGACAACCGCCAATAAACACACAAACTCGTTCTTTCAAATTACCTTTAGAGTCTCTCAATAAAGTATAAACGTCTGCTTTAGTTTTGCTATCAAAATACATTCGCATCCTTCTGGAAGCTTTAGAGGAACCAAAAAGCCACTGTATATAATTTCATCTGGTCATGGAAAGCATGAAATAATGTTGAGTCAGTGGACATGTGGCTTTACCGGAGTAAAGAAATTCCATGCTCTCTAACACGTGTCACTTTCATATCAGGTCTGTAGAGATCTCTAACACTTTTTATAAGAAGGCAGATAAATCTTTAGTTACAATATATCCATGATTTTATTTATGCGGTATATGCCAGAGGGTATAGAATCTTATAGCTGGAATAACTGTTTGATTAGCTTTCCTGTAGCTCAGTGGTAAGAGCATGGCGTTAACAACGCAAGGTTGTGGGTTCGATCCCAGGGGATTGCAAATACATATGTAAAATGTATATGATAAAGAAATGTAAGTTGCTTTGGATAAAAGTGTCTGCCAAATGCCTAAATGTAAATGATTAAGTTTTAAAAGAGAGCGTATAAATCCAAAATGTGCTTCTACCAAGTTTAGCCCTTGACAAGAAGATGTGCAGTGTTGTGACTGCAAGATTCGGGTCATGCTGATTTTCTACCCTACGACTTTTAATGTTAAAAGCTCATCTCTGGCCGAGCGAAAAAAGGATTTATGTGTATTTGAACAGCAATCCTGTCATCACCACAATGCTTTTGTGAGCTTTATATGCGGGATTAAATGCTTAACTGTAAGGTAATCTCTTTACTCTAAACCAGAATGTTCAAAGTAAATAGTTAAAGTAGTGTGAACTTAAATATTTAATTCTTACTTTTGAGTTAAAGGGGTGATTCGCCGGAAATCGCCGTTTTTCTTTGTGTTTGGTGTGTTATAAGTTAGCCATGCATGTATTAGACACGCAAAATTGCAAACATTTAAGTGTCGGAACGAAATATGTATTTTATCTAGAGGCAAATGCTCACCCAGACCTGACTGAAACGCCTCGATAAAACCGGCCAAATTTAAACGTACGTGAGGTGGGTGGTCTCGTAAATCTCACTGTACCATCGCCGGCTCAGCCTGATGTTCTGAATATGGTAAGAGGCATTATATTTCCGTGCAGTATTCGAGCAAACACTAGTGAACCGGCCAATCATAGCACACCTCGCTTTTCAGAGGCGGAGCAAAGAGGAGATACAAACATGCACGGTATGCGAAAAATACAAAGTTTTTTAACCTTAAATCGTGTATACACATTGTATTACATCTAAAGCTTTCCTGTAGCTCAGTGGTAAGATTAAGGTTGTGGGTTCAATCCCAGGGGATTGCACATACCCAGGTATAAATGTATAGGTTACTGCAATGTAAGTTGCTTTGGATAAAAGAGTCTATCAAATGCATAAATGTTAATATAAACCAATCAATAATATTTGTTTTAGCCGCGTCAAATGACCTCTTTAAGTTAAATCAAGACTTTGTTTTGAGTACAACAAACTCAAAACTTGATAGTTCTGTTAATTTAAATTGGGAAATACCCAATTTTGTTTTGAAGAACTCAAACACTGCAAAGAAAACAAGGTCAAATACACTTTTATACAGCAATACAACAGTAATATTTCTATTTAGGAAAAATAAAAAAATATATTTTTTGTAATTATTTGTTTATTTCTGTCCTATTTTCATGTGTCTTGTCCTGCTGTCGGTCTTTCCCATTGCTGTTGAATGACGTTATGTCACATTGAGGTTTGATTTTGTTAAAATTTAACAGACACTGAACTGGAATGACCACAATGCATCTAGAAATGTTGATAAAGTGAAAACGTGGATTGGTATATTAACCTTTTCCCGGCTGTATGTAAGCTATATTTATACTTTTTTTAAAATCTGTTTATTTTCTTTTGAAGCTGCTTTAAAACATTGCAATAGTGTAAAAAAAGTGCTGTATAAATAAATTTGAATTGAATTTACACCAAACATGACATTTTAAACTTTCTGAGACACTCTTTTCATAACTGAATAAACCAACATCTTACTCCACAAGAAGAAATAATAAAGCAGTTAGTAATTAAACACCCGGTCATAAAATTAACCGTGTCGTGTTTTCCTCTCATTTCAGTTGTTTGTGTAATTCTAACATTTAAATATTCCCTAAAGTGATCGCTTTTCCTGGGAATCTTCTAACGTGTTCTTCAATGGCCTCTCATTACTCATTACTCTGGCCTGCTAAACACACTTACTGCAGCTCCACATAACTAAACACAACCACACGCATGAGATCTGAATCTGGATCAGTTCTATCAAACTACATTCATTAGGACTGAACCATTCCAACTGTTCCCAGGTCAGTGAGAGGTATTTCACCACAACAAACACACAGGGTGGAGTGCCAGACGGCGAGATGTGTTTAATTAACATTATAGGCGACGGTTTTCCCTGCTTTCATGTCACATGCCAAACATCACAGTTTTGAATCAGGCTTCAGAAAAGCACCATCACATGTTCCGTGATGTCGATGTTGTCACTGGCGCGTATTCATGTAGCTCAATTGGTAAAGCAGCACAAACTTTGCATGAAAATGTCTGACAAGTGCATAAATTAAAATGTCACTCTTGACCATAAAGACTTGTCATTAAAAAACCCCACAGGTGATATTTAAACATTGTTATGTATTCTTATCTAAATTTCTACAGCTTAATGAATAATGAATCACTTTATGACTCACAGACTTTTGTTTATCGGACACAAAAGCCTCAAACTGTCTACTGTCTTTGAAAAACCTGGAACATATTGGTAGCAGAAACATTTAGTTCCTCTTCAGTACAGTACATTGAGTTCATGTGCGATAAAGTGATTCCAGCTATGAGATCCTCTCCATTGCAACTTTTTTTGAGCGTATTCAACAGAAAATCCTTCATGAAGTACATGGGGGGGTGGAACGTGAGAGATTTCTCCAGACGTGATTCGATGGTGACATGCTTCCTTTTCAACAGTGAGGAATTCTTTCCGTTGTGGCGTCCGGACCTCAAGGGAGACGTACCGGTACCAAGCAAAGCCACAAACTGAGTCAGCATTATTTCATTCAGTTACGCATTCAAGAACGACAGCAGATATTCTACAGCCGACTTGAAATCCTCTGAAGGTTCCAAAAAGCTTCAATTTATTTTAGAAAGGCTGCTTGAATAAAACATTTAAACATATTTGTGGGCCGTGAATTGTTCATGCCTCACGTTTTTCTCTCGGGTCTTATTCCCAAGCTTACTTTTGAGAATAAACAAATGTCCTACAAACAGCAATCAAGAAAATGATTTGGAATTACGAACCGGCTAAAATGCTGTGCTCAAATCTACCGGAGCGTGTGCTCGGAATTGCGGTCAGATGAACACATGCTGTTTGGAAGAAAGTGGAATTATTATCGGTGACTCACAGAACCCCAATATCCTTCAGTTGAGCCAATCCTTTCCAACCAATTACCCACAAGCCCTCAGTGCTGCCTCATTTGCATTCTTTCCAAATCCAAAGCGTTCAGAAAAACTCTTTGTATACAAGCGTGTATTTGTGCATTTATATGGACTTCGTTGAGTTCCAGAACTGTGTTCTAACGCGTGTATATTAATCAAAGCGATCCCCGAAAATGAAAATGATGTCATCACTTACTCACCTTCGTGTCGTTCCAAGCCCCTATGACCTTTTTTCTGGATGCAGGTCACCTTAAAAATAAAAATTGATTCTTAATGTTTCAATCACTACTAAACTAATGAATAGTGAAAGCGGACAACACGCTGTGGGAAACACGCTTACATTGCACATGTGCCCTTCAGATGATCTCTGTGTTTTTCAGAAACATGTCAATTATCCCTCTCAAGATCTTCCTAGATATGCATGGATTCATTCTGGAAATGGGTTTCGAAAATGGTCCTTGGAGGGTAGAGCGAGTTTATGAAATGATGGAAGAACATATGAAACTCATGACCGACGTATCTCCCACACTATGAAAAACCCTCTAATGAAGTCAGACAAGATAGATGGATGGATAGTTGTCTGTAAACATGTCCCTACCTTGCTTTGATAGTGTAATGTGATGTGGGTTGGTTAGGGAGTGTGTGGTATGATGCATGGTAATTGTCTTGTTAACTTTTGCCAACTTGCACTCGGAAATTCTGAAGGCATCAGTCTCAAGAGAACACATTCGAACAAACACACAACTCAGCATTTCTCTTCCTACTGAATGAACACATCACAATGTAGCAAAAGAAACAAGCACAACAACAATCCTAAAAACACACAGAGACCCACATTTCATTACGTTATTCCCACAAAGACAAGCTGGGCAGAGCCGGACAGCAGAGCTGAGGAATTTAAGAGAGAGAAAGAAAATGTGCTGAAGTTTATTCTTCTGTAAAGAGGCATGGGGGACCAGAATAAGACCAGATGTTCTGGAATCTTCTCTGACACACAACACAGAGGTATGAGGACAATCTCCAGTTGTCCTGTGGTACTTCATACGAAGGAAAAATCCCAGATATGATCTCTCTAATATTTAGCGAATGTGAAATGAATAATGGTGATCTACGTAATCTTACATTAAAGCATGATATCTTGTTCTACCTTTGAAACTTCCTTTGCGGGCGATCTGTCCCTCTTACTTTTCGAGTGTGACTCCGCCCCTCCAACCAAGTGATGTAGAGATCACGAGCCAATCAGTTTCCCCGATCAATTTCTCTTTTAGTTGAAAATCCTCTTTGACCTGTGAAAATAAAGCAATACGCCCCGCGAAGCAGTTTACAGAGCATTTTATAACCGCTCAGGGCGTGTTGTGCCTAAAACCCCCTTTTCTATTATAAAATGCACTTGTAAACCACTGCTTCGCGGGCTTATTGCTTTTATTAAACGGTTATTTTATATGCGTAGCAATGTTGTATAAAACAAAGTAAATAAAGTTACAGTTAGTCTTTGTAATGCGGTCAGCAGTTATTAATCGGGGTATTTTACTTGGCTCAACCAATCAGAATCAAGGACCAGAAACGACCGTTTTATATCTTCACGTTTGGAAGGTTGCAATTAACATTTAATGTTGATTTAGGTGAAAGAGAGCATGACACAGACACAAAGAGCCTGACACAGTGCAAACATCTCTTTTATGTAGACGAGATATTGCTAGTTTGAAATAATCAAATGTAGAAACGCTTGGTCCATGAGTAAACATGTATGAGTTAACATGTGTGTGTGTTTTGTTAATAGTAATATGCTCCTTGTGTCTTTCCCCCACTATAGAAAACCACTCGGTCAATGTTAAACCCACGAAGATTCATAGAGCCCCATGACGCAGCTCCGCCATGAGCCCATTTGAGGCCAGTGACAGAGCTGCATGTTATGTTTAATGTACCGGCCAAAAAAACACATCAGCAACCAATGCTTGGAAAATCAAGGTCATTTCAGCCTAGTGTGGTCAAGGTTTTTTTGGAACATGTTTGCTTGTTTGTTGGTGGTCCAAGGGGGTCCGCCAGCTTTAAAGGGATAGTATGGCCAAAATTGAAATGTATTTAAACACTTTATTTGTAATTTTCCACTTATCGTATACAACAGTTGTATTCTCTATTTTACAAATAACCATAGACAAAATGAGTAATCAAAAACCCAACATGAGAAATACAAAGACAGACGAAACCCAATATCGACCTGACAAACTTGACACAGACAACAGACGGACAAAAAAAAAGAAGTGCACCAAACATTTGTTCAAAATTAAATTCTTTCATCATTTACTCAGAATTGACTGTCATTGTATAAACTCAAAATCACTGAGATATTTCTCAACTTCTTTTGTGTTCCATATAATGGTTTTGATATGGTTGAATGAGTTAAGTATCCTTTTTAAGACATTGACTTGATGTGGTTTACCAGGTCAACTAAAATAAAAAACTCTATGGTAGCATGTTTGATATAAGAACCTGAATGTGAAAAGGAATTCATACATGTTTTGAAGAACATGAGGGTGATTCAGTGATGAAAGAACTTACTTTAAACATACATTTTGAAGCATTAAGTCCCTTTTTCTTTTAGCCCATAGGTCTCTTAACTCCAAAATCGCTTTGAAAAGGGATCTTTGATGTGCCAGAGCTGCCATAACATCACATCTTTTTTCTGCAATCCAACTTAATATGAACATGTGGAGTAAATGCGACCAAAGGTGAGGAGGTAGTATATCTACAAATACTGTATCTTATAGATACTACCATGCTGTGTCACCGTATCTTTTGTATAATAAAGACATATATGCACATAACGCACACATGTATTATATAAAAATTCAAAAAGAGTTATGTAATGACAATAATTATGTGTTAGCACATATTAGGGGTTTCGCAATATACCGGTATTGACAATGACCTTGATATCTAAAACCGTAAAAATCAACCTACACATGATAATATCGTTATTTTTTTTAATATCGACATTATGATGATACAACTGTATAAACAGTAGTCTATATAACAATCAATCGAAACTAATTGAGTCTTCAGACGTCTGATTAGCCCAAAAATAAGGACTAGTGTTACTATTTAGTGTGCTTGTTTCCGTAACATGTCAAGCATTATGTGACGTTTCCGTTCGGTGAATCATGACACTGGGGGAACATGAGTCACCAAACTTCAAATCTTTATCAAAGCAAACACCCAAATCATTAAACCACAAGCATAAATCTGCACCATAAAAACCATCTGCTCCACGACCGGCCGTCCTAAGAAGACCGCGCTTCTGAAACATTCCCAATGTTATGATGGGGAGCAGACATCACTGTGTGCACATGCAGTGACTTTAATCTCCTCATAAAATAATTTTAGCAAGTTCTGTTCATTATACAATGTTGCAGATTCACTTTAACGTCTTGTAGTGACACAGAACAGAGAATAAAGAACCTTCCTATCACATCCAAAGTAGTGAGAGACAAAGGCGTGGCTTGCTGAGGAGGGCGTGGCCTATTTTTAGAATCCGCCCAGCAGTTCAGTCATCCCCTCCTGTCTCTGATAACTCTCTTTCTCCTCTCTCTCCTTCCTTTTTGTCTCTCTCCCTCTTTTCTTTCCCTCCATACCGTTGCTGTAACAGCAGAAACATATGTGCTCTCTCTCTTTCTCTCTGACATCATCTGAGCTCGCTGCACGGTCCGGCAGGAGGGTGGGGGACGCATGGAGAACCCACCGAACAATCTGCATTCTTTCTTTGCAACGTTCTTCTCCTTTTATTTCAAATTCTTTTCTCCATATGTGTATGTATCACCAAATATTTTTGCGTTACAGCTTTTTTTTTTTTCTCGTATGTGTGTGTTTGAGTGTGTGTGGCTTTGAACTTTAAGCATGAACGGAGCTCTACTATTTCACCTGGGGCATAACATTAAACTGAGCCAATGAGAACACACCTGAGCCGCACACGACAGCCAGTCACAGCGCGTGAAAGCTTATAAATAACGGACAGCTGAAAAAACAAGACAATGTGAGTTTTAAAACAGACAGACGGATGGGACAGTGGGTGAAAATGACGGATCAAAAACGCATCACGTGATGCAGAATCTGTGTCAGGGCCTCAAGCGAAGTATTTACGTCTTTAACAAACAGCATTTGTATGGATTTGGTTTAGATGGGACTCCTCTGAGGGGGCTGCGATTTCCTTTGAGAGAGAGACAGATTACACCATCACAAAAGGTGCGCGGGCGAGGGTGGGCTGGACCCCGCCCCCCCTCTTCTGGTGAGAATGTAAAGACTTTTTCGTGGAATTATTGAGTATTCCCAACCCTTTTTCCGCAGACAAACTAGGTTGAAACGGAGAGAAATGGAGAACTAGACAGACGGCAAAGACGAATAAGAGGAGGATCAGAGGAGAACAGGAAACCGGATTAGAGTCTGACAGAAAATTTAATGATACAATTTACATTTCCTGCACTGCTCAAATGTTAATCTCTCTTAATGTGAGCTTCATGATCAGAAACTGTGTTCACAAATCAATAACTTGATAAGAAAACCCGTCAAGTACACATTCTGTGTCGCACTGAAATGAATGAAAATCGAAATTATATTTTGCATAAATTTCTACATGCAAAATCAAATTCCTTATTTTTTTGGGTTTCAATGTAAAGTGTGGTTCAAACATCAACTTGTTAAACTGAAGTGAAAGAATATGTTCAGACAGCAGCTCTTTACCATCTCACCGCTCTTTACCATAAACCAAGGTTCTCGGTTGTGTAGAAGAAACCTCACAGCAGCCAGTAAAGAAAACCCAGTGTGTTTGTGGTCCAAACCTGTAATCTTCTGTCCGTGTGGCCGGCGGTGCGGCTTCAGGCAGTGAAGACACGGTCAGAATGAGAAGCTGAATATCTTATGGATTACGACCTGTAAACACACACAAAATATAATGGCGCATTTCCAAAATCTTGGTCTGGGGACGTGTGTGTCATTTGAACGTCAAGAGGTGTGACATTAATCCAGATTTTTGAGGATGAGTAAGGATTCAGTAAACGTTTCTTTCAGGGAGAACCAACAAACAGAAGAAAGACAATTTTTCAAATGTTAAACGATCATTATCCTGTAAGAAAAACATCAAATTTACCAATAACAATTAGACCAATAACTCTATTCTGCTAATTGACTAAATGATCTAATAATCTTAAATACTCCACACATGTTCTTTAGATAAAATGACAGGTCTGATGCCCAACATCTCTTGAGAACGTTGATTTATTCGTCATCAAATCTCATTTTTTTACACAGAAAGTAATAATAATCGTGCAATTATTTTACACACAATTAAAAACCTTTAACTAACAATGCAATCACGATATAATTATATATGTTATTTTAGAATTGCGTATCTCTACTTCTGTTTTTAGTAGCAATAAAAATGGAGCGCATGATAAATAGCACTTAGTAAGTACATTATTATACTATAGTATCACCATGGTTTTAAATGACATTTTTTGGACCTACTGTATGGCTATGGAATGAAAATGATGATAATCATACAGTATCACGCTTTATATTGAATTACCACGGTTTTCCCCATCTAATACTGAGGTATTTCCTCACTGTAGTGTGGTACACTTTCCCTTCTTTTCCTGAACTCAGATCATTGAACTCGAGGAGCCAAGAAACCCATGGAGATCATCCAGCTCTGTAGAGGAAGAGGCCCATGCAACGAGAAACAGAAATCACCTCAATGGAACGAGAGAGTCAGAAACAACGGATAGAGCGAGCAAATGAAACAACAGCCTTTTTCACGGTTTCTCCTACTGTATAAAGACAAGCGGCCCTTTTTGTCATTTTGACTATTTTTCTTTATTTGTGGTCTCTCTCTCTCCCTCAGCAGACAGGCTGACTCACTCCATAAAATTACTTAGTGCTTTGGGGTTTTCGAAAGCTGGAAAATATTCTCAGACTTTTTATCCATTAATAAGCGAGTCCTAAAAGCGAGAGAAGAAAAAGAGATTTTGAAGCGAATGAGATGGTGGAGAAATGTGGGTGTACATGTAAGTAACATCTCAGCCGATGCGTCAACGTCTGCGTCTGGTCTGATTTACCATCAAACATTGTTAGAAGATATGAGAACATACAAAACACTTTTCTGTTGCTCAGTGGTTAGAGGACGGCGCTAGCAATGCCAAGGTCATGTGTTCGATCCCAGGAGTTGCACATAGTCAGAAACAACTGCCATGTCAGTCGCTTTGGATAAAAGCGTCGGTCAAATCCATAAATGTACATGAAATGCAATAGTGACATAATCCAGCTCTGCTGGGTTCATTAAAGGTCCAGTGTGAAATTGTGGGAATGATCTATCGATAGAAATGCAATATAATATAGCTATGCCTTCAGAGGTGTATAAAGAGCTTACACAATGAAGCGTCATGTTTTTATTACCTTAGAGTGAGCGATTTCTATTTTACGTACACCGCGGGTCCACTTCCATATAATTCGCTATGTTCTGCCAGCCGTCGTTGTGTTTCGAAAGGGAGGGTTGGAGTGAGCCGTTGGTTGCAATTCGTAACCTTGCCACTAGATTTCGCTCGCTGGACTTTTATGTAAACAGAGAACTTTCTACGTATAGGAAAAATAAATCTTTTATTGATTAGAAAATGTGAGAATTCTCAGCGTTGGCTCAGTCAGGTATCTTACCTATTGTGCACTTAAAACTGCAAGAAAGTGAGAAACAAATAAGACAGTTAACATACGGAAGCAAAATAGAATATAGTTCATTTAACTTTCTAATAATTATGATATAAGAGTAATGTTTAATGTTCTTGTGATCTTAAAAGAAAAATCTGAATTGCAGAACAGATTTTCTCATTTTCCTCTTATTGCTGTCACAGAAAGATGTCTGAGATATAACAGT
Source organism: Triplophysa tibetana (assembly GCA_008369825.1). Lineage (NCBI taxonomy): Eukaryota > Metazoa > Chordata > Actinopteri > Cypriniformes > Nemacheilidae > Triplophysa > Triplophysa tibetana. Next base: position 3,460,398 of record CM017898.1, read on the forward strand.
CCCTTTGTGGTGAACGCAAGACTTCAATAGCCGTGTTTCCATCCAAATTTGTGAATTTAGCTTATGCGCGAAATTGGAATTTCGCATAAAACTTTGCGAATAAGAACAGTTTTCCTTTTACTAGTCAACCATCAGATTCTAATAAACTGTCTCTGTCAGTGAGAAAGGTAAGAGAAGCCATTGAATATAATCATTTTCATATATTGTAATTTCTGCTTTTGTGAATGTCTGCTGTTTGTGAAGCGCAGTTGTGACAGTTCTGGGATGCAGTAAGGCCTACAGATATACGTTTCACACTTTGCTCAGGCATTTAAGAATGACCGTAACAACATCTCAGGTGCTGTAACAAGACCAGAACTCTTAGTCAGGTAACATCGTCTCACTGTGCAGTTACATGATTTTTGGAGTAATTATTCGACAAATGCGTTTCCATCTCCCATTATTTGCTTTTCCGTGAAAAAGAAAAAACTCTTAAAGGGACGCTAAAACTTTTGTGAATTAACATTTTTTATATCAAAATTTGGTGTTTCCATCACTCGTTTCGGTCCAAAACTTCCAGCTGCGCATAAAACCATTTGTGATGGAAACCCGGCAAATGTTGCTTATGTTTACGTGGTGTTTTTATCAAGCTTTAAGATAACCCATCTGGAAATTCATCATTTTTAAACCATTGCAGAGTACTTTCTTCATAAAATGCAGTTTGAAAGCCCTGTCATTACCCTGTCACCAATCACATTAACAGATTTGAGATTTTAAGGACAGCGCAAAGACTCGGCACTGAAATAATCGCTGCTGTTTCTGATTTGCTTCTGCAACATGATCACGCGCTGCACACGCGTCTAATGAGGCATCTATGTACTCATTATCTACGTCCTGAGCTCACACGACTGAATGAAGGCGGGGACCGATTTGCATATACGTTTGCTATTTTAATGCTTGACGATGAGTTTAAAGGATTCAATTATCGATTGCAGTGGGACTTGAAAAATGTCTTTCCATTGGGTGTCTCTGGGTTAGTGTGTCTAGTGTGTGTTCCACTCACCGAGCGGAGCAGTTTGTGTGTGTTTAGTTTAATGGTGATGGATGATGGTGGTAATTCTTTTTCCAGAGAACTTCTTCTCTAAACACTAACATACACACACAGAGACACACACATACACACTGACCTCTCAGAAATCACCCGTGAATGTTGAGGGGGGCCGATGATGTGGAGCTCTGAGCAGGGATGTTTTCCTGTTGAGTCATTCCAGACAGAGGGATTGTGCCCTGGGACACAGACTTCCAGCCTCCCCCTACCCCTCCAACATTTCTCCTGTTTCTCTGCTCCAGTGATTAACGTGCAAAAAGAAATGAAAGGAACACATCCAAAGGTTCAGAGATTGAAAGGATTTGTGATGGAGACGTTTTTGCACGGTCTTGTCCGTTCAGGATTAAACTCACGAAATGATTGGAGGTTTAAACATGGACCATAAAACGTGGTGTGGACATGAGAACATGTAACGCGGACGAGCAAAACGTCAGCATCTGTGATAAAAGCAATAAACAGTATTATGAACATTTGTGGAATGATCTGGCCGCTGCTACAAGATCAGCAGATTCTGTATCCAACGTTAAGAATCGGCTGAAAACACATCTCTTCCGTCAGCACCTGACCTGACCTGACTTCTATCTCTTTTCTACTCTTTCTATCCTTAAAAAATAAACTTCGCTTTGTATGCTGTGGTGGGCTATATGAGACCAGTTTAACTGCGCTTATGCCTTTCGCTGTCCTTATGTTGTTCCAATTGCTTCCATTGTTTACTTCATTTGTAAGTCGCTTCGGATAAAGGCGTCTGCTAAATGACTAAATGTAAATGTTAGAATTGAGCTTTTATCCAAAGTTATGGTGCATTCGAGATGTATTTTGTGAGTATGTGTGTTCCCTGGGATCCTTGGCACTGTTGATGTAATGCTTTATCAATTGAGGAGGAACACATGTTAATAAACAAAATCTTTGTCCATATTTATAGTATGTGATCCTACACTGCAGGATGTTTACAAATGTGCATTAATGGTGTTTGTTAAGAACAAAGCAACTATTTGCACCATTTGCGAGCCATGTGCATGTACTAGAAATGAACCACAGTCATCTGTAAGACCTGCAACGTACGGCGAGAAACTTGACACAAACGTTCGAGAGCTCGCTGCCAACCACCTTAAAAGAGAAAAACTCACGGCCAGCGTGAATGTGGAACACAGGAGAAAAGACACAGGGGAATCCCTGCTTGGAGCGTGTTGAAGACAGGAGGCCTTTGTTGGGCATGCACATGGATCGGATCTGCCCCTCGGAGTCTCCATGACGGACACCCCCCGGAGCGAGAAACGGACGGAAAGTCAGAACGAGTGGGTGAGACGGTCGGATTGGTCACAAAACAGGAATGTGGAAAAAATGACACAAATAAGCAACACCCCCCTCAGCCGTTTCTGAGTCTTTCGCTCCCTCTGTTTCTCCCTCCTTTCTTTTCTGCTTCTCTTAACGTGTTGACCAGCTGTGGCAAATTCTTTCCACTTCATCCTGTGGGTCAAGCAAATCATTTCACCGTTTCTCCCCAGACATACAGAAAGAGTGGGTGTACATGTGTGTGTTACCTTTGTGGAAAAAACAATGAAGCTTGAATGGAATTGTTTATCCAGAGACGTGAGGATTTGGAGAGAGTTGAGGAAAGATAAAGAGAAGGAAAATGAGATTGCGCATGCTTTAATAAAAAACTGTTTACACAGTGTGTTACACATGTGCAGTGTGGTTTCTTCTCTAATTTCTGTTTTTCTCTTCGTGCAGTCAAATTGGAGAGAAGACGAATGTGTTGGTATGGTTAACATGTATGATTGTATATAATTACAAATATGTAACTGTGTACGGTCAAAAAGAACCAAACTGTACGTGCCATTTGATCTTTTCATATTACGTGAGAGAGTGAGAAAGTGGCAAAGTGAATATCAAAGAGGGAGAGAGACCCAGAGAAGGAAAGAGAGAGACGAAGAGAAAGTGATTGTGTTTTTGTTTGTAATGTAATTTTGTAATGTATATTTAATATTTCTACACGTTACCAATAGACTCGTCTACTATGCAATAAAGCAAAATGCATCTGTAAAATGACAATTCACCCAAAAATTTAAATTCATTTGCACACATTTTTTCATTTCAAACCCGTTTGACTTTCTTCCTTCCGAAGAAAACAAAAAAGATATTATGAAGAATGTTGTTAACCGGCCCCCATTCACTTGCATTAGGTTTGTGTCTATACAATAGACGTGAATGGAGACCAGTGCTTTTTGGGTACCAACTTTCTTCAAAATATCTTCTTTTGTGCTCTGCAGAAGACAGCAAGTCCTAAAGTTCTGAAATAACAAGAGGGTGAGTAAATGAGGACAGAAATTTCATTTTTGGGTGAACTATCACTTTAGAGAGAGAGAGGGGGAGAGAGAGAGAGAGAGAGAGAGAGAAGGAGAGAGAGAGAGAAGAAGAGAGGAAGAGAGAGAGAGAGAGAGAGAGAGAGAGAGAAGGATGCTGTCTGTGTGGTGATGATTTAATTTGCAGACTTTCAAAGTTAAAGTCACGTGACTCCTGTATGGGCTTTTTGGACGATCTGCCCCCTAGTGGCCAGTGGGGGCGTCTCAGTGCAGCGCTCTCCTGGTCCCCATACGAACCCTACTCCTCACAGTTACTGTGAAGAATAAACATTACAATACATGGTGTCAGACGAAAAAATATGGCATAAACCCACCGGTACTAGCACATCATTTAAACAACGGAGCACAATGTCATCTGAAATTCTCTTGTTTATGAAAGCGGACAAAATACGGCCGGTCTTGAGTTAATAGTTTCCAAATGGGAGCAGGAGAGGTGTTCGTGTGGAGGTGAGGGGGAAAATGTGTCCACTGGAAGCAGGATTTCCTCCAGCCGGCTGTCACTGTTCCCACCCACGAAACATGTTGTCTGTCACCTAGAATATTTAACCCTTAAGAAAGTAAAAGTATGTGAACACTGAATGTCATAATTCACCAATCAGCTTCGAATATTGTACTGTAAGATGTGTAATAAGTAAAACATTTTGTTTTGACTTCCTAGGGGGTTTGTGAAGGGGGTGGAGTCGAAAGAAACTCCCCCGTGATTCACACCCTGGTTCTGTCCAACGGCCCACCTTCCTCAGCCCTCCATCTCTCTGTGGACTTCTGCCTCCGCGCTGGTGATGCAGAAGTGCCAAGAGGGTTCATACTCTCCCTCTTGTTCTGAAACTTGAGCGCTTCCAGATGCGAGCTGGAACAGAGGGGTGGTGATGTCATCGTGGGCCCAGCTTCCTGCGCCGCCTCTCCATCCAAAACTCGGACGCAGGAGAGGTGCTGGTGCTGAGAAACACGAACGACCGCCAAAGAGGAAGAGATGGAGAGAACATTTGCCTTGTTTTGAGAACAAGCGCGATGAGAAATAAACGTGATGGATGGATTTTGAAGTAGCAGAAGAGCGTGGAGACAGGTTGTCTCCCACGCTCTCGCTCACATCATGTTCAAAGATGGGGCTCACCTGAAATAGACCATAAAAAAAAGTTGCCGTCGGCCTTTTACTGCAATCACACTTCAAAAATAGCCAACTTTTCTGGCAATACATATTTGGAAATTGTGTTTTCACAATATTGTAGGCTCTTCAAATCAGAATGTTAAAATCAAGCCAAAGAAGTGTTTTGGGACGAACGAACAATATGATTCATTGGGGTTTAAAAAAAGTCATTGATGTTTGAAAAGCCTTTCATCTCTTCAATTTACCAAAGCATGAATAATAATTTCTATATAGTTTCTCCATCTCAGACGTTGAGAAGCATTCCCTCTTTGACACAAACGCACACAATCTGTATATCCCCCTCTTCAGTTCACTTCAAACTACCACTTGCACCTGGACATCCCAAAGGCATTCACTTGCCTCAGTCCAGATGTGTGTGTGTGTGTGTGAACTCACATGTGTCCTCAGCATTTGTAGGCTACACGGATGGGGGTTTCTACTGGGGAGGGGGTGCGGATGCAGTGTTTGGATGGTTGCTTGGCAACACCCATGTAAATAAATGTGTGTTAAGGATGCACTTCTGGAGAAAACTGCGCCGAGTATAAACAACCATTTAATTACAGGTCAATAATGTAAATGACCATAGAAATGATTTCATATCAATTAAAGTTCCATCTGTGCCAGCCTAAAAGATATGAATAAAAAGACACATTATACATATAAATGATGTTTGAAAGTTAACAAGTGTATATTTCAAATACTGCGCCACATGATCAAATTATTTCCTATTACAAAAATACACTGAAAAAAAAAAATTCGATCAAGTTTTTGGACATTTTTGCATTTAATTAAAAAGTGCGTGCACAAATGAACACAAAAAATTAAGGAAATCATACTAGCAGTTCTTAAGTGTAGTCTGTAATAAAATCTATAAATATTATAGTGTTTTTGAACTTTTTATATGAAATATTTAACGGTATACCACGGTATTTACTACAGTTTAACAATTTTAGATAATACAGAATACTACGATGCATTTTACCATAAAATACTACAATAAAAATGCACTATGCTACAATTTACCATAATAACTAGTTTACAACAGTATTGTGTTCCATGTGGGATGGCGTTACTATAAAAAGGTCATTTTACCAATATTTTTTAACACTATCATGCACTATCATTTCCACGATATTAAGGACTTGGTTTTAACATCTGACCACAGTTTTTTCACAAATATTTTTTGAAAGGGAAATAAGAACTGTGTACAACACCTCAAATCAACACAGAGACATTAAAAGGTAAAAACAAACCGATTGCAATAAAAAATACATTTAAAAACACAGAGGCTGTCTCTAGGTAACCAGTCATCTCTGGGGTCTCCTATGATTAAATCACTCCATCCTGTATAATAATGGCAATTATGTATGATGTAAAGCCAAGCATGACTGCTTAGCTCGATCCATGCGGCTCTGTAAAACTGCCATACTTAAAACAAGACTCGCAAAGATGTTAAAAGAAATGTTATTTCAAGAGAACATTCAGAGCTCTGAGTCATTTTTCAGCAAGACATCTCGACCATCACACCCGAAGACATCACACTGGATTTATTTAAGCGAATGGAGGAAAGATTGACAGGTCCGAGAAGAAGTGGCCCATCATTCTAATTCAGAAGTCAGAAGCAAACGCCAACACTAATACTCACGAACGCTTTCCAGTATATTGCCATGTTGAGAACTTCATTTCCCTCCCTGTCCTACCATCTGTCTTTTCCAATGATTCTGGGCGATGGCTTAATATTTCTTAGCTGGCGGCATTACTCTATTTAACAGTAGCAAGAAGACGTTTCTGTAAGAGAGCAAGGGGCATTTATTTCTCTTGTGCCACAAAGATGTATAAACACTACAACCTTAGTGACCTTTTAAGGAGGTCTCAGTTAAGCATGAAGCTGTCCACCGTCTTCGTGTTCCACCTTAAAAAACAAACAAATGAGAATTGCATTTCTTATATTTTCACATTTCAAAGCATGCTAACCCACAGAACACAGTACAAACCGCACACCCCAGCATGACATTTAAAACAGGTAAGCATCTCATCTAGTTTATAAGGCTAAATAAAAAGTAAGACTGCAAAGTTGAACTGTGTTTACTTAAGCTTCAAAAATGCTTTATGAACAATTTACACAGTTCTGTATGACATAAAGGTTCCCTGGTCCAGTATAAACATCAGCGGAACATTTCAAACCATAATTGGCCAATCACACCACAAGCCATCGACTAATCAGAGCAAATTAAACCGATGTGAAATAATGGAAAGATAAACAAAGATGCTTTCAATCCAGGATTAGGACCCCCGGTCATGCTCTGGTAAAACACATTTGTTCAACAGACCCTTCTCCATATTTTTGGCACACGCATGCACACACAGAGGGAACAAGACTTATAACATTCAAACCTAGAAAACCGGTTTCATATCGGTAGAAAATGAATCATAATTTAAAGATATTTAGTGTAAATGAATATGTCATGCTCTAGTAATTCTAAAATAAACCATTTACAGAAAACTAATAAGCTTTGCAGCAATTGCTGTAAAACTGTCTACAACGAGCCAGTCGCAACTAAACATTGTGTTCAGACTGAAATGCTACGAATATACATTCACATTAGATGTCATTGCACTTTCAACAAAATGTCAAACCAGGTGGCATTGATTCAAACTAAAAATAAAGCGTTACACTGTTTACTGAAAATTATTTTCTGCTCGTCAAAAATGAGTGAAACATGCTCATAGTTTGCACATTACACTCTGTTTAATAATATTTAATAAACATGTAATTGTAAAAGTATATTCGAAATTTACTGTCTTGACGTAATGGCTAAAATATGTTACAGAAAGGAAGAGAAATAAGGAAAAGGAAGAAAAAACTAAAAGGAAAGGTAGGGGAACGGGAAATGTAAAGAAGAAATAGAAAAAAGAAAAAGATGGAGCGGAAATTAAACCGATGAGAGAAATCCACGTGTACATTAACAACTGGCCTTCAAACAGGAAACTATATATCTTTCGGGTGAGTGGGGGAAAATAGGCTTCATCTCCACTTTCCATCCATCAACCCTTCTTTTTGAAAGGAGGGAGAAAAGAGAGAGAGAGAGGGAGAGAGAGAGAGAAAGAGCGAAAGAGAGGGAGAGAGAAAGACAGAGAGCGAAAGAGAGAGCGAGAGAGAGCGAAAGAGAGAGTGAGAGAGAGAGCGAGAGAGAGGGAGAGCGAGAGAGAGAGAGCGAAAGAGAGAGAGAGAGAGAGAGAGAGAGAGAGAGAGAGAGAGAAATAAAGAAAGATGGAGAGAGCGAAAGAGAGACAGAGAGAGAAGAATAGGATGTGGTCACTGGTTAGGACTTCTCAGTATGTTGGAGATGTCTCCTGGAAGACAAGATGACTTACAGTGGTGACACACACAAAACCTAAACACTCAAATCTCTCAAAGTCAGATAAACCTCTTAATGGAAAAGATTGGAAAATGTTCTGGAACTCCACGTGACTGATGTCAGAATGTTCCAGAGCGGCACCTGTGAGAGCGATCTGAACCGCGGCATCTTTATGAGAGAAAACTAAAAAAATTCAAAGTCCACTTGGTAAACAGATGCCACATTGTGCTCTGGTAAATCACCAACTGTGAATATGACTCGCTTCTGCGGTTCAACTTTGGGTTTTAGATGTCATGTTTCATTTAGCCAGAAACAGAAAATAGGTTGATGTGTAACCAAATCCATATAGAGTTAGATGGCGTAGCTTATAAAGCACGGGTTATTAAGACTAACCAGACTTTTGTAAGGAACGCATGCTGAAGTCAATCTGTGAGCAGGTTTATTCTGACAGAGAGGTTGCAAAACTAAACTCAAGCAATTGGTTAGCAGACAGCTGTCATGCTTTTTCAGTTACACACAACAGGCCAAAAAGCTTTAGGGGCTAAGACGTCTTCCTTCTGTTTTAACATTTACTTTTAATTCCCAGCTGTTGAACGTTTGTTCTGTGAGATGTACACTACATACAAAATCTCTCTCTCTCTCTCTCTCTCTCTGTGAGTAGCAGTGTGACTCAGTCCCGCAGTGATGATGAAACTTTTTCGAGTCTGCTGGGTCCAAATTCTGGCAAGATCAACACAAGGAAGCGCCAAGAAAACTGAAACTTCATCTACAGCCCGAGCAGCAGAAAACATTCACACAGCACTGCACAAACAGACACAGACCAACACCAAAACATCCGCCTGGTGACCAAATGCATAACTCAAACTCTTTCGGATGAATGTTTCAACCGTTACAACTGACATGAATACGATGACACGCTGTTTCCATCTTAAATCCACACCAGAAACGAAAGACGCATCGTTTTGCACATCTTACTGATTTTCACTCCTACAACACTTTCTCTCGCATTTTACATCTCATCTTCGTACACGTGTTCGCTCACAGATTTAGCCACATTGTTGATGGTCTCTTGCCCGGTGAGTCACACTACATGACGTGACGCGTTCTGGACGCTGTGCGACCCAAGTGTGTGGTTTTGTGAAGTAGACGCAGAACAGATTGGCTTGTTAGAGGTTGGTTTTTCAAGCGATGTTTGCTTTAACTGTTACGCTGTAATGAAACTCGCCGTGATTAATGGAGTTTGCTGGTCCCAGTGCAGTGCTGACTCACGCAGTGAAGAATGCGTAAGGGTCACTGCATGCAGGAGAGGGGAAAGAGGAGGTCGGAGCCCCAGAGGGCCACAGGGACCCAACAACTGGATGAGTCGGATTCATCAAAATTCATACTGAAATGAAGACGGCGTGAGTGTAAACCGGATCCAGAATACGGGATACTGAATAAATCCAGAGAAACTGGAATGTTTTAGAAAGGATTCAAGCGTCTGTCTGGGGCCTCTAATCTCAAAAACAGATTTAGTCCTGTAAAACACACATCCACACACACATGTCTGTTTTTCTCATTAGCAAAGGGAAAAATGCTGTGGAATACAATTTTGATTTTGAACATTAGCTGGTTTAAGGATGTCATGTTTTTTTTTTTACATATTTCAGCACAACGCATAAATACATTGTTATGGCATTAAACACTGTTGCTCACACTCGGGGTTAGGAATCTGAACAAACCCTGAACTCGAAAGTATTAAACACTGGTGTGTGATTAGTCTCGCACCATTAGTGCTCCAGACGTGATTCAATCCACAAATCAGACAATCTGTTGAGAGGTGAACATTTTTTTCTGAACAATCAGACTTGTTCAAATCGCTTTGGATGGAAGTGTGTGCTAAATGAATAAATTATGCCTGGTGGACATCAGCAGACTCATTTACCTATTTAAGAGCGATTCTAAGGACTAAATTATCATAGAAATTTGTGTGTAGGGTCTCTTAATGTGAGGCAGTTTGGCAACCTTAGCAAAATCACTTCTGGTTTATAACCCAATTGCCTAAAATAGACAAATTTATGCCATACCGCACCATCACAGAGTTTGACTGCCACCTAGTGGCCATATCAAAATAACACATTTGTAATTTTGTTTATAAAGGGATTCTCCAGCCAGAGATGAATTTCACACCCTCAAGCTGTTCTGAAACTGAATAAATGTTTTCTTTGTTCTGTTGAACACACAAACAAATATTTAGAAGAATGTAAGCAACTGAGATTAAAGGGGTGGTCAAATAAATAAGGAACTCCACAATCCCCCAGAACTAATTCTTCAAAATATAACATTTTGTGTTTAAGAGAACAAAACATAAAAAAATGTTCTACTATGGTACTAGTTTCCCAGAAATATCAGTTGCTAACATTCTTTCAAATACTCTTCTTAGTGTTCAACAGAACAAAGAAGTTTATAGAGCTTTGGAACAACTTGAGGGTGAGTAAACAATGACAGAATTTTTTTATTGAGTATCCCTTAAATGTGCAAGAACTGTTTCTGTGAATAATTAAAGAATATATATAAATAAAATGACAAAAAAAAACAAAGAATTTATTTTTTAACAGCAGCAATATATTACACAATGCACCTTTTTCTAGAACACAAGGACATTTGCATTTAAAACCAAGTAAGAATATATTTACATGAACACATGCGTGTATGCATAGCTGCATTGTCTTTATTTCTTGGGGCGACATTACGTTTTCACCTCCTTCGATTTGGGACGACTTTGTTTCCGCTGGTTGCCACCGGAATGAGAAGTTTGCGATACTCCAGTGGAAGATATTTCTCTATCAGTATATTGATAGGCATGCTGTCGGTGACAAAGCCCTGCCTGAAAGAAAAAAACACAGCTGTAGCTGCTAAACACAGAGAATAAGGCATTTGTTCTTTGTCAGTGTCATCTTACCTTCTCATGAGCAGCTCAAAATCTTCCATCTCAATAGTTTTACGTTTGGCGTGAGTTGCATAAACCTCCAGATCATCTGCTAGCCGTTCATAGTATTTCTTCAGACTATGGAAAAAGAAAGCAAGTATTGATTGTGTCGTAAGCGTCAAAACTTTCAAAGGGGTTACAGTAAGTTATGTTAGGCTGGGCTATTTCGTATTTCAAACTTATCTGAATGTAAAACAAAGGTGTATTTTTACATTTCATTGATGGCTGGATAGATGTCACTGGCCACCTTCGTTTTGGCGAAATGTTTAAAGACGCTCATGACGTAGCTCTTGGGCAGAACATCAGAGCCCTTTTCACGCTTCTGTCTGGGGCGTCGTTTGACAACCTGAGGAGCGGGACTGACATAATCGAGGTTTAATTTATATTAAGGAAGAAATACAGTAAGCACTGAAAAAAGGACTGATGCCTGTGAATTACCCAGAATTCAGTTCTTTAAGGACTGAGGGTGTAGCCTGAGCACTAGCATTTGCTATCATTCTCTTCTGTTTCACAAAAGCAGGAGTTGTCATGGACAGTTCTGAAACAAACAAACAAACAAACACATTATTGACATGTTCCTTGTAGTGGTAGATTTAGCAAAACACTGTTAAGAGGTAAAACAGCTAAACTTAGCTACCTTCACTATGAGCATCGTCATCATCATCTTCCTCCTCCTCTTCCTCTTCCTGTTCACTCTGAGCAGGTGAATGAGGTTCAGGGCTTTGATTGGCTGGCTCACAATCTATCATGTCCTCATCCTCTGATTGGTTTTCCACCTCTTGGGGTTCGCCTTCTTCGGTATCCGGCAACTCTTTTTCAGACAGACTAGTCTCATGTTGTGATCTTTGTTCAGATGTGGTCAATTCTGTCCCTTCCACTACCGGCGAATCCTCCTCATCCAGACTATCCTCACGTTGCTGTAAGCTTAGCTCAGTGGTGACCTCTGCTGCGGGGTACAGCGGAGGTGACAGAAGGCTGCCCTGTGGTTCCACCTCTTCATCAGGAACATCCTCTCTGCTCCCGTTACCAAACTCTAGAAGATCTGAAACAATTACATTTTCCGAACGTTTGTTATACGGTCATTTTTATAATCATCCTGTTCCAGAGATGTTTCAGAGCATAACTAGAGGAATAGGAATTTTCAAGATTTATGATATTTTTTATCTGATGAACAGTGAGATAATTACTAACAAACTAAAAAAAGAAAACACAACAATTGCTTTTCCCCCACTTGTCGATGAACTGTAACATATCACGAACATACATTTGTATGAATTTTACCTACTACAAACGACAGTCCTGTAGGAAGTTATGAGTTCCTCTCACCTTTCTCTCTGGGGTTCAATCCAGCCCCCAAACTCTTTGTGACTCTCTGGCCTGGTGGAAATGCTAGGACAAGACCTCCCCCCTCTGAGCGGTGAGCTCTGCGTGCTATCCTCTCCAAATCCTGTGACGTATCTGCATCATCTTGAACATTGTCTTCCCCAGTGCCTTCCTCAGTCTCTAGATCCTGTTCCTCTACATCCTGAGATTCAGGAGCAGACTCTATCATCGCCTGTGTCGGCGCAAGCATGATGTCATCTTCAGGATTCACAGACACACAGTATTCTGCTTCTTGGGATGAAGTCACGATCACTTCTTCCCGTGATACCAATTCCACATCACAGTCTTTGTTTTCTAGGATTGCGGATTCTGAATCGAGAACATCTTGAATTTCGTCGACATAATTGTGTTTGTTTTCTTGGCTTTCCTCTTCTACTCTCTCCAGAGCGCTCTCTTCCACGTTCTCAGCATCCCTCTCCATCTCAGCATCTGGTGCGAAGGTGTCGTCTTTTTTCTGCAGAACATTTGACCCCGCAGGTTGTTCGTAAAGTTCTGTGACATCATTTAAGCCAAGCGTGAACTTCTGCCATGAAGAATCTTCCAGAGTTTTTCCATCCTGAACCTCAGAGTGATCTAAGAGAGAGAAAAGGGTGTGAGATGTGGGAAGAATTGAACGTACGCGTAAAACTCTTTGTCTGTGTGCTAACCTGGGTGAGGGGCCTGCTCCAGGCATTTCTGAACTGCCTCATCGAACGCATCCACAGAAGGCAGGCTCCGATTGGACACCTTCCGCTGGAGCCCCGCCCTCTGAGTGCGCTTTTCCACAAACGGGGTTTTTAAAGTCAGGTTCAGGCCACTGATAAAAAAACATACACATTCATGAATTTTATTAAACATTTTTGCTCCATAAATATTTTAGAATACGATGGAATATTATAGAATAAAAGATTTTCTATGCATTCATTTTTTCAGTTCCCTAAAAAAGGACTTTTCTTAAACAGCAATGCAATTTTTAACCTAAAATAAGAATGACTTAATACCGTTGCAAATTTTTCATTCAACAAAACACTGAAAGTATTCCTGAGCAACTTTACCTTTTAGAACCAGCAGAGAAATCCAAATCCTGAGACACATCCTGTTTCTCCTGAGCGACAGAACCCTCCTCCACAGATTTGTCTGAGAAGATATGAGATTATGATTCAGATCAAGTTATAATAAAAAAATATTTTATGTTGCAAGAGACTCTGGCAAAAAAGCAACAGAAATATGTGCGAGAACCTGGCAGCTCGTCCAGCTGTCTCTCAAACGCAGAAACGCTAATGGCACGTTGCGTTTTCCTGCGACTTAGCCCCCTCACAACATGCGTCAGAGGCTCGGTGTGTAGGGTCAGATCAGACAGCTCAGCTCCAGACAGACCTTCACTGAAAAAAAACAGCACATTCACACAACCTGTGCAGATGACTAAAACATTACAGGAATGAAGAGACTGGTACAGACGTTTTCTCTCCAGCGCTGGAAACACTGGAGTCTGGATGCGGATCTGCCTCCTGCACCGCAGGCTGACCCGACATCAGCAAAGACGCATCAGTGTCTGAAAAACAAATATTTTTTTATTTTTGTGCTTCTTTTTGTTTAACAATGTACAAGGCTTTAAGTAACTCTGTTTGGTGCCGCTAGTGTGCAGAAATGAAAGATTCATAAGGATTGAGAGTTCAGAGCACCCATCTGAATGATTCCCCTAAGCAGGCCACGGGTTGTGATGTCATCGTCACACAGAGGAGGCGTGGCTACAGCCGGAGGATTCGTCTTCCCTCCTGTCGACCTCTGACGTTTAGGTGGAGGGAGAGGTGACTGGGTGCTCTGAAACACATCACAACACAGAGATGACAAGACACGCAGGATTTTGAGTTCAAACACACCGTTTACAGCCACACCACAAAAAAGCACACATACAATACTCTTCATTTATTACGTATTCATAACTTTAACAGTCATCTACCCACGACCATCTGCTAAAACTAAGCTGGGTGATTAACAAATCAGTTAAGTGTCAAAGCATACAAAGCAAATGGTCACATTTACATCATGTTAAGTATTGGCATAATATGTGGTGTCAGTCTGATGTATGCAAACGTCCGAGCAAAGAACTATCGACAGCATCACACCTCAAAACTCTGTTCGTGGAAAGAAATCAAGTTAAACTCAAATAAAGATACAAGGTAAAATTATGGGCAAGTAACACAAATCACATCATATATACCTCATGAAGTTTCTGCTTGAGTCTGTGGCGCAGGGCGACGCCAGGGCTCTCCAGTCCAGGAGTGTGTTTAAACCTCCCACTACGGCGTACATCGGTCACACTAAAACACACAACACAAAAAAGATGACTACACAACACACCTCTCGGGATATACATAACCATTGGTTTGTAGGTGAACAAGTATATTATACTATAAAAGTATATTATATTATATAAATGCATAGCTCACTATTATGCATCATTATAGAATAAAAACGGAAAACAACAAAATTTAGTCACATTCACAATTCCACATTACATAGACACAATCCATATACATGCTAGTATATATTATTTATATTATGTCATGGATACGTCATGTTAGCAGTTGTATGATCTTATTAGGTAACGTTACGAATAAAAGTATACATTATAGACTGCTGTGCATAATATTTAGTACGTTTCTGTGTTTGATCTGTAAAAAAAACTATTGTTTATCAGTTAGAGGCTAACGATACACAGTCGTGTATTGCCTTACAAACACCGTGTTTACTGTGTTATAACAGTTAACGTTACTCGATTAATCCCATTATATAAACCCATCATGTTAAAGAAACATTATAAAATAGGTAGAAATCTGATTTAAGTAAATACATTCACCTGCTGGTAACTGGCGATCTGGGTAACTCCGTATTCAGCACCCTCCGCAACAAAACCCGAGCAGATACGTCCTCGTCCCCCGAATCCATCGCTGCTTAACTTACTAAGAATAAAAACAAATTTCTATAACAACCGAAAAGATATAAATACATATAAATAAATTCAACAACAACACAACTGGTCGTACGTTTGGAAAAGGAAGAAGAAACCTCGCGACTCCCGCTCGCCCGCCCGCCCATTCGTTCAAACAATCATCGCGAGATTTTGACCAGCGTGACGCAACTATTACGTGTGCGCGTGATGTTTGCTAGCACTGGTTTGCTAGCTTCTCTACTTGCAGTGCACATTTAGGCATTTTACAAAGACTTTTATTTAAATCAAGTGGGAAATATGAAGCGAATCAAACTGAAGAAGCGACAGTTATATGCAAGCGAACTTTGTGCAGCACTACGGCCGAAACATTTGGTGTATGGGAAGGTATTATGGGAAGGTTGAGCTGACTTAACGGAATTAACTGTCTGGTTTCTTCGCAGAAATATTAGCCTACCGAAAAAATTTGGTTAGAGATGCCACGAAGTAGGTGGCAGTGCCTTAACCATATGTGTGTTGAAGGCCACTAGGACCTCTTCCATCCTTGTCAAGGGGAGTGCTAACCTTCTCTCCTTTCATACAACACGGCTATTGCGTGTCTCTTCGGAGCTTATAAACGTCTGGCTTTGCCTATCAGACACAGTGACGGTGACTATTTTATGTCCCGATAACAACACTGGTTCTGACGCAATGTATTACATTACTGTATAAGTATAAGTGTATGTAAACACCTATCATAGTGAAAGCACATATCTTGTATTTGTGTGTCTAGAATTCAAGGCATTTTCTTCATAGGATCACTCATTTGCATGTGGAGCGGTATTGACCAATCATTGGGGGGCAAGCAAAAACGTCACACTTTATGTTTCCGAATTCTGTTCCATGCTTCGAAAAAAAATCTTTGTTGTTGTTTGTTCCTTTTCTTCATGGGAGGCTCTTAAAGAGGAACCGATTCCAACTCATAAAATCGACTCTTAATTCCCAATGCTTCCGAATCGGTTCTTTTGGGAATCGATTCCCAGGCCTAAACAAAAGTCCATGCAGTTTACTTAAATCTTTGGTTGTTAATTACATTTACATTTAGTCATTTGGCAGACGCTTTTATCCAAAACGACTTACAGTGCAATTATTACAGGGACAATCCCCCTGGAGCAACATGGAGTAAAGTGTCTTGCTCAAGAACACACTGGTGGTGGCTGCTGGGATCGAACCAGCAACCTTTTGATTTACCAGTTCAGTGGTTTAACCCACTAGACCACCATCTCCACAATACATATGTCTATTTAAATTTAAAGCTTGTGGTTACTCCTGGTTTTAAGTATCAAGAAATGTAACAAGATAATGTCCCATTTTTTTTGTCATTATGTAACTGACATACCACATGACGCTTTTGTTTATAATAATTCTATCAATGTGAAAATACAAACAAAGTTTTTTTGTGTGTTTAAATAATTTGCTTGTAAGTTTACAACTGCATCTGTACATTTAGGCATGACTAATCTATTAGCCACTTGCTTATTGTGACTTCACAGAAGGAAAACCATCACAAATCACTTTGCTAAATATTATATTTTTAGGTATTCATGTTAGATATTTAATGTATAATGTATATTTTTTCTGGTGTCCACAAAGATTCCAGGCTCACACAATGTAGGTCAACACACAAAGTAACACACTGGGACAATAATTCTTTGATTTTCCCTCTATTTTAATTGGCACAGTTAACACATACAAAGTATTCAGTGCTGAAAACACAAGCATTTAACAAACAAAAAGTGCAAAACAAACAGTTGGCAGATCCCACCAAAAGGTTAAATTCATTTAGCAAAGCAGAGAAAAGAAATTTGGACATTTTTATTGATCAAAATTTAAAAATAGACTCTTATCGTGGTTTGGTAGTTCACTCTTATTTATAGACTTGCACATATAGATATACATATATTTATAATTCTCTTATTTGGGAATGATGTTTTGTAGAGCAGGTTGGGAGCCTGGATTTCGTCACTGGGGCCAAATATGAGTTCACTTCTTTTGTAAAGGTGTATTTTTGCCATACCGTGACAGCCAGCATAGGTTAAAAGGTGGAAATGTTAAAATAATGAATTGATTTTCCACTCAAAGAATGTTTTTGGAAGACAAGTGTAATGATGTTTCCCTCCAAGACAATGAAATGTTTTCTTTTTCAAAACTTTCTCATTAATTACACATTTTCATATTTACAGTTCCATCAGAGTCAGTCCGTTTTCAGGAGAGGCTTTGCAATTTATTCAACAAAAAATATATTATAACTCATTAATTATGATTATAAAAAGCCTTAAGCATTAAAGGTGAAGTGTGTTGATTATGAGCTCCCGGCTTCACCTAACGGAATTGCAAAAAAATTCGAATACTCAACACCATTGTTCGGACAAACAGATTTGATGGAGCCAATGTTGCTTTGTGAGCCAGGACAGGAAGCTCAAACAAACAGAGCTGTTTTAAGATCTTTGATAGTGCCACAGCGTCCTATATGTTCAGATTTCTCTGCATATTTAGCAAGAACAGGAGAGAAAACTGATACACTTCACCTTTAAATAGAAGTTTTGTGGCATGAGAAAAACTTGTGCCCGATTTCACAAACAAGGCTTAAGCCTAGTCCCAGACTGCAAATTTGAGCTGTTTTAACTAATAATAATCTGCTACGACAAATCCTTAAACATGTCATTGCTATTGTTTTGTCTCAAGATTCACACTTGCAAAGTTTTGACTACGGCATTTTTATAAAAGCTACTTAATTCTTATAATTTAACTAAGGCCTAGTCCTGGTTTAAAGTAAACCCTGTCTGTGAAACCAGGCCTAGATGTACTCAACTTAAACCCTACTTAAGGAAAACAATCGCTATAAAAACACTCAAACCTCTTCTGGACCCAACATGACATGTGAGAGAATTAAAAGATATAAAAGAAAAGTCAAAATGAATATGTGCCTCCGGGAGTTGCGAGTAGTCATTGGGAAAAAATAAAAGTCTCTTCACAGATTTCACAGAAAAAAGAAAACTGTCAAACCACAGAAATCACAAATAAAGGAAAACAATCAGTTAAAATCAAAAACCTCAAGCATGGAGTCCAGTCTCTTAAATATTCAGGTTAAGATATGAAGGCCACGCAGCTGATGCACATTATTTTTCTGGTTAACCTGTACATTTGGCTCAGGATACATTTAACCATAACATATAAAACTCCCACATTTCATATGGATTCCCTGCGAGGTTCTCGGCTAGCTGCTCCACAGGGTAAAACCGTGAACACATAACATCGGTCACAATAAATACATATCAACAGGACATCATCATGTTTATCATGTCTGTATATTCTGTTAACAGAAAAATCCGCTCTCCATCGAGCAAATCAAAACAGTGCTTGCTTGAGTGTGAGAAAAGCGAGAAAAGACACTGGATGAAGAAAAACGCACATCACGTCAGGGCACTGCGGCAAAACAAGGAAGATGTGTAAAAAAATGGGAGTTAGAAGGATGAACAAACAGACAAACAGGTAAGTGCACTGGAAGGGCGGAGACAGAGGAGGTGCCAGGGCAAGCAGGCATGCTGTTGGGCAGTGAAGCCCCGCCCCTGCGATCTGTGACAGCCATGTTAGCAACCAATGGCTAGCAGTTGTTATCTTTGGGAGATGAAATCAAAGGATTAAAGAGGTGTGGCCTGATAAAGGAGCCCTTGAGTGTGTGAATTTCATAATACGTCATGGTTAGCATCGTCGTTTTTTTTCTTTTACATCTAAGCATAAATAAACCAAATCAAGTTCTGCTCCTGTAACTTTGTGTGGAAAAGTATGTAAATGTAAGAGATTAAATTCTAAAGCAGATGAGGTGCTGCAAACTCAGCTCCTTTTACAGGCCACGTTTCCAGGGTTGGGAGTAGATTTTAGTTCGGGACCTATCAGGGAATCACAAACAAGACGAACACACGCATACGTACAGACATCCACACAGGCAGGAGGAAATTTAGCACTGTTCAGCGAAGCTCAGCCGTAAAGCAAAATGATATATATGCAGATCATATTAGCCTCATTATAAAATAACAAACAGGTAATAAATCTAATGTTATAATAGTTCTCATTCCTCTGATTTGCCGTTTCTGTCTACAGCAGGAGAGTAACAAATGCGTTTAGGCCGAGAGACCTCTACAATCTCTCTCTCTGTCTGTCTCACTCTAGGGTGGCCATGAAGTGTAGGTTGTAGTTTCCCCCACATGCGGCTGCTGTTTGCCCTGCACCACTGAGTCCTCCTTCCACATTTTACGAATCTGAGGTCATACAAACAAACAAACATGAAAAAAAATAATAATAAAACATTAGACACGGTGAAATGATTGATGCTTCCCATTCAAAATTTTCTTGCGGGCTTTTCACACTCCAGTATGTTAAACAGGGTCTGATGCTGGGTTTTACACTGAAATGTGGCCTGGCTGGTCACAAACAATGATGTCACACACATTAAAGGAGTTCCCATCTATCCTGTGCTCTTATCGGCTTCTCTTTTTTCATTATTTAGTCGAGGTCATCTATTTAGTCAAATACATTTTTATTTTATATTAGTTTATTATGAAAAACGTCTATAATTGCAGAATTTTATTAATGGCTTTGAAACTCATTTTAGACATTTAAAGCAACACTTTGTAGTTTTTCGAGATTAAAATAATGTCTCTGAAAATGATTTCCGTGGTAGAACAACTCTTAACTGGATGAATTCTCCTTTCGTTGCTACCTGATCAGCCTCATAGCGGCTGCAACCACTCTTTGTAAGTCCTGTATTCGGGAAAAAAGTGCGAGATGGTTCGAAAACAACTATTATTTACGACACTGGTAACAGATAATTGCGGTTATCCACCACATGGGGGAGCCGTGAGAAAAAGTTCTTATGTGTCGCTTTAAGGATGAAAACCATTTTAAAACAACAAAAAACATTTAATTCAAGTGTTCGTAAACTTTTGACTGGTAGTGTACATGATTTTGTTCGTCTTTGGGATCATTTTGTGAAGTGTGAAAAGCCCACTCACAAAACACACAAATATGACATTTGATGTATGCACTCACAAGTACAGTCGAGTAAAATACACACAACAAAATGGACTGAATAATGAATCGTATAAACACAAAATAATTTTTGTGTCATGGTATCTTTAACCACAAGTTCAATGGTTTATTTATATTTGTATTCCCAGTTAATTATATAACACATGCGTTATTGCAAACCACTCCAAACAAAAGACTCAACCCCACACTCAAGATGCAGAAACACTCTATTCTCAATGATTCTGGTTTATTTCTTCAGGGTTCTCTTTATTCATCTGACGAGAATAATTTCATGCATTTTTAAACGGATGTACATGTTCCCATGACCGAGTCCGGCTCTCCATTAGAGTGAATCACTCATGCAGTTTAAAATAAAAAGCGTGAAGAAAGTCTTGGGTAGTGAAACAGAAAGACAAATTAGGTTCATTCGAGTTCTCTTAATGTGTACAGACCAAAACACTGACAGACTTTCAGTCTCACCCTCAGAAAGATAAACCCTTCTCCAGGAAAAAAGCTCTGTAGGGAAAACATCCAGAAATGGTTCACAATTCCTACGTAAAATTGCACGTTCTGAAGCTCCAAATCCCTGTTTACGATCCTGGTGAGCGGGCTGTATGTTGTAAAACGATGTCTCATATAGTTTTAAGTTAGGAATCAATAAATTCTAAAAGTAAACTATGTTTGTGTACATAACCTACAGATGATTCTTATCTTGAGATTATCATAAACACTGTAAAAAATGACACGGATATATTCTTTAAAAATATTTTGAAGTACTTTAAAGCTTATTTTTAATGCAATGTTCCATGAACAAATCAAGTCAAATTACCTCAATTATTTAAGCACGTCACATGTTAAACTTAAACAAATTAAAAGAAGAAATACTCATTTGAGCATCAGACTTAACTTCTTCTCTTTTGACTGCAGTTCAACGTTTATTATTGTTTTCGACATATACGATGTACAAGTAAGCAGAGACTGTTCACTGAGCGATATAACACACATCATGAGCTCTCCCATGACCTGAGGACAAGCACCACTCTTCCGAACAATGTTAACCACGAAACTCAAAAATACAAACAGAATCTCTTCTAAATCTGAAAGACAACTGTACAATAAACACTATCAAGTCTTTCGTTTTTATTGTAAAGCCCATAAAATAGCACTTTTTCACAAAAAATACTCTCCTAATACTGTCGCATGCAAAGCATGCTGGGAACTCTAAATTCACTGCTCAGTTAGTGAAATAAACAATTCATGTAGTCCCACCACAAAAAAAATTAAGTAAAGATACATTTTAATAGAATTTTAAGTTGGTTGAACGTTATGAAATTAAACTGAATTCATTCAATAATTTGTGCGTTTAGAATTCAGAGATTTTATATAATTTTAACTTAAAAAACAAGAACACAATTGTACTAAGTAAAGTTTACTCAATTCATTTATTGATATCTACTTCGACCCAGAATCATTTCTTACAGTAGAGAAAGAATCATAAAGACGAGGTAATTTTCAATTAAATGTGACTAATATAATAGTTATTAGACTCATGTCATTCTTCTTCTTTATGGTTTAGTGTTTTATCACTCAACCAACTAACTTATTTTTACGAGAGGGGACGCTAAAGCTAATAACGTGTATATTGTGTAAAACCCAATTTTAATATCCCGGGAAAAACACACGAATAATTGAATGTCTTCGCCAAGAAGCTTCATGATTTTTGTTAGAAAAACTGTGCGAAAACCTTGCATCTATCACATATATCCCAAATGTGTCTGACATGCATTGCAACTCAATACAACAAGATACTACTGTAATTATTACGTGAAGTGCTGTTACCATATTAAACTATGGTGGACTAATATCTAAACCCACACCGTAGAGTATTAAAACATACAATCATGTAGTCTCTTTGGAAAAGTCGATCCACTTCACCAAAAACTGTCAAATCTGATCTGAAAAAAGTCACTTGCTTGGCGTGTGTTATACACAAACGCAAACTCGGTCATACTGCCCTGTCAGGAGTCAAATGTAGGTTATAGCACCTTTGGCGTTGGAGTCCAGAAAGACCTCGACGTAGGTTGTGGGGACGTAACCCTCCTCTTCCTCATTTCTCCTAACACGCGTCCATCCGTCACCTTTATCTTCTTCTATTACGTACAAGAGCTCACCCTCTGCCACAGCGATGGTACCTTCATTACTACCTTCAGATATAGAAAATGGAAAACGACAAGATGAGATGCGATTGCAGATAAACCAATCCCAGAATGCATTAGGATTAATTTGGTGTCAAAGCATGCATGGCATATACGGAATACCTTCGAATGGATAAAGGGCTTTGCAGGTGCCGATGGTCGGTAGCATGTCTTCATCTGCGTCATCGAACTCGTCAAACTCTGGCACTTCTGGTATGACTTTACTCTGGACCTCAGTACTCTGTTCCTCTGTATAACTGCCATCCGGACTGCTCCATCACACACACACACACGCACACACACACGTAGAGAATAACTATAGCAACTGAACCACATCCTACCACATTGCAGTGATAGTGCGTATCTATGTGTGTGAGAGTGTGTACCTCTCTCTATCCTGTGCGCAGTTGTTGTTAGTGGTGGGTGGTGTGCTGTTTTGGGTCTCGAACAGTGTGCTCGTCCTCCGCGCAGGGTCACTCTTCACTGGCATCCTTCCTTCTACTTCCGCTAACCAGCCCTGAAACGCACACAATAACACACACTCATCTCCAGTGAACTGTAGTGCTCGCTAAAGCCTGCGTTTTATTTCAGTACACACCTCAAACTTCTGAGCCTCCGTCTGCAGTTTCTCAATATTTTGGGCGATCTCTGCTAACCGGGGATCCACGCTGTTGGGATCCCCCATCTGTGGGTTCTTCACATACACCTCCTTCATTTTAGTCAAAGCATCTCTGTGGCAGAATGTGAGCAACATTACAAAGTATGTTATAGTTTCATATGATACTGTGTATGTTATTACAAGCCAAGCTTAAAATAAATCATTACTGTATATATACTTGTTATATATAAGGGGCTGAAGACCCCTGCAATACAGAGATTGTGTGTTGTCTATGTCTATGCACCTCTGATCCATCTCTTTCTGTACGTCTTTATTGATGTCGTCTATCTTAGCCTGAAGTTTCTTTCTTCTCTGTTCTGGAGGCAAATGACTGAAATCTTCAGGATTCGAACCCTGAAAAAAGAAAGAGAGAGAGAGAGAGAGAAGAAGAGAGGGTCCAGGTAAACAACAGTGAGTTAAATAAAAAAGAATGTTTATACTAACAGCATCAGTTTCCATATGCTGTGGATGCCAAGAGGATTTGAATAATGCATGCAGCTTTAATATTTTAATAATCACTGAATATATGAACAGGGCGTGTCAAATGTTCACAATTAACATCTAGTCACACTGAATCACTTTAAATACTACGATCTGGTTGGCTAGTTGACTGAAGAAATAAGCCAATCAGATTTAATTTTGAAAAAACGCAGCTCATTAATGGCAATCGAAATGACTCGATTAAATCTTTCTGTCATACATGATTCACTGCATCTAGTCAATGTCAACAACAGCAGTGCTTCAACAACTATTCTGCTATTATTTCACTAATCTCTCTTTCTCTCTCTACCCTGTTTCCTTTTTGCATTAGCTGTATTGACATTCTGAACAATTGAACACCTTTTGTTTTTCACATACATTCTTTTTTTGACAGCCATGCTGTTGGTTTTCATTGCCACAAGGAGGTGCTGGTGCGCAATGAGTCTGCGGATTTTAAAGGGATAGTTCACCCAAAATCTCCAATTTGCTGTTTATTTACTCACCCTCAGGTCATCCGAGATGAGGTTGACATTTTGTCTTGAGTAGCACCATAAAGAAGATTGTTTGGTAAATCTGCAGGCCTCTTTGCTTCATATAATGGGAGTCTATGGGGTCCACCTGTCTGAGAGTTACTAAAGCACATAATTCCAAAAAAGCGACTGTTGCTCAACACTCCCTTTCTGCAGGTGGCGCTAAACGCGCCAGATGCTGACATGCCATCTGCCACCAAATACTACAAGAAGATTGCGATCGGGACATGTGGAGAGGCTGCACAGTATGACTAATATTATTAAAAATGACGTTTCGTTTTATGGAAATATCGAACGATTCGCTTCAAAAGATGTCAACATGTCACCAGGAGCCGCTCTTTTAGAATTATGTGCTTTAGGAACTCTTAGACAGGTGGACCCCAAGACTCCCATTATATGAAGCAAAGAAGGCTGCGGATTTACCAAACAATCTTCTTTATTGTTCTACTCAAGAAATAATGTCACCTACATCTCAGATGGCCTGGGGGTGAGTCAATAAACAGCAAATTGGAGTTTTTGGGTGAACTATCCCTTTAAAGGAACAGTTCACCAAAACCGAAAAGGTTCTCATAGCCTGCTCAGCCTCATGCTATTCTATGTTTATGAAGAGAATTTTCATATTTGGGTGAACTTTTCTTTAAAGATACACAACTAATACTATAATTTAACCGAGCTGGTGAATGAGATCACCTACAACATCCAAGGTCACATAGCAAGACAAAGCGACCTCACTGCACAACACTGTCATGCAACATCAAACAATCCAAATGATGAGCTTGCATTGCATTAAAAAAAAAAGACAGCTGATTTGTATTAAATTAAACCACAAATTCACTTCAGGCATCTGCACCTATCACCATCTTTATAATAATACGAGCAATCAAAATCTACACAAGCACAACATACATGCTACACTCACGTGTATACTCACCCTCTTTAAAAATAATAAAAAAGTTAAAATAAAATAGTAATGTTGGGTTAATTTCAAAAAAATGTATACAAAGAAAAATCAACCAAATCAATACTCAATCTATCTCAAAATCTCTCATAAACCTGGATTAATATCTACAAAGCGATATTATGAATTTTCGTATACAGATCTCGTGAACATCAATGGTTAAATCATTTACTAAACGTGACTCGTAAACATTTTGGAAGGGGCCAGGTGTAATTGGTTAAGATATTTTACATTATACACTCCTGACAATTATTAAGGACCCCATAAAATCAATAGTCGACAGCACATTTAAACATTTTCAGGTTCACTACATTTTCAAATTGTTCTTCTCGGATTCTAGCGAAGTACAGATCGATATTCTCAAAAAAGTTGACACATTTCAGCTTATTATGACACATATCTTGTTAGCAATGCAACAGTTTAAATGCGTACGGACAAAATCAAGAAAAATGGATGGACAAAGAAACACGAGGACATAAAACGGGTCTCAGATCACCTCAATAAGGTTCCGCACGTGGGCATTGAGTGAGAGCTACACAGAGGGACAGTCACCACAGCAACCAGACGAAACAAAAACACATATCAACAAAAAAGATAAATGAGACAACAACATGGTTTTGAACTTCAAATCACACAAAAGGTCAAATGACATAACGACAACAAAAGCAGGTTTAAAAAAAGGAAAACTTTAAATAATTGATAAGGGTTGAACACTAAAGTACACCAAACGATGTTAAAGGGCCGTGTGTTACTAGGACGACGAACATGCTACGGTCATGCCGCTACGGACATGCTACTGAGGTCATGCTTACCAGCTTCAGAGACAGCTTCTCACGGACGGAAAGAGAGAGAGGCCGAGAGACAGAGAGAGAACAGAAACACATCAGAGAGGCAACAACCCGACGCTTGTATGTGTTAACACATGCAGGTGTGTATGGATGTGTTATCGTCTCTGCTGAAGCTCACCACATTAACCTACGCTACCCAATCTCACCTTTCAAAAATGACAGTAGTATAATTTAGTATCTACTATATAGTATACAACAGTATTACTTCATTTTCTATAGTTAACACTACACTGTATTGTTATATTGATATAATTGTACAATAAACAACTTCTAAACTAACGATCAATACAGTATGATTTTGGACACATTTGTCAGGTTGTCATTTCTTTGGCTTTAGTTTAAGCTTTTAGATTGAGCTGATCTGAATTAAAGAGACACTGAGGCTTTTGCATGTCTGATACATCACAGGCAGACCATAACGTGACCATACAATGTTTCTTTAAATGTGAAACATCTGTCCTTGTGATGTAGTGAACTTCAACAGGTTTCGCCAATGAACCACGTATCGTGACGAATGTAATAGGGTCATGTGGATGATGTCATCAGCGTAAAGCAATATTCAGCCAAGAGAAAACAACAGAGATGGGTTCATAAGAACAGACAGGGACTGTTTGAGAGAGAAACAGTGGAGGAAGAGGAAACGAGGAGAGAAAAAGAAACAAACAATGTGGAGATGCTAAATAGATTTGCTAGTTCTTAGGGCTGTCACAACAGAGAGAATTCTGGGTAATCCTACCTGTGCTAGGATATCGAATTAAAAGTCATGTTGATGTGAAATGTGTATAAAAGTGCTTTAAACAGCTGATTCTGGGCCAATTCGTGTATTGTGTAGTATTCTGAAGTCTAGAATTACAAGACATACAAAGGAATAATAATAAATGATTAAAATGCTAATAAAATTATGTTTAAATACTACATTTCTTCAAACATATTTATTACTCTGAAGCAAAAGCTTATTTTTTAAATCCCTCTATGTTGAGCATGACAGACACAAGCAAAAAACATATTTTTTTATAAGTAAACTTTTCTTTAATGCAGAAGCGAGAGGAACTTTTTGTCAGACATCTTGAGTCTAATTTCAGGGTGCTCAAACTACTCTGACATTGAAAGCTATTTGTGTTTTCAAGGTTTTTCAGTTAGACAAATGAATAATCAACAATAGGTGACTCTTATTTTGAACAGTTATAAATGTGCCGACAGGACAAAGATTTTCACATAGATAACAAATACACACTTGTTTAAGACTAATGTGATGGACACAGATAAAACATCTAGGATAACAAAGCAGCAAAATAACATTTTGTTTGTAATGCCACTAAAAGGGGTGAATTCTGAATGTATCTGTGTATTTGATAAAGTGTTACGAGCACTTCATCTTTGGATCTCTCGCCAGGTTAACATTTTGGCGATGCGCTCGTGACACTTTGAGAATAAACCCCTCCCACACAAGCTGATTTGCTGCCAGAGCACAGGGGCGGGGCCAAGCTGCTTGGGGTGCAGGGGGGAGGTGGGTCAAAAGCCAAAATAGCCAATGAGAGTCTGCTGATGATGATGTAACGGTTCATTTATAGGTGGCTTTTAAAAAGGATTATCAGACGCTAACCTCATTTAAGAGAAGAAAAAAATGTTCTTTTTTTAAAAAATATCAACATGTTTCAGCATTTTGAGACATAAAAGAACTAAATGAGGTTACGTCTGCTAAAAATGTGTTTCAGCTACTCATTCATTCAACCATACACAGATACTCTCTTTGTCTCACACACTTTCACACACTTACAATATATTGCCTGGCCTCAAACGCATATGTAGGCCGGCCGAGAGTCCTCTTCATTATCTCTTTATTATAATATAGAGACTGGGCAGACTGCAGTAAAAAATACACCCAAATTAACCACACACACACACGCACCCACACACACACATACAGAAACACAGACCTTCAAAAAAACAACTGAAACAAAACAAATATGCAAAATGACGAACACACACCTTGAACCCTGAAATAAACATCAAACATACACTGACAACAACACTCACATAAGTATTGAAGTCTCTAAAACGTACACGCACACACACACACCTACATATCAACATGACAAACAGACACGTTAAACGTCTAACATCAAACACACGTGAAAAAAAAAAAAAATTCAACATCACATACACACCATAAGTATTGAAGACTCTAAAACACACACACGTTTGATTTTTAAGATGCCAACTGACCCTTATCCTATTTCATCATATATGTGTAACATCCTCTTTTGTGTGTGTGTATGTGTGTGTGTCATTCCTAAATTATCTCCAGAAACAACAGCTTTTATTCTATGTGTATAGAGAACAACATTTTATTTGCTAAAGACAGTAAAATTTGTTAAAACACATTAAACGTCTTGGTGTTATTCTCATAACATATATTAAATATTCTACAGGAATACATAGACGATAAACATTTATAATCAGCCAGGAGCACAAACAGACAGAATGTAAGTGTAAAACATTTTAGCATGTTACAGTTGTTCATGTCATGCTAAAATGCTCTGAAATGCTCCCACCCCACGACTTGAAATTATTTCATGATGTGCTTTTAACTCTTTTTTTTTGTCAATAACATAAGATAAATCATTTTCATCTTTTCTTTCCAATACTGCAACAGTTTAGAGTCACCTAAAAATACTTTTTATTTTTAATAATACTTAAAAAAAACTTGTCAGTAAAACACTAAAGACACGTCAGTAGCCTAAAGTGATAGTTCACTCCCCCCCCCAAAAAACGTTCATAATCTTGTCAATTCAAACCTGTATGACTTTCTTTTTACCGCAAAAAAAATTGGAAGATATTTTGGAAAATGTTGTTAACCGGCACCCATTCACTTGCATTGGTACTGTGTGCATACAATAGATGTGAATGGAGTCCAGTGCTGTTTGGTTTCCAACATGGTTCAAACATCTTCTTTTGTTTTCTGCGGAAGATAGACAGCCATAAAGGTTTGAAAGGACCAGAGGGTGAGTAAGTGATGAAAGAATAAATTGTTTTGGTTGAACTATCACTTCAATTAATGTTATATTAAGGGAGTACTCTCACTAGGCAATCTGAAGTGTGACCGAGCACGTTTGACGCTCAAAGCTCAGGTCATTTGACTATCGTGATCGATACGTATTGCACCCGGGCATCGTTTTGTGGTCCCTGGTTTGCTTGGAAGAGGTGGGCAAGAGCACGGTACGGTTGGGCTCGGGCGTGGTACACACGCAGTATGAGCAGAGAGCAACCGGGATAAGTGAGAGTACACCCTTAATCTATAACAAGCTGTAAAATTGTCTCTCTAACCCCAGGATTGTTAGCAAACACCTCAAACATGACAATCTTTCAAAACTATGAAATCTTGTAAATGTTGGACAAAATTATATATTCATATAAAAAACTGCATAAACTATATGAGTGTCTTTCCATTTAAGAAGCACAAATTCTAATGCTCGAGTCACTGAGGGTTAAATAGGGGCTCAGGAAGAAACAAATGACACAAACACAAAACTGTCAGCATGTTTCGAGAATGAACCCAACCTCACACTTCCTGCTTGATGAATAAACAGCCGAAAATAGGAAATGAAAATCTATGAACATCGATCTTTGCATGCGACAGTTAAACTGAGAGAAATATCATTGTGGCGAGACAAACGTCTAAGATTTACCACGGCACATGAGAAGCAGGGCTCTGCTCTGTTATCTTGCTTCTGTTATCTTCGAGTCATTCAAAACTCCAAATCTGTGCTCACACACACGGAAACACGAGGACGCCCTTCCTGTGGGGAAGGTGAATCTATTCGGACTTTATCAAAAGGTCTGGCGTGTGTTATTGAGACATTGTTTCTAGATGTTTGTGTTTGAAGCGTGTCTGTGCGTGTAATCGGGACAAACCTTTCTGTTTGAGCACCCGTTTTTATTTTAAGCCTCTTTGCAGGGACCTTGTCCGTGTTAAGCCCGGGGTTCATGTCCCTGCACTGGCGCCCCGTATATGTGTGTCTGCTTGTGTATGCTTGTGTTTGAAAAGGTGAGATGGTGTAACCATGGAAACGAAAAACAATAAAAGAAAGAAGAGAGAGAGAGAAACAGATGGACGGAGAGAAAGAGTGAGTTTCTTTAGATGCATGAGGTAAATGGGAAAAGGAGCCGAAGGATATAAAACATTCCACTGCTACTGCCAGAATCTGAGTCACATTATGACATCACCGCCTCAAGAATCTGAGTCACATTATGACATCATTACTTTGGAATCTGATGCTGCCTTCAAGTCTTAAGATATTACAATTTAGAAGCACACAAAAGGATTGGAAACTAAACATATTGTCAAAGTTCACATTTAAAAACAAATAACTTTTTGTTAACTAATGCACAAATAACGATTGCAGATTATGATATTATTTTACCTTCACATCTTAATTTCTTAAAATTTAGGCTTTACAGAAAGCTTGTGCATTTTTAAGCATTAATTAATATATTTAATCCAAAATAATCCTGATTTTTGTGAATACAATTTTTTCATTAGCTTTTATTTGGCGTATATTTTTTAACATATACAGTATATAAACATAAAGTAGAAACCTAAAATACATCAATTTGAATATAAATTAATAATGTAATTAAACATATATCATTTTCTAGTTAAAGCTACCTTGAGTATTAAACGCATTTACATACAAACTTATTATTTTATTTACTTTTTATATCATTTAACTTAAAGACAGCATTAGGCACATTGTGACATCATCGCTTACAAAAACGGAGAGACATCATGACATCATCAAGGTGTCGAATCTCTAGAACGCAAAATCATTCAGCTCCTTTTTCTGTTATACGTACACACTCATGGCATGGCAGGTGATGATACAGGCAAAGAGCGGCAACAAGTGCACACACACCCACACGAAAGTGATGTCAAGCGAGCATGCACTGCTACTTACCCCTCGCCGGAGGCTCCTGAGGCAGTTAATTTTGGGCTTGGAGGTCACAAGGTCGTTGAATCGGTGGGACAGGGGCTCCTTGGACTGTTTGGGGGTCTGGGGAGTGGGGCAGGGGTCAGGGGTCACAGCAGAAGGTGAGGGAGGTTCAGGGGGGGACTGGCGGGGTATGGGGGATGTTAACAGGGACATAAACTACCGGTAAGACACGTGCCACAGAGCAGCGACCAGTGAGTGAGAGAGATTTAGAGAGAGGGGGATAGGGGGTGAAGCACAGAGAGAGATAAAGAGAGATATAGAGAGAGGTAGGGGTGAAGCACAGAGAGCGAGAGAGAGAGAGAGCGAGAGAGAGAGAGAGAGAGAGAGAGAAAGAGAGAGGGGTGAAGCACAGAGAGAGAGAGAGAGAGAGAGAGAGAGAAGAGAGAGAGTGAGAGAGAGGTAGGGGTGAAGCACAGAGAGCGAGAGAGAGAGAGAGAGAGAGAGAGAGAGAGAGAGAGAGAGAGAGAGTGAGGTAGGGGTGAAGCACAGAGAGAGAGAGAGAGAGAGAGAGAGTGAGAGAGTGAGAGAGAAAGAGAGAGAGAGGGGTGAAGCACAGAGAGAGAGAGCGAGAGAGAGAGAGAGAGAGAGAGAGAGAGAAAGAGAGGGGGTGAGGAACAGAGAGAGAGAGAGAGAGAGAGAAGAGAGAGAGTGAGAGAGAGAGAGGGTTGAAGCACAGAGAGAGAGGGAGAGAGAGAGAGAAGTAGAAGGGGGACAAAATCGACCCAGAAAGAGGTAAAAAGGAGGGGGAACACAAAACAAGAGAAATAAGGACCGAAAAATGTTACAGAACTTAACCAATGAATTAATCAATTAATCAATTAAACAAAAAGATAAACAAAGTCAAACGGAAGGTCAAAGAAATGCAAACTGAAAGAACCACGCTGCAGCTGTGGAGTTATTAAACCTGTGAGCAAGAGAGTTAGTGTGTTAAACTCTGTTCGGTATATCAGGGGTCAACATGCAGGGGAACAACTCACTGCAAAACTTTTTAAAGAAAGAGTTTCCTCAAAATTGAAAATGATGTCATCATTTATTCACCCTCACGTCAAACCTATGTGACATCTCTTTCAAGAAACACAACAGGAGTTTCGGAAGAATTTACTCAAAAATAAGGTCACGCTGGTTTAGAACATCATGAGGGAATCTAAACAATGACATCCTTTCCATTTCAGGGAGAACTATCCCTTTAACAAATGCTACATATGCACAACACACACACATCCTCTAAAGCACATAAAAACTTCTTTCGGGTCAACCGTTTGCTCTCTCTCTCTTACGCTTTCTTATTAGCAAGTTCCACAAAGCATAATGGAGAAATTAGTCTGGAAAAGATGACCTTAACGGTTTGGTTCCCAGCAGACTACAAAATCTTGTTAAACATCTATACAGAGATCCAAATGAAATACCATCTTTACACATTAAGAAAAGTATAGATTAGTCTAACAGAAATGAAGGAATTTGAAGGAATATCCTGGGTTTATTACAAATGAAGCAGCTATGACATGATGTCAATAACCAGAGGAAATATTTAGATCTACCCTTCGGTTTGTAACTAACAAGAAAAGCACATCTACCACCAAAATCTATATAAGCACCTTCAATATATACAACTATACAGAGCTCCAGACACTTCAATAGAACCCTGTGGACCCCTTAATACCCATGTAGACACCTTATTGTAGGCCCCTACAGATCCCCATGAAACCCAACAGACCCCTGTAGACCCCTATATCACCTTATATATTCCTTCAAACCCCTAAAGATCCTCAAAGAACGCCAAAGACCCCTATAGATCTTCATTATAAAAACCATTTCTGTTTGAATTTACAAACTGTGGTAGTTGACAGCTCATTAATATATTGATAGAACTCAACTTGTATTAAACCCAGAACTTTCTTTAATTCATTCAAGTTGATTTATATAACGCTTTTCCATCACAGGTTTGTGGTACATCTTTTATTGCATTAACTGTGTTTGCAAACACAATTTATCTAAGGGCTTTATTTAACCCATAGTACAAATTCAACATACTGTACTTATATCGCCAAACTCGTCTGGTTTAATCCGTATTCAAGAATACACGTCCTAAGGAGTGTGTGTTCAGTTGATGAATATATTATCTATATACAACGCTCTTAAAATGTCTTAAATGCCTGAATTATGTTACAACTGTCCACAGACAGAAATACTACTCACAAAAGTGGAGAAATGACAAGTACAAGCTATGGAAGCCCACACACACTACCATGCTTCTCATACTATTTCCGGAGTATGTATACTGTATACAGTATGTACATATTTTGTATAGATCACCTACCACATTCAACAAAATACAAAGAATACAGGCGTCCAAGCCTCCATTTAAAATGTCAGATGACAAACAGCGATTGTGTAGCTTAACATAATGAAGTTAAACATAACAAACTGACACCAACATAATGTACTGCTCTTAAATATATATATAAAATACATTGTATAATAATGTGTAATTCTTCTTTCTGCATACTCTTAAAACCAAAGTGGGCAGTACATGGAACATACGACCACTATGGAGTTCGCACTACACTACACAGCTTTTCCATTCCGAACATAACCACACACACACAATCACACAGACACACAACATTAAATATGTATCATGATGTTAATACTCGTATCCCGGGCCTGCGGGGTTAGGCGGGGTCACACAAATGTCAAGGGTCAAAACAGCCACAAGAAGACAGTGGAGGAAAAAGAAGGATATTGTTACCATGGGAACAGCAACGATGAGTGGCCGAAGAAGGAAAACACTCTCAGTTTGAGAGGAAGTAAGGGATAAGAGTTAGAGGTTAAGACTCTTTGCAATGTCAAAAGTCAAAGGTGAGGCCTCATGGGCCGTGCATTAGTACGTTATCAATCCAGTGTAAAGGATGAATGTGGAACGGTTCTTTTCGTGCAGGTGAACCAAAGGGAAGGGAGAGCGAGGGAATCGATGGTGGCAAACGAATGACAGCAGCTACTAACAACAGCCACACAGTTAAAATACACAACTAACTACGAAAAAACAAATGAAATAAACAGCAAGAACTAAATATAAAAATAACTTTCTTACGTGAGATCTAATGATCTGCCTCTTATAGACTAGTTTTCTTTTATACTTTCTATTTGAGTCGTCAGATCTTTAAACTTAGCTGATAGACAGCAGTGTGTGTGTGTGTGTGTTACCTTGTTTTTCTTAATGAAAGGCCAGATAGTTTTACTCTTGCCCTTACTGGCGCGGTCTGCTTTTTCCGGGCGTGAGTTGGTGAGACTGGTCTCAGACACTGTTCTCTTCATCGGCAGACCGTAGTCTTCAAACTCCACGTCTCCTGGAGGCTCGAAGCCAGACTTGTATGATTCTATGACCTGAGATGAATCCTGCAGGCGTAAGAACGGAGACGAACAACTTAATGTTACATACACATCCTTACAGTATATACAGTGTCAAAAGTTCTGGACAATTTGCAGAATCACAGGAATTTGTGATCACATTTCCCTTCAAAAGTATAAATTCACTTGACAAAAAAGTCTCAAATGATAAACATTTTTTAATGCGAATTTCTGACATTTTAATAGACAATAC
This sequence comes from Triplophysa tibetana, assembly GCA_008369825.1. Classification (NCBI taxonomy): domain Eukaryota; kingdom Metazoa; phylum Chordata; class Actinopteri; order Cypriniformes; family Nemacheilidae; genus Triplophysa; species Triplophysa tibetana. The sequence goes on from CM017898.1 coordinate 3,494,962, forward strand.
ATTTTTTATTTGTGAATGAGTGAATAATAAAAAATATATATAATAAAAATATATTTGTTCTACACAAATGCTTCCACAAATCCACATTTTGGTTCCTCAGAATGTACCTTATGTTTGTCTTTCCCTTTTCTTTTTTGTGTTAATACACAATTAAATATGGCATCTACCCTGACTAAGCTTTCAGATCCGCCCCCTCCCTTTTCTTGCATCACTCTCTGGCACTTCTGAGATCAGGTATCAGTTGCTTGCTTATAATCTAATCCTATCTATCTGTTCCGGTGATTTAAATGGAGAGCAGCTGAGAGCAAATCGCTTCTCAGAGATCGGGTACGGAAGGGTTCTGTATGGGCACCAGGGGGAGCTAGACTCAAAACCCTTTCTAGATTGATGGATTGTGTGTTTGTGTCACTAACAGTCTTGGAGTCGATGGATTCGGCCGACTGCGTCATTTCGTCGAGACATTTCCCGATGATGGGCAAAATCTGTCGGTCCACGTCTGCAAACGTTTTCAGCGAGTCGCCCATCCTTTCTATCCTCTTCTCCTCCATCGTCTGGAGCTTCTGCTCACGACACAAACAGAAACAGTTAGACAGTCTGTTCCAATACCTGTTGAGCTGTGGAAACCTTGTGAGGCATGCTATCCACATTAAAGATTGGATTTTAAAGTTACGTGCCTAGAAAATTTCCTGTTTGTGTGTGTTCGCACCTGGAAAACGTTGGGTATTATGGTGTAATAATGTTCGTTCTGTTCCTGGTTGAATTTCTGCAGGTATGAGGAATATTCATTCTTGCTGTCAGAAGCCATCTGGTGTCTCATCTGCGCCTGCTGCCGTGCCTGAGAGAGAGAGAGAGAGAGAGAGAGATGTAAATAATATTTTGGGTGATGCAGTAAGATAAGATCTCTAAAGGCAGTCTCTCACATACACTGTATTCTCTCATATTCAAAATAACACATAATAATACCAATCTAGCTATACAACTCAGAGCTATGCTCTCAAAGTCAATGACTTGACGTATATAGACATAAACTTTTAATTGTACACAATACAAAGTTCTCACATACACGGCTAACACCTTAAAATAAACGCAACTTTGGCCTCTTTCGTATTTATGCTTTTACAACTAGCAAAAACATACACATCTCCGTTTTTTATCCACAGCAACTTACAAATAAGAGAGCCTTTAACATCCACTTGGAAAACAGTAGTTTTTCACAATAAAGTATGTGAACTCTCTCGACACACAAACACACACAGACACAATAAACAGCTCGAGTGGAGATCTCAGGCATCAGCGCTTTACAAATGAACTCGAGTTGTTCGTCTGTCTTAAAACTGCAACTTAAAATATACGAATGCATCTGAGCGAGAGAGAGAGATGCAGAAAGAGCAGGGTCATGTTCGCCACATCCTGATCTGATTCTAGGAAATTAAACCCGTTAACCTGAGGTTGAGTGTTGCCGTGGATACGCTCAAACTCCACAAGCAGATCTGCATCAGTTGGAAGTGTGCGTGCAGACACGATAAATGTGTTTACAGTCAAATTAATGTTGTATTTTATTCCAATTATTTCAACGAATAGCCTACTATCTGAAATGCAATGCTTAGAATTGTGCATTACAAATATTCTCAAAATTTAAATGTAAAACTATGCTTACATTAATTAAAATGAGGAGTCAGCTAAACTTGGGACAATTTTTGACAGTCATCTCAATGCCAACAAGTGTCCCCATTTTCCTGAATTCATTACATCAGATGTTATGTTAAAAATAAAGAGTAATAATAAATAATAAACGCATTTTATTTTGGACAACCCAATTACGTAGAACATTTGTTCAGCAGCTACAAATTTTTTCATCAAAAATCTTGTTCTTACACACAGACATGCACTTACGGCGAACTGACATCCATGATTATATTTGATATATTCATGCCTGGAGCGATGTGACAGGCGGGGCAAAAGCGCAGACAATCTTGAACAAGCCTGTGATTGGCTGGATATTCGGCAGGTGTTTTTTGTAGGCGTGGCCATGGCTGGACAGCAAGCAACGGTGTCCCGACACACAAAAACACACACAGACCTGCCGGTGTGCACCTACCTTAAGATAACATCGCTTCAAGGCATGATTAAAAAAATTCACACACAAAAGAGAATAGCTGTCAAATACTAACAAGTGTAAAATGACAGCTACACTTCAAAACAGACCACACGACGACACATAAGTCAAACAAACTAAGACGCATAAGCTTTTTGCCTACTAAGAACACAAAGTGTGAGACGGTAGGCAGTATGCAATAATTCTTGTTTCAAAGAGCATCATGTACATTACCGCTGGACTTTCTTTGCAATTGAACAATGCATTGTGGGATACTGCACACGTTTTACAAATGCAGTATGTCGCCTTTTTTTAAGCCTATAGAAAATGTGTAAAGTGTGCACCGTTAACATACGGCATACGAGTACATCTGAACAAAGCCTCTGACAAACTGACCCGATGGCTGGACAGCAAGCTGAAGCATCACTGACCCTGAACATCTGCATCTAAATCAACACAAGAGTCCTGAAAGTTTGGCTCCGGTGACTTATTAGACACTTTAAACGATACGCTTGCCATAGTCAAGATAATACAAACGCCACCCAACAGGTCATTTAACTTCCTCACTATCTGAGCATTCAAGGGCGTGAAACTTTCATGAGATTCTTAGGATTCCAAACTTTTGGACTTTTGGACACAGTCTGTCTTTTCCACCTCTGGAAATTTCTCTCTGTTCTACAGAAGCTTTCATGAAGGCATCTGCCGAGCACACGCTCTGGAAGGGGCTAATAAGGAAAGATTGGAAATGAGTTGAGCTTTTAAAGGACGTAGGCCATGTGCAATGAGACTGCCACGGCTGCAGGGATACACTGAGCGATGTGTTCTGGAGGAGGAATGGAAAAAAAACGACCCATCTGAGCAGTCGCAGGAGTTATCAATCTCTTTCTGTTTATGCATCCAGACCGAAACTAAATAATGCCAAAGTGAGATAGTTAAAGCGGTGATTTCATGCTCCGATGAAATACCCTACAGTTTCAAACAGCCAACACTCACTCTCATCCATCGGACTATAAACTTTATCTCACATAGTGTTAATGGCACAATAAATCATAAAAAAACACTTAAATATAAAACATGAAAGAGAGCATATTTGTTTGGCAAAATGTTGTCATTGGTAACGCAGCTGTGTGTGTTTGTGTGCAAATGTGTAGTCGTGTAATACCTTATCAGATGAACTCAAAGACCTTAAAGGGGTCATATGGCGCGAATACGTGTTTTCTGTGTCTTTGGTGTGTTATAAGTTGCCCATGCATGTATAAGACATGTAAAATTGCAACAATTAAAGTGTCGGAACAAAATATGTATTCTATTTAAAATGAAAAGCTCACCCAGATCTGCCTGAAACGGCTCGTGTAACCACCCCCCCCACAAATCTACGTCAGTTCGTGGTATGATTTGACTAAGACCACCCAATTGCATATGCAAGTAAGTTGGGTGTACCTGTCAGAACAATTGCTTTGGAATCTGATGTTCCAAATATGGTAAGAGGCGTTACATTTCCGTCACAGGCTTGCCGTATTCGACCAATCACTACGCACTGGTTAACTGGCCAATCATAGCACACCTCGCTTTTCAGAGCGATGAGCTTTGTTAAAAATCTGCGCATTTCAGAGAGGCGGAGCAAAGAGGAGATACAAACATGCACGGTATGTGGAAAATACAGCGTTTATGAACCTAAATTCGTCTTTACACATTGCGTTAAAACAAACGATAATATTCGTTTTAGCTGCATCATGTGACCCCTTTAATGTAAACACCCGATCAAGCACACACACAATCACACTCACAAACACAGTTCTGTACCTTCTCCACGTCAGCTTTTGTCACATTGATGTCTGCGTCCATCCTCTCAAAGTGCTGCTGCGCTCGGTCCGCCTCTTTACACTCCCGCTCAAACTTCCTTTTACACTGCAAACACACATAGACACATTAAAACTTTCCAATGTAAAGCTGCTTTGGAACAAAGCACATTGTGAAAAGCGCTATAAATAAACTTGAATTGAAATGAAATAAAAGTCAGATTTGTGTTTTTTAAACTAGCTCAGAATGGCATCATTAGATTGATTAGAGAAAGCATGAATCGAGATGAAGCGCTCACAATTCTAAAAGTTACTGACATATTTTCCTGTATTTGTGAGGACTTTTTGGGATCCACAAATACAGAAGAAAAAGTTACCACACATATAAGCGTATGGTCTTTTTAACAGTTTTGCCGCATAATAAATGTCCGTCTCAAGTTGAATTATTTACTCTTCGTCTCTCTTGGATTCGTATTTGAAGGGACAATCAACATTTGTGCCCCCTCCGACCAACCCGTCACACATACAAGAAAAAGCACACAATGAGATCATTCTTATACGCTGACATACACAATTCTTCTTCTTTCTACTTCATACTACACACAAACACGCAGCCAGAAACAAAAACAAGTCCACAAACCGTCTGAGCCACAGACACAAACACACACTTGAGACAGCAGTCGGACAGAGGAATGTCATGATATATCCTTCAAGAAAAGACATTAACGGAGTGAAGTTGTCAAATCACTCGCAAAAATGTATAACTATGATATTTTAAAAATATATCTTGGTAGACCAAGACTATGATACGCTTTTAAAATTAGGGGTGCTAAATATGGTTCTACATAGAAATGCTATAGAACCTCTCCATCAAGGCTTCCTAAAACATTTCTTTACATAAATAATAAATAAATACCTAATAAATGTTCTTTATGGAACAAAGGACCTCTTAGAAACCTTGATTTTGGGAGCGTAGTTAAGTATTAATATTATACAGAAACAACCTTACATAAGTACACGATATTATAATCTGACACAATCACTGTATATTTCTATCAAATATTTAATGATTATTTACAATAAGACTTATTGATTAATAATTGATCTTTGATTTTAAAACTCACCGCCTCCAGCTGCTTCCAACTGGCTTCGACTTGTTGCTGCGCTTTCCGTCCATCATGGAAATGCTGCGAGAGAGAAAAAGAAGGAGGTTATAAAACGACATAGAGCTTTAAAATAAACATTCAATGAAGTCTTGGAAGAATTTGATGAGAATTGTAGGAGTTTATATTCAATTATTTGACTTTCGAATAACAAATCCGAGTTTGTCACACTTATGAAGGACACACTTTCTGAGAAGAAATATCTGATCAGCAGACATCTTCATTAGCTTCCTAATCTCATCATTGGGGAAAAATATCGCCACTGGAGATTTCATTTCTTTGGATTATTACATAATTGAATAATCCAAGGACTTTCTCTGCATATATAAACCTAAACCTATAGAGGGAATGTGTGTGTGTGTGTTTTCATCCTCCGTAGCCTGTCTGTGTGTTTCTCTAAAAGGCTTCTCTAGGCCAGAGCACTCCAGGGAAAGTGTTCAGTTGGCCAACACTCAAGTCCCCCCACATAATAACACACAATAAGCCTTGTGTGCCTCATAGATAACTGATACAGGTCGGAGACCAGCTGGAGATGTGTTCAGCATCAAACGTTCATCATGACTGTGGGACGCACTTTCCATTTGTCCAACCAACTGCAGACGGGAAGAGCTGTTATTGTTTTCGCAATTTAGTTTTTTTACCACTAGGAGTGCAAAAACAACAATTTTAATCTTATTATTATCAAAAAGCTGTGCATTTCTGTGTTAGGACCAGAGAAATGTGTTCAGACTGAATAAGTGACGGTGAGTAAATGAGTCAACGAATGAAAGCTTTTGAGTGTTTAGTATTCACAGCTGAGCTTTTCGACTGAATAATAAGGAATGTGAGCATGAGGCGTTTGAACAAAACTCTACAGTGCGCAAAGCATCATGGGTAAAAAAAACACAGTGAGTAGAAAAAGAGTCGAGCTGTGTCTAGCATAATGATGCATGCACAAACACACAAACAAAAACTTTGAAGAGTTAATTATTCTCACAACATTCGAAAACAGGCTCTCGTAAGTTTAGCCAAACCTGTACACAGATACACACAGTTAATATGTATTTATTGATTTTTTATTGTACAGTATCTAGGGCAATACCTGACAACACACACACAGGCATTAAAAACCTCAGCACCGACTATTCTCGAATTAGTTTGTACTCTGTTTCATCCAATCAGAGGAAGTCGACCTGCTCTCAGAGAGGAAGCTGACCTCAGCTGTGCTCAAAAAGAGCATAAAGCTCCATAAAGAACCAACTGCTGACAAAACAACAATGAACAGTAAAATAACATGACCAGATCAAAATAAGAGATAAGAGCTTTTCTTACTGAACTACTGACATTCATCATCAGACATTAATCATTCACACGCACACAGAAGATAAACCAGGATGTGTTTCCCTGGGGAACCTGAAAAAGGAACCAAAAGCAACTGATTCTATGTGAAAAACAAAAAAGTACACAGACATTTTACCCCGTTCCTTTGTAAAGTGTAAAGTTCTTATGAGTGTGCGCTCTTAGAAAATACAATTATTTTAATTAAAATAATGTAATTGAGATGTATCCACACTTCGGTATAATTTCCTGGGAATAAGATATATAAAACTAGCTGTTTTCTTTTGGAGTTTTCACAAACACACTTGCGCACTTACGCACACATATTCACACACATATAAACTTCCTATAGCTGTTGGTAGGTGAGAGACCAGAAAGAAAATGAAGAAAGAGAGAGAGAGAGAGAGAGAGCATTTTTTGAAGAAGAACTTTTTATCATTGATTTAAAATAAAAATAAAGAAACTGCAAAACTTCCAAGAAATGCAACTTTTCTAGCTAATGTCAAAGTGAGACACGTACACTATTTCTACTCTGTAAGAGAATAGTTTTAAGTTTACGTTTATGATAAAGTCCCACAAACAGCAGGCCAAACTCATGAGTGTAAACTTGTGACATAAACAGATGAGAAATGAAAACATTAGATAAGGATGTGGTGGGCTGAATGTTTGCTGATGAAATTTTGCACGTTTGGAACGATTTTAACATTACAGAACTGTAGCAGGATTATTAATAAATGAAGAGCAAAATCTCACCCACATCCTTCTAATAAAATATCTGCAAAGGTGGATTCATGATTTATCCTACAGATCCAGGAATGTGACTGTGACGTGTTGAACCTGGGATATGTATGGAGACATCTGAAATCATTTCTTTTCCTCTAGATGTTTGTCTTTACCACTCAGTAACCTGACAGTAAGAAATGTAGGGATCACCAGCGCAAACTAAGTTCTAGAAAAAAATCTCAGCTGTACACACGCAGACACGTCATTTATAACGCATGCTGACAGAGAAGGTGAAAGTATAACCTGTTGATCGCAATCTGAATAAAACATTTTCAGGGAAAATACTAATTCAGAGAGAAATTTCATCCAGAAAGGAAAAATTCTTTCATCATTTACTCATTCCTGTCATTTCATCCAAACCTGTATGACTTTCTTTCTTCTGCAGAACCCAAAAGAAGATATTTTGAAGAATAACTGGTTTTGGGCGAATGAATGCTTTCATCTCTTTAAGGATGTGACAAAGAAGGGTACCCAAATGGCTTAACGCTCGAAAAACAGTTTTATTAATGGTGTAAGAGAGAGCCTGAAAGAGTTAGTATGAGGTCAGTGGTCCTAGTCTTAACCTCAGATGACACCCCCTCAAATTACCCACGATCCATTTCTCAACCGTCAGACAGATGCATACAGGACAAAACTGTCTTTAGTGGGTGGTTCTTGGCCAAAAAATGGATGAGGTCTCTTGCCGTTAGTCATTAATCAGACTAGTATTGTCTTTGTCGTGCAATGATGTCTTTCTTCCAGATGTTCCTTTACAGATACACAAAAAGGGATTTTATGTGGGTCAGTCTGGCAAAACGATTCAGCACCTGTCAGTTTCCTATTCCTCAATAATGAACAGAACTGCATCAAACCACCTACATATGATCTCTCTCTCTCTCCCTTTGAGGGCAAAGCTGATGAAACAATGGGTTTAAGAGAGAATTACAATATCAGACCATATGCTGTCTAGATTTAACGAGGTAAAGATGGTGCGTCTGCGACTGTTTTAAATTAATCCTTTATCGTTCCATATTTTCTAGCATATTTTCTTGTGTCCTTTAATGAAGTACAATTAAGTAAATCTGATCTTTTCTACAATGTCAATGTCAAAATTATATATTTATATTAGCTATGGCTGTATGTGAACACAACACACACACACACACACATGATATGTATATATTAAAAAATTATATGTATAAAATATATAAATATAACTTCCTGTTGTAGTGCTTTAACAACCGTTTGAATAAAATACAACCAACAGATTATTTATAAATGATTTAAAATATATTTTAGATTTAATTATATAATTATAATAAACTAACAGAAACTGTAGCCAGAAGTGCTTCCGGACCAGTGCTTGAACAGAGGAATACAAAAGAAAAGCAGAGAGATGAAGAAAGAAAGAGAGACAAATTAATGAAAAGGAGAAAAGTTCTAGGAAAAAAGCCAAAGAGACACTATGGAGCCCAGCTAATGTGTGTGTGTGTGTTGAATTCTGGGAAATGTCTGCTTTACAGGTTGATACCCAATCCCTTCATCTTATTTGCTAAATGAACGATTGCGCATCTTATCCTTGAGCTCCCCTCTTTTAACACTCATAGTTTTGTGTTTATTACAGCTGTGTTCGTCTTGACCTCTCACAAACTGAGTCACACTGTGATATCTGGTTGTTATTAAATAAAACAATTTATCATCCGTGTGTGTGTGTGCTTAAATAGAATGACGGCAACAGCCTGTGTATTAGTCAACATACACAAACATTGATCACTGAACTTCATGTACACAAAACAGACACTTCTAATCTAAACACACAACAGTGAAAGAGAAGACAGAGTGAGAGAGAGAGTCACGGAATATTTCTGTGATATTTCTAGGAATGCCGCCACATATTGGTCGATCAAACAAGAAATCCCGCTCCAATCCTGTCACTGCATCATCTCTCATCTTTCTGGATAAACCAGCTGGTCACCCGGGGCGGAACCCTCAAAAGTGCACTGGATGTTTACTTTAAATTCAGAAAAGTACCTTACACTCCCCTGCAGAGTACATTTTGGTATAAGTGGCAGAAAGCATTTTAATTCAACAATGTGCACGCTTCACCTGTACAAAGTCATAACCTTGACCTGAGCCGCCTGTCACTCACCGATTTCCTCTCCGTTTTGAGCTCCTGCGTGTATCGCGTGAGCTCGGCGATGATTTGTGACGTCATGTTCTCGGCGATGACCTCATGCTGGCCGGCGTAGTCGTTCAGCTCGTTCAGCGTCGAATGAAACGCGCGACACCACGTGTACCTGAGAGAGGAGTGACATCATCAATATGAAGTTGTAGTTCTCTTCGTGAATAATCGTAGTTTCAATTTTGAAAGTGTTTAAAAGTCACAAATAATTGAGTCATGAAGAACAATTCTCAAGAAATAATATTGGACAGGACACGACTCAGGCAAAGCCACAACTTTAAAGGAATTTTCTCAGAGTTTCTCCTGTTTTTTTTAGAAGAGACAAGTTTAATCTAGAGTATCATTCAGTGTATTGTCTCATTCATGTTTCACGTCTCCACCCTGTGAAGGGTTCACACCTTGGTGTCATAATCATAAATCTGTCTTCACTTACAGCCCTCCTCTGCTGCATCATGTTATAGTTTATCTGTCTGATTAACGCTTTGATTTATTATCAACGATATCTATTTTCAATTATAAAGGGGTCAAATAATGTTTAATACATCTCGATCGTTCTCTCTGGATTGCATACAACACATCATCAAACAAACGAGAGGAGAGCAAACCTACTTGTTTTCGTCTTCATCTTTCTTCTTAGGCTGGTATTTCTTGGACAGATTCCTGAGGAAAATTAAAGACAAGACAAGATGCTGAAATTACTGCCTACTGTATCCTATTCATACGCGGTATACTATTCAATATGCTTTGAATATCCAGACGGTTGATCATATTCAATACAAATTACAGTTTCACAAATGTTATTAAAACTGTCATCTAACTGTTTTCATTTCCGAGACAGAAATGCTGTAGTAACTAAAACAAACATTACACACTATATATTACTGTATACAGTGTGCAGTAAACATCTGTTCGGTTTGTAGATGTTTCCCACAATCCTGTGCGTGCAGGACACGTTTTTGGCGTTGTCTTTCTGAATGTATTTAAAATGAAAGGTGTGGCTCAATGACTTTGTGTGTGTTCTGAATGCGTCGGGCATGGAAACTGTGACACAAAAGCTATCTTTCTTTCTCTGTTGCTTTTCTCATCAGAGTCACACACACAGTTTTCTCCATGCCCTCTATTATCACCATCTATAAATACAGAACGCCTGCCTACCATCAGCGCTTTGGGGCAGGTGTGTGTGTGTGTTGCGGTTCATGCGTGATAGCGTGTGTGTGTGTGTGTTTGTGGGTTTATCCGGCACTGTGCTCAAGGCTAAAATATACACAAAAATAAACACACACAACGACAGCTAAGCATATCCCTCTCGCTCGCCCTCAGCTGTGCTTTCTGTGTTTCGGAAATAATGCGCTGAGAATAGCATACTTATTACTTCTACTACTTCTGCAGAACGTAGTATGCACATTGTGCATGGAATGATCTTTTTCTGCCCACGTAGCATACTTCCAATGACCTAATAAAAAATGTGCAGTGTAGCATACTACATCACACACCCTACAAAGGACCGAACTCGACTTGACCTATATACAGTATCCTTGAATACTTGACCTTTCTTATCTGCTGTAGGAGGATTTGTCTAATTTTACATTTTGTTATCATCTATGTGCACATGCAATGCATCTGGATGCGCATGTGCAAGCAAATAAAACCTTTACACAAAGTACCATACTTTTACCATGGTATCCTAAACCATGGAAAAACATGGTAGTACCAAGACTTTTGAATAAATATCTATAATGGACATTACACTACCGAACGGTTCATCACATGCAGTAACCAGACTGGCCAGTGTGTGTGTCAGACAGCTAAACCCCCCGCTGCGTCTGGGAATTAAAGGGGTTTCCCGCAGCTATCTGGAGGGGGTTGATGTACAGTCAGTGTGCGAGTGTGTGTTTTCCAGCGTTTGAGCTTTAAATCCTATCACTGGAACGGGAGGCGGGGTCACAGCACGTGATTGGACGGCACAAATGTAGGTCACCAACGAGAAGCACCATGCTGGCACCTTGTTACTACGGTAACCTGCATTTTCTTCCCAAACACACATACGCAGATAGACACAAATGTTGCCTTCACTTTATCAGTATGAACGACTGCACCTGTCTCAATTTACAGGGAGATGACACATGCTGTGCAGGATTTTGAAGATGGGGAATCTAAATATCTGTTTGTGGTCCTCTCCACCAAAGTGAAAAAAGATATGACCCTTGACCTGACGACATACTATTCTTGAAAGCCTTTTGCAAAGCACTAAGCACATACAGTATATTCATTAAATGCATAAAAATATTGGTGGTTAAAAGATAAACAAGACAAAGCAAACACGACAGCACACATTTCTTGTAGGTGTATGTGATTCTAAACATGCCCATCAATGGCAGTTTTGGTTTTCCTTTCATGGAATTCTCCTGTTTGTTATAACTTTGATTTTATTGTTTTTTGCCTACATTTCATAGCGTAAATAGCTTGATTTTGTGTTGATTATTCAGCACCCTAAAGACAGGAACTGTGGAACTAAAAGAAACTGGTTTGTACTCACCTGATCTGTCTTGCATAGTTAAGTTCGATCTCTGATCTTTCCTTCACAAATTTGGTGTATTTCTCCACAAAGTCTATTCCCCACTGCGTGTGCTTTTCTAGGTTATCAAACTGATCCTAAAAGAGAGACAGAGAGAGAGAGAATTGTTAGATATTGGAAGCTTTTACATACTGAATGAACTGTTGTAATGGACGGCATAAAAACTGCATATTTTTTATGAATCATCAAGTGGCCAAGCCCCCCATTAAAATTCTGATCGCCCCCGAAACGAACAAGCTCAGTCCCGGGACATGACCTTTTGTCAAATAATGCTGAATGTTGAATTAAAAATGTATGACCGCAGAGAGCTGGTGTGATGTTACAGAGCACAAATCCTATCGGGTCTAAGAAACAAACACGATTTTTCAAGCTTGGCTCTCGGCCATCGTCTGCACCACATCTCAGATGTTTCTGATGGGTCAGGCTTCATCCTTTCCCTTCAGAACCATCAGCAAACCAGATTCGATTGAAAACCGTACAGTTCACATACAGCTTACAGAAGTCTCATGAGACAGACTTCCTGGAGAGTTTGCAAAAGCAGTTAACCACAAGAAGAAGTGTGTTATAGTGACAGCCCTTCGATGTCCCATAGAGCATTATACTTAAAAGCCTTTAAAACATACTAATATCCGTATGAAGTATGACCTTATGTATGAGTTTTATTAAAGGGTGTCCAAAGCATTTCCAATGTACAGGTATCAAAGTGGTCACATTTCAAACATGTGTGAGTGGGTGTGTCTAGCCTTTTTCTGATCTCTTTGTATGAAACAAATCAGAAATAGATAAACAGACACAAAACAATTTTGTATTACGATAAAAGTAAAATCACATGTCAATTACAGTATGATGGCATAAGATCAAAAGTTTGAAAAACTTTTTTGTCATACTGAGGTTATAAGAACTCTAGTACATTGACCAAAAGACGTACCATAAAGAAATTGTAGGATCTTCAAAGAACTCAAATTCTCCTGATCAAAAAAGAGGGTGTAAGCCCAACCTCTGAAGAACCTCTGAAGAACCTTTTAAGAAGTGTGTCGAGACAAACTTTACAAGACAACCAAAGAACGCACAACATTTTGGAACCCCATTCAACGGAAACTAGTATGGATTCAACACTGTCATGTCTTGAGTCCCACTGAAGAACCATTAAAGATCACCTTGGTTTGACTGAAGCACTCCCCCATTTTCTCTTCAACCATCTCGACCTGAAGGATCCTCTCAGTTCTTTTACCCGTACACACGCCGCGTCCGCACCAACATCTCACGCAACAAAAACTATCACATTCTCCGTCTGACACAGACAAACTATTCTCCAATCCTGTATAGCGTGCAGTCACCTATCAGACAGGATGAGCATGCTGAAACTTGTGTGTTTGTGCGCACAGGAAGTGCGTGTGGTATTGATTCATGTTTATGCACTAGTAACATACACTAGTCTTCTTTAATCTGTTACTTAAAGGCATAGGTCATCCAAAAATTCTGCCATCGTTCATGCCGATCTGTTCAAGCTGTTTTGCCTTTTCATTTAACTGCATCTTTATGGCGACCACATCTGGATTGAGTAAAAATGTAGACTTTTGTATTTCAATGAATAAAACTGATTGAGACCAACATGAGGACAAGTAAATTATGACTATCAGTTAGGCCTGCATGATTAATCGAAAAGAAACTGCACACGATTTGGAGCTTTGCGGCGATGTTTTATGCGCAAATTGTCAGTGAAATACTGTTAAATGCAGCCGTATCCAAAAGCAAGAGGGCGCTCTCGCACAGAAACTCCAATGCTCCATAGAAGAAGTACCACACGTATAACCAGGAAACGCCGTCTTCCTATCCGCATCTGGCATCTTTCATCAATGTTTTTTAAGCCTCCTTTGGGTATTTTATGATAATACAGTATATTTTTAAGGATGATATTTGACCGGTCATGTTTTTTCAAATGCATGCTTTAAAAGAATCAAACGCGCAGTGCTTTCAGATGGAGCACCATTTCCCACATATCAAAGAGCCGTGCTTCACAAACACATAATCGCAGCGTTTGAGATTTCACAATCGTGATAGCCACATCGATTTAATCACGGTTTGAATGGGAATTTCGATTAATGGTGCAGCCCTACTATCAATTAAATTTTGGTGTCTGTTCCTTTAAGACTATAGTAACTATTTATGTAAGAACCAGGCTGAGAAACACACTCTTGCAAATTTAAAAGGTTTCTTTGTCAGCATCTGTAGATACCCAATGACCTCCAGTAATAAGATTAACCAGTCTCATTTAAACACCGATCGCCTCTTATTACTCTTCAAGGCCTTCAAGACGCTTTAACCGCAACGCTACACAAACAGCTCAAGGTGCAAATGGAGAATCTGCAGTGAAATTCTATAATGTGGTTTCAGCCTCATACAGAAGATCAGTGGTCAAGATTATCATGAGAATGTGTACAGATCATAGCGTCTATTTTATAATTTCATGATAGTAACTTTTGTGGTTGAAATTCATGGAGGCTTAATTTATGTTCTTTTACAAAACTAATCTAAAATAATAAACATAAGCTTTTAAATGAGAGATCATGAGAAACATCATTCAGTCAAGTGTGTCAAGACCTTTGACTGGCAGTGTACACTGCCTAGGGGTGTATATTAAGACTAGTTTTAGTTCCCATAAAACTGTTTTTAATCCCTGTAGAATTAAAGCAAATATTAAAACATGAGTTTCTGTGTGCTTCTTTATTAAACTAATTCATGCAAAAACTTGTTATTCAAGCCTCTTTCATTGGTGATGCACACATACAGAAGGTGGGTGTTGTTGTGTGGGCAGGTTTCGTTTAATCAAGGGGGACATTTTTTGAAAACCGCAGAATGTGACAGCATTTCGAAGGAACGTCCCCAAAAGAAAACCTGCTTCAATTGGAGACTAAAAAATTGTTTTTTTAATGTTTAATATGGTGTTCTTAAATCTGAAAATAGTAGAAAATATCAATGCACATTAATATATTGTGAGCGCACCTATACTTAGATACCGTATAACCTAAAAAAACTGATTAACCAAATTAAACTGAGCAATACTTTCAATCAAATAAATAATAAAATCAAATCAAATAAATAGAACGAAATAGATACAATTAAATAATAATAATAAAATAAAATATAAACATCTAACATTTCATTACATTTAAAAAATGTAACAAATATGTAATTTACCCTCTGATCCAATATCAGTTTAGTCCAGATTTCTCGGAATAGCGGAGGTACACCCAGATCCATTGCTCCAATAAAGCCTGTGATTCAAAGTCAATTTTAGACCTCTGCAAAAAACAAAACTGAGCCCACTTGCCAACGTCCGAACCAGTTGAAACTAGGGCAAACTCTCCTGGTGCGCCAGTCAGTATCAGACGGTAATCCAACTGTTTCCAGTGTGATAAAGATGGATTATAATCCAGAAAATGTTTCTGCCCCAGTCTCCCCCCACAGATTAAACCACTCCCACTGTCACAAAACAGATATCATCCACATCTGGAATGAATCTGATCATCTGGGCTCCAGAATTGGAAGTATCTTTTTAAGGCATACTCAATTTCAACCAGAGAGCATCACAAAGTCCTGCAAAGACACTCCCACCTTTAAAATGTACATGATCATTTAAATAGTGACACTTATCGGACATTTTCATCCAAAACTATTTACAAATGAGGAACACATCAACATAGGCGATTTCGCAACACAATTATCGAACAACTTGAAGTACAAAGTAAATGTTTTCATCAGTATGTGCTGAAATCGAGCCCGTGACAAGTTCAGCTATAGGAAATCAGTGTTTATGTTTGTCAAATGTATGTCTGAGCATTTTCCAGACATTCCATTGTGGTTTCGGAGAATGTTACGTTTTCTCAAATTACCGTAAATGTCCAGTTTCGCTATGCAAACATAAGGTTCAGAGCAGACTCCTGCAGAGGTGATGCTGGTAACTATATACGCTATGTGGTCTAACAGTCACGACGTCTGCAATAATATCCTGCTGTGTACAGAACCGGCGTGGATTAATGAGGGTCACGAAAGAGTCGCCAGCTGACCCTGAACAGAGACTTAACAGACAGCAGAGCACCTGCATCCATCGTGCACTCGCCGGCTCGATCAGGAGAGGACGGGTAGAGCGAGTATACATCTACTGGAGTGTTTGCGTCTGGGCCGCACGCATGTAAAATCAAAGAACTGCCAGATGGTGATAGAGCAAATGGAAAAGAATATGGAGAAAGTGAATGTTTGGAGAAAGTGACTAAGAGGGAGAGAGAGATTACATCTGATACGAACATCACATGCAAATACTCTTAGTATTAAATTATTAAATCACTGTCTTTTTTATTTATTATTAAACCTTCATTTATTTTTTCATTTCATTTCTTTGAATACTGATTTACATTTGGGGCTACTGTTCAAAAAAAGCAATCACATGTCTTCAGTACACCTGAAACACTTGTATGATGCATAATGTCTTTTTTTAGATCTTAATGCAGTTGGCATGCTCATCATATTTTCATTCAACCACATTGACATTATTCATAATTCTTATTTCATCTTGCTCAAAATTGTAAATAATATAAGAACAAACATTTTCGGATGAACTATTCCTATTAAACACACAAACATACACGCACTAGCTTGACATGCGAGCATAACATCATCAGAGATGATGTCATCGTGGATTCTGAATCCAACATGAGGTCATTCTCTATATTTGAAAAGAAACACTTTTCATAATTATTCTGTCAGGTTTAATAAAAGAATCACACAAAGATGCTGTGATACAGCGCAAGCATGAGAAGAGGGTCGTACGACATCTATTTCAGCATCCAGAGACGCATGCGCAGGTCCGCTTTGACTATAAATAGCCACAGCGTGGTCTGATGGGACACAGAAATATTCCAGAGTTCAATCTTCTCCCATGATCTCATTTAATCCAAAGGCTGTGAAGACTATAGCCTTTCTGCACTGATGCAAGCAGATTCTGGAATATTGTTTGTTATAGCAGATTCACAATTATTATCGCCCACAAGACACTAGCTGTGAGTATTAAACATCTGCGTTACAAATTATTATGTTCTTACTCATTTTGTTTCTATTCAGTCTTGTTTTCGAAACATAATTATCTATACATCATTAAAATGAGATATAGTTGTCTTATGAAGCAAAATGATACAAGAATCTATATCTGGCCTCATGAAAAATTAAATTAAATGTTTTTGCTTGAAACTAGAAAAAGAATAAAACAGCAATATATTGAGGGAGGGATCCAGGACATGCTTAAAGTCTTATAATAGAGATTTGAAAGTGGGCTCTTCTGACTTGAGCTAAACCACCAGCCACAAAAAGAAGAAAAACAAGCACCAATATGTCCCTGGAAACCACCTAAAACACTCCAGCACATCTCTACAAAATACCAAATAATAAAGTGACAAAAAGATTTAGGAATATTCCTGCAGAAATTAGAAGGTAAAACTCTACCCTGGATTTCACAGACTGGGTCACGTGTATCTGTGACCACAATGAATTAAATCGACATAAAAACAACAACAAACCTTGAATAAAAGGCTACCGTGTAATCCACGGGAGAAGAGACTTGTACAGCAAATTTGATTGTAGCCAAAAATTTTACACTGTGCAGTTCCACTGCCAACCTCACGGGGGGAGTATAGAGGAGAGTCTCAACACGTGGGCAACTGTTGCCATTACAGAACTGTCAATCCCACACAAAGGTCAAAGGCTTTACTTGTTTACCTACTATTCACTATCAAGTTACCATCAATAAACGTAAATCCCCTCGATTGAAAAAATGCAAATCAAAGGGTAAAAGTGTCTGTGTCCAGACAAAAGATGAAAAAACCAACCACAAGCTAACTAGTAAAATTCCCCAATATGTTTCAAAAGAGTGCGATTCACACACACTGTAAATACCTTTAAGGCTAATAGGGATGTAGATCTAAAGTAAACATGTTCGACAATTAATGAGCTTTTTAGATACAAAGAAGATCATATATCCCGTTTTGCATCTTTTTATTTTAGAATAAGCATCATTTAGTAGGGATGTAACAATATTATCGATATCGTTGTTTCAAAATTGTCACAATGTTATCGTGATCACATGACTGTCTTCCGGGCCTAACATGGACAAAAAATAATAGATGTTACCTATGGCACATCTTGTCCAATTATTTTATTTTATTAAAAGGATTTTTAGGTTATTTGTCCCATCTCATAATATAGGCCTTACTCATACCTCTAGCAACAGTTATGATTCGTGGAAAAAGAAAAGTGGATGCGTATGGCACGTTTCCAAGTCATCGTTCTAAATATTGCTCTAAATTCTGTACAGTGGACGTTACACCGAGGTATTATCATACAGTGACATTTTGATGTTTTTGCATCACTATCATTAAGTATATTAAAATAAACGTTAACATTGTGGGGTGGATCAGACATTCGAACCTCAAAACAATAAATAAGTCTCTACACACATTCAGTAACACACCAGAAACTCTCAGATATTAAAAAAATCTTGCAACAATCCCTCTCGCTCTCTCTCTCTTCATTAATAAGAACACCAGAAGTGCTACACATGATAAACTAATATTACATAACACATTAAATTTGATAAAGCACTGACTTATTTGATCTATTCTGGTCTCACAGGTAAGTTAAAATAACACTTAGATTCTCCTGACCTAAAAACGGCAGAGACAGGAAGCGGCTTTGAAAAGGTGCAAATGTGTGTGTATGTGAAAATCTCATACTAAGAGTTTAGAAGAAACTTTTTTTCTCAGCACCCCATTTGTGTTTAGATCTAAATCACGTCGCCTGTCGAAAGGAAGTGTTTGTTTTGACTATTTAAGGCAAATTTGACCCGTCTGCTGGACTGTAAAACAGAAACACAGGATCCACGCAAACAAACATGACTCACGTTTTCTTCAGAGATGCAAAAATCGACTTGGCCTTGACACATTTGTGCACATACACACGCACACACACACACACACATTGTTCATTGTATGTACAATATCTGAAGGGTTTTTTTAATCATCATGAGATATTTTGAAGTCACTCTCTTTCTTGAAAATAAAACTGCCTCTCTCTCTTCTTTCAATAGCTTCTGTTCATTGTAACTGTTGCTGGTAGGCAGTTTGCATTCAGAGAGAAATATTTGTGCGAGACGTCAGCCTGTGTGTGTGTGCGTGAAATGCCAATCCGTTTGTCTTTCACACAGGGTCTTTGTGTAGCACAAAAAGGCAGAACAGAACTACTGTGCCCTATTAGTCATGATACACAGAGACCTCACACAAACGCACACTCGGATGGTCGCAATCGCATCACCAATATTTGTCTTTGTGACATGAAAAAGGCCGAGATAAGCTTAAACGCCTTTTTTCTAACACACACACACGCTTTAAAACACCTTTATAGATTTAAAGAACCCAGGAAAACCGCAATGCAACACCGATCGGTATTTAAAGTCTGAAACACATTAAAACACATCAAACAACGTAAATCACATATGGTTCAAACCAGATCCCATTTCAGCACTAAGGAGCCTCAGATCTCTCTTCAGTCTGGTCCTAGCTTTTTCGGTGAAGCTGGTTGACACTTCAATTGTATGTGTGAGACATACAGAGAGTAACAGAGACGCATGAATGTGATTTGCATATTTGCGCACTTCCTGATGTCGATCAATGTTTCGCCGAGTTGTCAAAATAACGTATGGGTGGAGTCCAGCCTTTCAGTCATATTCAAAGTACCACCCATAACTGAAAGCTGGAATTTGAGTAATTTTGTGCGGAATGATGACACGTTAACGCATACACAGTTTGGTTCTTCCTTTGTTACCTCGGCCACACAAACTCACAAGTTTTTGCCCATGTGTGTCGGGAACTGAATGGTTAAGGACCTTACAAACCACAAGACCTCAGAAAATAAATGAATGATTCATGAACACCCTCTAGATGTGACTTTGGATCTTTGTCAAATAAATTTACTAACTATCGTTAAAGGTCCAGTGTATGAAATTGATAATATAATATTATATATATTAGCTCATTCTAAGGTAATAAAAACACATCGCTTCATTATGTTAGTCCTTTATACGCCTCTGAAGAGATGTTTTGTATGTTATTTTGCATTACTGTAAATAGATCCTTCAAAAAAATACACATTAGACCTTTAACTGATGACAAATAAACTTTACATTGCTATGCACTAATAACTACATGCAACAGTGAGTTTTTTTAAGAAAATTAATTTTCCCAGCTTCGGTTTTTTATGTAGGTAGTTTGAGATACCACGTCCTAAAATGAAACTGAGTATCACCATGACAACCAGCTGAGGGATGACATCATCATGGCTACTTACATCGCTGGTCATCTTCATCTGTAACATCTGCTGCAGGTAATCTTGCAGCGGGGTGAGATGAGGAACTGTGGTGGGATCCGGCTCGTCCAAAAACCATCGGAGCGAACACACAGATCGCCGTCGGTTCATGAAATCGAACAGCTCTTCGCGCATCATTGTGAATGAAGCTCACAAAAGAATTAGTTCGACGTTAACAGAAGAAGTTAGGAATCCTTGTGCCTCAGAACAAAACTGAGAATCTAATCCCTAAAACATTTCTGTTTTTAAGTAAAAAAACAATTTTAACCGATCAGCGACGGATATAAAACATATCTCAAATACAACTTAGAAAGTATCTTAAGCATTCAAGAAGAAAGAGAAATATTTTCTGCTGATCTACTGCTCATGTGAGCGATTATACCCATCATGCACTGGGAGATTTCGTAATGCAATGAACTTTGTTTGACGGTGTTTGTTATTAAGCTGATTACCGGCTATAATCCACTCAAGGCAACAGACGCATTGTGAACTGCAACAACAGAACACCTTCATCCATACATAAACAAACGTCCCTTCAAAAACACACAAACACACATCGCTCATTGTTCAGGTACACTGTTTCAAGTCCAGCTTTCTTCCATTTTGTTCCAGATTTATTTCGTTACGTAAACGAGTTATGATTTCCCAGGACCTTCAAAAGGGGAAACGCAATGAAACGCAGAAATGGAACCTTGAGACTGGCATAACAGGCCATTAAAGTGACAATATCAGTTTGCGATCTCTTACGGTGATAGTTCACCCAAAAAAGAAAAGTTCTGTCATTATTTACTCACCCTCATATCATTTCAAACCTTTATGACTTTCTTCCGCAAAACACAACAGAAGACAGCAATGGCCCTGATTCACTTCACAAAACCAATGCAAGTGAATAGGGCCCAGTTAACAACATTCTTCAAAATATCTTCTTTGTGTTCTGCGGAAGAAAGAAAGTCAATCAGGTTTGAAATGACAGGGGCACGAGTAAATGATGACAGAATTGTCTTTTTCTGAGGAACTATCACTTTAAGTGATATTTGTGTGGTATTGTGTGGCAAGGCATGTGCTGTTCCACTTAAATTTGATTTTGAAACAACACGACGATGTAACATCATGTTCTCTGACCCATATAGTCTCACTCAGTCAACGGCTCTGTGATTCACACAAGAAAGAAAACTTAAAAGCACAATCGAAACTCTTAATTCCAATGACTTTATGACAGTCAATATCTGAATTTTTGCAGACAAGAGATGTCTTACAGCTGTCGGTAGCCTTGTGTACATTCATGTGTGTGTGTTTCTTTAACAGTGACAGGGAAAGCATGCATGCATGTGCAAGTGTGTGTCTGTTGGATTTGCAGGGAAACTATACCGGGTATGTGAGGTATGTGTGCCAGTAAAATCTTAAGTACACACATGCTATTAAACTTTTAAACCTTCTTACAATGATGTCACCTTTCTAGGCAAAATGATTTTTTTTACATTTAAAAAGACTTCACATGCACAAATCCTGCAGGTCAATACAGTCAAATTGTTATTGATCATCCACAACCTGCTTCCTGTCTCTAGTGTCTTTATAACCTGATCGCTCATGTTGAGAGTGTGATGTGAGAGTGGCATCGATGCCTTCTCAGGTTTAACACTACTTAAACCTGAAACACACACACTTGCACCGATAGAGCCAGCCGAGGACTGATGCGAGAGGAAGAACATGTTCGGATCTAAAGTTGAGGGGGTTGGTGGGTGATCCAGATCTGCAGAACCGAAAAGGCGACACTGAATGGCTAAATTTAGACACACACTCACTTACACACTTGCACGCACACAACACTCCGATTATCTGCACCACTTAGCTACAGAACGAGGGTGAACACATTTTTGCTGAGGATATAGATCCATTGTAATCAGATTAAACAAAAGAAGATGTGAATGCATATTTGCTTGTGCATCCTGTACATCCAGACCAGAGAGGGCGCTGTTTGTGTTCCGGGTAATAACATCTTGTCATGTATCAGAAATCACATACTGTGAGAGTATGTACTGAATTAAATTGAGTGTGTACTTCTTAGCCATTAAAATCCGTGTATCATTCGTTCTTTTCATATTCAATTGAGATTCCAAAATCGGAAAATTAAAAAACGGTTTGTTATTTCGTTATTTGTTTATAAATGTAATACCAAAAAACAAATAACGGGTCATTTTTCGTACTTTTGATTTAATGCTCAGATCAAAAATAGGAAATGAAATAAAGGGGGCACGACCGATTTTGATTTTGATATTTCATTTGTTCGATTTGCGTGAACCGGAAGTTATCTTCGTGTGTGTGTGTGTGTGGGCGTGTGTCTGTTGGCGTGTCTGTGTTCGTGTGTGTCTGTCCGCGTATGGGAGGTGGATAGTGCCATGGATTCCCTTCCGAAGGAGACAGTCGTGTAATTTTACGTGAGAGAAGAATACGTCGCCACCATAGACGCGTGAAACTAACGCCGTGGATAAGTACGTCGCCACCATAGACGCGTGAAACTAACGTCGTGGATAAGTACGTCGCCACCATAGACGCGTGAAACTAACGTCGTGGATAAGTACGTCGCCACCAATGACACATGCTTGTTCAGTTTAAAGTCACGCATCATTGCTTCCGGATCCAAACTCTATAGCAAAGAAATCTTATAAAAAAATGTATGATTCATTCCTCCCCCAATGCAAACATAATAAGCTGTACATGTGATTCTAATACATTTCTCAATGCTAAATAGAATATTCGCCCGTTTTATCCTTTATTTAATGTTGCTTTCTAATGCCCTTTGGAGAAAAATACAATATTGTCTGATAGAGAAAGGGGTTGCTGATGCATTCACCTGTAATTTATAGCTGTTGTACAGGATGAATATATGTGGTTTTGCTTTGTGCAATTTAATTAATAACTAATACTGGCAACAAATTATGAATAAATGTCGATTTTTTAAAATCCCTTAAGTATCCTTTTTTACAGAACTTAAAAAAAAGAAAATATATAAAAACATTGTAGGAGCCAAACTGTTTTAAATGGTGTTATTTCCATTTTTAGCCATTAAGTGGCGCTGTTATCAGGTGGGTGTATTTTGTATTTTAGCGAAATTAGGAAATTGTATGCAAAATCATGGAAATTGCAGCACCTTACGTCTGTAAGTACATTGGATTATGCACGTCGGTGTGGAGGTAAACTCGTTCTTAAAGGAGATGAAACAAAGAGACAAACAACAGTACATGATGAAAGCGCGTAAACCTACGAATCTCGGGATCAAACAACGCAATGGTTTAAAGTTTTAGATTTAGCTCCTACACATATCTAAATGTACCAACAAGTAAAATCAATTTTCTAATCCACCTATCCGTGTTATCGTTTACATTAAAATTAATTGTTTTAAGCTTTAAAATCAAGAGTTTGTTTTACTCAGAGGTAGCATCATTGCATTTGTAGACTGAAATTAAAAATGCATGAATAATGCTATGCAATGAATATTTCAAATGTATAATTATAAATATATAATTTGAATTATTTCCATATTCAATTAATCAAGTCATCAAACGGATTGGTTCAAAACACTGATTAATTACAAATCGAAACCTAAAAAGACTAAACAAAGTCTTTATTAATGGAGAATTTATTCCCTCAAATTATTGTGTACATCAGATAATATGTAAACTTCTACAAGCTTCACTGACTCCTGAGAGAGGAGAGAAACGGGTCAGAGAAGTGCATGAAACAATGCAGTAGAATAAGCATTTACAGTAAGATGTGAAGTTCAGTTCATTTTCAATTTTTGCATTAAAAAAGCTTAATGTCCTCTTCAAATTGAAATAAGGAGACAGGACATATAGTGTTGCCCAATTAGTTTCAACGTGTCACAACCTGATGGAAAGTGAATCATCAGGACACACATAGCCCATATATATATAATATTAATGTTAATTAATAGTGTAGTGCCTTTATTGTGTACTGTCTGAAGATCTGGCCAAACTGAAGATCAGTCAATTAAGCATATTTAATTGGCAAAATCAGTAAACTGAAGACTAAAAATTTGTTTTGAAAAAATCCAATGTTTAGAAATTGTCAAAACACAGCTCAGATGTACAGTCCTCTTTTATACAATACAATTGTAATCCTATAATGAATAACGTTATTTATTTACATGTCACTATGTCTTAAATTGACCGTTAAATATTAAAACATCTGCCTGTTAAGAATGTACAAAAAGATTTTATCCCATCTTTCTAAATATTTTGTCTATCCCTCAGTTAAATTACTCCCAACTTTACTGAATTAATAAGCAGTGAAATAAATCACAGAACTATTTGTAACACATGAAAGTTGTACACTGGTCATTGTGTTAAAAACTTTATCTAGTCTTACTTGGGCCAAAGAAAAAGAGTTCTCAATTTCCTTCTGCATCACTCTGCAATAAAGCCAGCCTATATATGATGGCCTAACAAAATAAATACACAAAAGCAAGTGTTAATGCACAGGTCTGTACACAAGTGGCACCATGGTAGACATGCTTATTACAGTATAATTTGCAGTACGTGCACGAGCAGGAGCATGCACAAAAACAGAAAACGGTTAGGCATACTCTGGAAACATAACAGCACAAACTGAACTTTATCAGTGAAACTCAGTTGTGTTCTTCACAGTCTTTTCACACTTGGTTTTGGGTTTTATGTTCAACATCTATTGCAAGATTAAAGTAAACATCTGAAATTTAAAGACTGAACAGAAATAATTCTACATTACAACACATCAAATGATTATAGACCAAATCTATCACAGTAGTTTGTAATAAGTTCACAGTGGAACTACCTATATCAGTTTAATCACTAAACTATCTTTAATACTGATGCCAGCAGATCACTTTGTTACAAACTTTTACTGTACTTAAACCATTCTACTATACTATTACTTTAATAAAACCATGGTTGATTTTTGAGAAGGTGCTGTTAGTATCTGTTAAACTTAAATTCATGTTCAGAATAAATCAGCATATTTCAAGATAAACTAACAGTTGGTTTTGCAACAAGCTTAACGGCTAATATAATCACTTTGCCAACTTTAACTAATAACTATAATATTGTTGTACAACTTGTATTAGTGTCCTTTTGTTGCTAGAGTTTTTAAGTTCATCCAGTTCCGCATATCGCACAATAAAACTCGTTTTCTAGAACTGCCTCATTAGGATTACAAAAAAAATCACACTTCAAGTTTGGCGACGAGTCGACGACGTGTGTATAATACGTGCTTAGTGACGACGTGTGTATAATACGTGCTTAGTGACGACGTGTGTATCATACGTGCTTAGTGACGACGTGTGTATCATACGTGCTTAGTGACGACGTGTGTATCATACGTGCTTAGTGACGACGTGTGTATCAGGCGTCATGTAAGGAGACGTACATAGTTCAGACGTAGTTAGTAGACGTGCATTTTTAATAAAATTCTAACATACGCCGTCGTAACGTCGCCGCTAGTTGACGTTCCTACCATGACGTCGCCGTGACGTCGCCGCCAGTCCATCGTCTGCGTTCCCTATCAAATCAATTTATAACTCCACGCGGACTTACGGCGACGAGAGGGTAGGCTGCTCCTTCTCCTTCTCCTGGTTAGGCTTCGAATTGGCAGAAAATACATCTCATAGTCCGCGCGTTTGTCTGTGTGTGTGTGGGCGTGTGTCTGTTGGCGTGTCTGTGTTTGTGTGTGTCTGTCCGCGCGTTTGTCTGTGTGTGTGTGGGCGTGTGTCTGTTGGCGTGTCTGTGTTTGTGTGTGTCTGTCCGCGCGTTTGTCTGTGTGTGTGTGGGCGTGTGTCTGTTGGCGTGTCTGTGTTTGTGTGTGTCTGTCCGCGCGTTTGTCTGTGTGTGTGTGGGCGTGTGTCTGTTGGCGTGTCTGTGTTTGTGTGTGTCTGTCCGCGCGTTTGTCTGTGTGTGTGTCTGTGGGCGTGTGTGTGTCCGCGCGAGTGTCTGTGCCTCCGTGCGTTTGTCTGTTGGCGTGCGTGTGTGTGTCTGTGTGTGTGTCTGTATGTGCGTGTGTGCGTGCGTGCGTGCACGCGTGTTTGTGTGTGAGAGAGTGCCCAGAGGATGGGCTGCTGCTTGCTGTCTAAGTCATGACATGCTGAATGCCCCCTGAGATGACTTTTAGTTTTACATACAAGTGACAAAGTTTACATAAATCTATATACATGTAACTACATAGTAATATAATGTGTGTATAACGCACTGGCTAAGACCAACAAGAGGATAATAAAGTGTATAAGAGCAATTGATCAGAAAAAAATCAAATAAGCTTTATTTTCCAATTGTGCACACACAGACAAGCAACGTGTGTTGGTTACAGGAGCTCAGAATGAAAAAATACAGTTTAGACAAACACAGGAAATGGAAAAAAATCAATATATAGAATAAAAATAAAATACATCAGTGAAGAAAAAAATGTATATACATAAGAGGTAAGAGGGACAGTTAATTATATATATGCAAAGTATAACAAAACTGTGTATACTATGCTTTTTACAAATATACACGTAATTTACTTCATTATGCATAAACCGTATTGCATGCTCTGCACTAGAATATTGCACTTTCAAACATGTAGGTACTTTTGGATGTGATTAATATTCATGATGGAGATAGGCTGCCTAAACACTGTTCTATCAAAGTAATATTGAGGATGGTAAGGGGAGTGGGTGATGGAGGTTCCACGTGAAGTTCACGGTCATCTCAAGGGGCATTCAGCATGTCATGACTTAGACAGCAAGCAGCAGCCCATCCTCTGTGCACTCTCTCACACACAAACACGCGTGCCGTGCACGCACGCACGCACATACAGACACGCCCACAGACAAACACACACACACACACACACACGCCAACAGACAAACGCACGGAGGCACAGACACTCGCGCGGACACACACACGCCCACAGACAAACGCGCGGACACACACACACAAAAACACACAGACACGCCAACAGACACACGCCCACAGACACACGCCCACACACACACACACACACACACGAAGATAACTTCCGGCTCACGCAAATCGAACAAATTAAATATCAAAATCGGTCGTGCCCCCTTTATTTCATTTCCTATTTTTGATCTGAGTATTAAATCAAAAGTACGAAAAATGACCCGTTATTTGTTTTTTGGTATTACATTTATAAACGAATAACGAAATAACAAACCGTTTTTAATTTTCCGATTTTGGAATCTCAATTGAATATGAAAAGAACGAATGATACACGGATTCATTAAGTCAATATGTTTTATTTTTTGGATGCTCATTTTTCACTGTCATGTGAACTGTATGTTTATTCACCTATACAACAGCCGTGACAGTGCAAGGTGCTAGAAATTTATTTCTTGGTACTTATATTATACTTAAAAAATGAAAGAAGTGTCCATCCAATGCGTACTGAGAAATCTTGGCAGAAACAGTAAACCGTCCGGGTTTTTGTGTCCTATTGCTTAACTAACAGGGGATTGGTAAGTACCAGCGTTTTAAGATAATATTTTATATTATACTATAAGGATAGGCCACTTTTGTGTTAGTAAACAAGCGTGTACATGTTTAGATGCTTATATATATTCACAGCGGCAAATGGTAGCAAATGCAACTACTTAAAACACCTGAGACATAACATGAACCTTCATGCTGTTTTACATCAATTCTACTAACGCACTTACGAAAACTGTAGAAACAGCAACGGCAAACTTTACTTTATGTTTAGTCTCTGATCGTTGGCTAACTGCTAACAAAGTTAGCATTTATATGTGCTAATACGTGAAAAATAACTTAACTTGTTCCCATTGTTGTGATAACCTTGTTGAAAAAAAAAGCATATGATGGGTTAGGTATGTTTGGAAGCTATGGACCAGGACACGATCATCTTAAACCAGCACAAACCAGCAAACCAGCATCAAACATACCAAAACATATGCTGTTTTTTTTAACCGGGTAGGTGGGTAAACACATCAAACCATAACCCGTACCAACTAAAGTCAAGTGTTTATTTAACTTTAAGCGCTATAAGTGTATGGTGAAAACAGCAGCATTTTTGATGATCATTTCTACCGGTCCGCTAGTTTATTGTGTTTTTTTTCTGGCAATTGCAGCAGGTATGTGTTGTAATATCAGATTAGAGTATGTAATCTGTCTATTCTGGCATTTAACAGCACAGCAAGATGATATGTTAAATTCATTATGTAGCCGACTCTGTGCAGGTTTGAATTGGCCGCCTCCAGTTTTCCCCTTGTTTTGCCTCCAGCTAATGCTGTGATGTAATCCTGACGTTGGCGCAAAAGGGGTCTATAGAAGAAAACAGTAGGTAAAAGGCCACATCCTAAAAAAATCTGTCTCAGGCCCTGTGCTCACATTTACAAAATCATTTGTTTTTGACTGTTACACTGTATCAGTAACAGAATTGATGTATCAGCATGTAAGAGAATATCAGAAAAAGCACTGCACAATAATCAATAAGCCTCCATCCACTCCACCTGCAAACTCACAAAACAAATCACAAACACATCTGGCAACACTCAACAAACAAACATCTGGCAACCCTGCTAACCATAGACGCACACCACAGCTGTAACTGTGTATTGCCTTAACCATGGTAACTATAGCCAAAATACTGCAGTTAACACACTTATTGTTACTATACTGTGAAGATATAATATAATAATTTCAATTTATTCATTACAAATAATAACGGTACTTTATGCATTCATTTAATCCCAGTAGTGCAAAGCAAAACAAAACTTATAAAGTTCAGGTCTTTTTCTTTTCTTTTTTTAAACAACCAGTTTTATCGCATTATGAAACTCTTAAAAACCTGTGGCGACTGTATTTGGGTGGAAACTATGGATACCATGGTACTTTTTTGTTAGGGGTGGACGAACTCGTTCACCTTCAGTTAATCATCATCAAACTGAGACCTTACTCTCCTGGCTTCCATTCTCATAGTAAGATATTGAAATCTTGTAGGCCCTTGTAACTACTTCCTGTTTCTGAATCTCACTTCCTCTTCCACATTGATACACACAGCCTCCAAAAAACACATAATCTCTGCCTTGTGTCCCAGAGAGAAGAGAAACCTGTTTTACCGCAAAACTGAGTTTAAACCGCTACAAATCATTCATCGCTCAATGCAAAACCCACATTGAACTAAAATATATGAGCACCCGTTACCATTTCCTTAATATAAGTATAGTTTGTTTGAGGTTAGTGTTATGCATAACTAAAACTATTACTAACTTCGCTCTGGCATAGCCAAAACAGTTGCCAGGGGCACGAGACACAGAATGAAGCAATGCCCGTCTGCCATTGTTTCCATAGCAACAGATAATTTCGTGATTGGACGAGGACTGAACAAATGGAATATCACGTTTTGCAAAAAGGGAAGTCATTGAGCCCACACTAAGGAAACACACGGAAGTGAGACATACGCAAACAAGAGATGTTAAAGTAGGCAGTGGTTTCAATAAATATGAAAGTATGTTAATGCCTATACGGTTTAGAAACAGTGTGACCAACATGGCGAAATAAATCAGAAGATGATAGAGAAACACCGACAGCTTTATCAGTTTCCCAGAGTTCCTCGGCTCACAAAGCTGCTATTCATGCAAACTATTCATGTGTCACAGAACGGTCACACCGGGTTAACCCAACATACTGTAGCTATCTGATGTTACAAAAATAAAAGAAAAAACAGTCGCAATAAAGAAATCTGTCAACAACAGATCGGTAAGGGAATCACAGTCCTTAATGACAACCAGATTATCATATACCAAAACATTTACATGAGACTTCAAAGAATACGGTTTTCTTTTCTGGCACATGTGACAAACCATGGTATTACTATTGCACACGTAAAACGCATGGTCTCTCTGAGATTTGCATGCGTATCTCAGAAACAGATGATTTATTTAATTCACGAACATGCGCAAGAACGATACTTGATTTGATTTACAGTCCTGTGAATTAATTTAAAACAGAGGTGCATATTTTCTCACCTTTGTTAATATAAGGAAAAGCGCACGCACCGCACAGTATTTATTTGGCAACCTCTGGGGTTGCTAGGCAATGGTAGAGGAAGGAGGAAGCAGCAGATGATTTTCGAGCGATACACACACACACGGCACAGATAACTGTGTTTCACAACCTGGTATTCAAACACACATTTCCTATGAAGAGGCATTTGTGTGTGTGTGCTGATTTAGCTGTGAAGTACCATAGTTGTGCCGTGTTAAATATGGTATTAGACAAAAATATTATGGTATCGGACAACACTTTAAATGACTATTTTGAGAAGCGTGCCCATTCCAGACAAGTGTCAAAAACGATGTCAAACTGACACATGCTGGAGTAACTGTTCTTTATGGGAGTCGAACTGGCGAGGTTTTATTAGAGGCTTGCACAACTCAGACGTAAAAGACGGTCATTTGTCTCATCTCTAATTTGAACACAGAATACAGACATTCAAGAGGTGCCAGTGCAAAGATAATTCTGCTGGTAAACAGATTTTATCTGTGCTCTGAAACACAAACACACACAGAGATGTTGGAGGAAGTTCAACTTTCTAAAACTACCCATTTGTCCCGTAAACAAACAAGTCAGACAAACAAGTCGTTGAATGACTTTCAAACAAAAATTACCGAAACAAAACAGAAACTGAGCTGATCAGAGTAAAATGTTGACCATATTCAAAAGGATAAACATAGAATGAGATTGCATTTACACTTAAACTCCCCAAAATAAACATTCTGTCCTTCTTGTACTCTCAATGATATTAAAAGGAGAGCAAATGGAAACTTTTGCTTGAGATGCCTCAAACTGAGCTCAGATTTGTCAAGTCTGCATTGATCGATACTCAATATTATTGAAGATCTCAATATGAACTCAAACATTTCTCATCAAATTTAGGCAGTTTTACCTCCACGATCTAGATTCGTTTTACAAAACGTTTTTGAAAAACTGCTTCATTTGTTTCTATTTTTGTTTCTCTTAAGAAATTTTTGGAGAAGCATCTGAGACTAAGTTGATACATAAATGAAACAACAAAAAACGCCATCAAATCTCCGGAGCAATAACAGAGCAACATCTGAGCAATAAAACATTTTATGGTCCCCCATGACCCCTTACTCTCGCTTATTCTTCTAGCACAACTTTGCAATGCATTCTGGGAAACGTCTGGTTATTTCACACTTTTAAACTGTACGTTTTCTCCTATGCTATCAAAACGGCTTCTGCACCCCCAGAAACACACTCATACAGCTCTAGATTGAGCGAACAGACTTCTCTCATCATTCTGCGACACGCACACATTCACACACACAGCAGGAAACACATTGGCTCCAGTTACAGGGCAAAACACGACCCCAGCAGCAGGCCGGTGTGTGTGTGTGTCATTCCAGAGGCCAGTAGTCTGGGTTGGGCTCTGGTGTGTGTGCTTTTATGTAAGGGGAAGACCCGACCCAGTCGTACAGTCTATTTGCAGGTCGTACCGAAGCCGCATGGAATCTTTTCATCTTTCGGCTTGAGAAACAATCGCCTCGACTCGACGGAAACTAAACATCCAGATGATTCAAAGGTCCAGCATACGGGACAAATTTAACCTCCACATGTAAGTGTGTGTGTGTTTTATTAGTCTGGTAGCTGTCTCACAAAAACAGCATGTGGATACAATTTCACTACCAGACCATTTCACCACATCTTTATCACTTTCTCCAAGTTTCACGTTACATTATGTGTGTCTGCCCGGTCAATGTACATACACAGACATACATTTAATTGCTAGATAAACCTAACCAACAACCAAAAAAACAGACCCCTAAGAACGAAAACACAGATGATATTTCCTACTCAATGTGATTAAGTGAAGAGCAAAACTTGTGTCTCCTGCATCTCAGATATTTCTCCTTTTTTAGAAAACGATTCAGAAATCTCACAAATGTCTCCATTAGGCCAGATTCACATTTCGCGTCTAAAATCACACGGATTTCTTTCTTCAAAGACCCGCTGTTCATGCGCGGCACTTCAAAACTATTTCCATCTCGATATGGCACCGACACAACTAGAAAAATGTGTCCGCATCGCCCCCTATGAGTGCACGCCTGCGACGCGTCTACATTTAAATAAACGAATAGGCGCGGGGAAAATATGCAAAATGTGAATCAGCCCTTAGAGTTTCAGAATAGATCTCAACAATGTCTCAATCTGAGCTCAGATTTGTCAAGTCTGTAATCAAATGTCATTATTATTGCAGATCTCAATATGAACTCAAACATTTCTCATCAAATGTGCTCGAATCCAGATGATTCTATCTATGCATTCACATTCATTCACACATCCATAGTCTTCATGCATTTTAACAATCGTCACATTTGTTTATTTGCATTCTCCAGAGCAATTTTAGGAGAAACATCTCATCCATGAACTCCATCAATTCTCTTACATGAAAGATCAACTTTTCTTCTTCAAAAGAAGAACTTTATCTCTGGGCTTTATTACTTTCCACCTTAAACACCACCACAACAAACACGTACATATTATTTCAAGCATTAAGTCTGAATATCAATCGGGCAACAGTTTTTGTCTTCTACACTTACAATCAAATAACGCATTCTGATAACCAACCATCTGATCAGATAAATATTGATCTTATTGATCTCAGAAGACTGCAATCGGATGTGGTCTTACCCTCAACTGCTGGACCTTTAACAGCGTTTCCCCTTTAATAACGTCCATGACTCCCTGACAAGTTCAACCGTGTACCGTTAACTTCTGCCGTAACAGTAGCCACGCCCGAGCAGGACAGCTGAGACCGTCTGATGTGTGTAGTTATGTTGGCCAGTGACTGTGAGAGTTGTGTGTGTGAGCATTCATCTTGTCATATTCCAACAATACAGAGCTTGACACACAAATGCGAATACAAACACACACACACACACACACATAGAAGTGAAATTCACAAAGGTTAATGTAAAGGTTACAGCATAAGCCATTAATGGGTTTCATTGTTTTGTTTCCCGTTTCAGAGCAGAACAGAGATTTATGTTTTTTACCTACATTACTACACCTGAGATCCAACAAAATTCTGGGGACCAGCTAGCCGCTCCCAAAAGGGAAACTCTTTTTTAAACATAGTAAATAAATATTGCATATTTGGAAATGTAAAAATGTTTCTGTTAAGGTTCGGGGATAGAAAATACCAGGTCTGTATAAATACATTAGAAGTCTATGGCAAGTCACCACCAAAATACCAAAACAAACTTCGCATGCTATGCTTTTAAGGTCATGGGTTTCAAAAATACTACAGACTACAGATGAAAAATAAATTATACTTAAAAAGACAATTATAAAGAAAACTATAGATGAGGATATTAACTAATTTGAATAAACAAGCTGAATTTACAAAAAAGGGGCATTTTTAGACAAATATAAACAGTTTTTGCATGTTTAAGGGGACAGTTCGACCAAAAAATTAAAATTCTGTCATCATTTACTTACGACTCTTTAAATTTTGTTGTTCTTTTGAACACAAAAAGAAGATTAGAAAATAATTTGTATCCAAACAGTTCTCGGGCACTGTGGACTTTCAAAGTAGGCGAAAAATGACTATGGTGGTCAATAGTGCCCCAGACCTGTTTAGTTTCCAATATTCTGCAAAATATCTTCTTTTGTGCTAAACAGGACAAAAAAATTTGTACAGTTTTTGAACAACTTGAGGGTGAGTAAATATTAAAGAAGTAAAGAATATAAATATTTGGGTGAACTGTCCCTTTAAGGTAGCTATACCTACGTAACATTATTGTCATGCAGAATGCTCATACTGTATATGATCTTTGTAGATGTCATTCTAATGTCTGACTTTTTATACAATAGGTGTGTAAGGAAGTTCCTCGGGGTTTTGTACAAGGTAAATTACTGAATTCAGAATTGAATACACAAGACGTTCATCTTGTTTTCAGTTTGGCAGTTCAGGGGACCTCTGACCTTGAGAATCACACTTGACACATTGCTCATCCTTCACTGACGTTGTAAATCATGCGGCTTGTCAACCACCGGGAACATCTTGCTAACAGCATAACAAAATGCTAAAGACCCCTGAAAACACGACAGCTGTTAGGAATCTAGGATGTCCAGATATCATTTCATCCT